>WOAB01000757.1:0-395037 GCA_027886185.1 Rheum nobile
TATAGTAATGAAAATTATCAATATTAAATGTTTGCAATGTATATAGGAAATACATCTTTTTGAAACTTGATAGAAATTTGTAAGTAGATAGCAGAATTGAAGTTAAATAACATTGTTGAAAATTGAGAGGGTATTATAAGTCAGGGTAGAATATGCTCCGAGAGAGTATTTGTTCATTGGCAAAGGACTAATGTAATAGTCTCTCGGAGCATAATCACACCGACTTGGTATACATGCCTCCTCATTAAGAACAAAAATATAATAAGGTTACAAATTGTAAAAAATAGTAATAAGGCTACATGCAGCAGTGCAAAGGACTAATTCAATGGTCTCTCATAGCGATTTCTACACTTGCTTAGGATGTATCTGTCTATTTTTTTCTACTCTGTTTTTCATTCTAACATCCTTTTTTTCTTTCCTTGATGAGGGATGTCTGTAGGCTGGAAACAGATCATTGACTGTCCTAGTTGATTGAATATGGAGTGGGAATTTGAAGAAGAGGATATAGTTATCTGCATGCGACCATGTATCTCTCTCTCTCTCTCTCTCTCTCTCTCTCTCTCTCTCTCTCTCTCTCTCTCTCTCTCTCTCTCTCTCTCTCTCTCTCTCTCTCTCTCTCTCTCTCTCTCTCTCTCTCTTATCATAGAACATTAGTCATATATCCACCCCTGTTATTTATTTAGGTTAAGTAACAAAATATGCTTTGACAATAAATAAAATCATGGATGCAAAATCTACTATATATTAAACAGAATTCTGCAACAGATTAACAAAAATTAGTCTAACTTGGAGGAATAATAAACATAAAACTATATGAAAACTTCCATTCTGAACTTAACAAATAAGTGGTCATACGAAATAATGCAACCTCTTCCTAATATGAAATTATTTATTCATCTAGCTTTTCCTCTTTCAATTTCTTGAATATAAATTTATTCCTGGTACTTTAGTGCTCTACACGATTGACTAAAGGAAAAACTTCGGGTTAGTCATCTATTTTCATCCAATTCACCATTCTCTCTCTCTCTCTCTCTCTCTCTCTCTCTCTCTCTCTCTCTCTCTCTCTCTCTCTCTCTCTCTCTAAATTCTATATTTAAAAAATAATAACTCAATATCACATATAAAGGTATATTATTTCTAGATAGTAGGACTGGTGGATTACATCTCTCTGAGGGTATTAGTTACTGCTTCGTAGGCTTGGATAAGTTAATAGTTTCATCACAAAAAGGAATAAACTATAATTGCAACTAATAAGTATTTTGAAAGGACATTCAATTAATTATGCCTACTTGTAAAAGTCTGAAAACTGCATGTGAAAAGAACAAACAAATTAACATAACTAAGAGTTCAATGATTTAAAAAAACGACATACTGGAAATTAAAAACAGCAAAGTTAGAAACAAATAACAATAATGCTAATCTAATCTGAATTGCCTTCTTCTTCTTCCTCAAATTGTTCTTCATCTTCATCGCATGCTTCTTCAATATCTTATTCTTCCTCTAAGTTGACTTGTTCTTCTTCGTCTCCTTTTTGAATATCGTCTTCTTCCTCTTCGTTGACTTGTTCTTCATCACTTAAATTTATCACTTCCTCTCTCCCGTTTATGTATTGCCAAGGTAGAAAATTAAGCCTTGCAAATTCTTCCAAACAACTCCATAGTAGTAGTCCGGATATTTCATTATCCACTTCATAGATACATGAAAGTTGCCACGGCTCCACAGACTTGCTATTGAATTTCAATATATAATCATTTCCTTCCCTGTCAATCCATATATTTACATCACGGCTGCGCCATGTGATGTAATTGTGTTCATTGTTGTACAATGAATCAATACGTATATAGCGGTCATGGCCATATGGTAAAAACATTTGTTCAAGAAGACATTCGTCCAGTTCAGCATGTGTAAGCACAATAATCATAGGATTATAGGATGTAAACGTTGAATGAAATCCTGCCAATTGAGTTGGACCGAAAAAACCTACCACATTTCTTATTGCAACATTCATATGAATGTTTGGGAATATAATAGGATCCCTCTCATAAATAAATGGAGTATATCTCTTGTTCATTTCATCCAAAGCATCTTTCAACCTGCACATGCATAAAAAAAAAGTTTTTTTACAATATTACATTAACACAAACGACATATAATATTATTTAATTAAAAAATACAGTATAATAAAGATACATTTGTGTTGCATTTGATAGATCACTCGGCATAGTAACTGAACATTTTATGTAATGTTCATCGTCCGATAAATCAATTGGAAAGGAAAGTCCAATGTAAAAACTGTTTGCGATACTTGGAAACCTAAAAAAATGGCTTTCTGGTATAATATCAGTAAGGAAAAGCAACTCAGTATCAATTGAGACATCATGCGGAATGGGATGCACCATACTGAATACTATAAATGAGAGCCTGGAGAAGTTTATAGTTTAGAATGTGATATAAGACCTTAAGAATGTGGTACTTATAGTCTTTATTTAATGATTTGTAATTTTGTCCATATTTTGAGATATTATAAAAAACAAACAGGAAAGGAAATTTCTGCATAGTAGGATATAAGTAAATAAACTTTAGGATCTAAATTTACTTAAATGAAATTCTGCATACAACATCTTAGGAAATTTATATTATAATGTTTCCATGTAATATAAATACTATATTATGAATGTATAATATTTACATATAGGGAAATTTATATACCAACAGCGTAATATGAAAATTATTATGTTTCCATTTAATATAAAGAATATATTCTGTATGTATATCAATATACATATCTGAACCCCCAAAATTAAAATTCGTATGTTCTGCAGAGTATGATATCAGTAAATAAACTTTATGACCTAAATTTACTTGAACAAAATTTTGCATTCAACACGTAAGGAAATTTCTATTATCATGTTTCCATGTAATATAAATACTATATTATGTAAGTATGATATATACATATAGGGAAATTTATATACCAACAGCCACATATTAATTATAATGTTTCTCTTTAAAATAAAGAATATATTCTGTAAGTATATCAATATACATATATGAACCCCAGAAAAAAGAATTTTCGTATGTTTTGCTTTATTAAATATGGAAATTGCTGATTTCACAATTTTTTAACTCATATTCATTACTTATTAATCTCTAAAACAATCAGACTTTACAAAGAATATAGTAATCTTTGTATATGATTTCTGAAGTTAGTTGAAAATAACGAATTCTTTGCAAAAGATGGTGTGTTGTTAGTAGGTGTAGAATATGCACAGAGAGTGTATTTGTTTCATTAGAAAAAGGACTAATGAAATATTCTCTCTGTGCATATTCTACACCGACTTAGGTAAACATGCCTTATTAAACCTAATTTATGTATTTTTTTGTCTCTTTTTCTATCTGTATCACTTTGTATGCAGATATCAGATATGATTATTGAAGTCTAACAAAATTAGACTTTACAAAGCAAACAAAACAAAAATAATGAATTTCTGATTTCACAATTCTATAACTCATATTCTTTAATACACTTGTATAAACCCTAATTTAGTTATCCATAGATAATATACTTTACTCTATAAACTAAATCCTATAGTCTACATCATTTAAGTACACTATTGATTTAATTTTAATTTTAATTATTAATATCTAAAAAAATCAGACTTTACACATCAAACAGAACAAAAATAAAGAACACAGTTTTTACCATTTATCCACCCTTGTTTTTGATTTAGGTTAAGTAAACAAATTTCATTAAGCAAAAACAAAATCATGGAGGCAAAATGATATAAATTAAATAGAATTCTGCAATAGAATCAAAACAAATAGTTTAACTTGGAGGAATTAATAAACATGAAACTTATATGAAAACTGTCTTTCTGAACTTTAAAAATAAATGGTCATACGAAATAATGCAACCTCTTCCTAATATGAAATTATTTATTCATCTAGCTTTTCCTCTTTCACTTTCTTGAAAATAAACCTCTTCCTGGTAGTTGAGTGCTCGCCACGATCAGCTTTAGTAATCTCCTCTTCATCCGAGTCACCATTATCATCATCTTGGTCGATATTAATATAACGACGCTTGCGGGGTGAAACCATTTCATTTGATGAAACTTTTGACATAACATCATTGTCTAGGGTGAATGATTCCAGATTTTCCTATCAATAAAAAATTAATCATATATAATTTGTGATTAGTATTAAAATAACTCATAAATATCATAATCTTAATTCTGCGAAAGATACCTCAGTTTCTTTGATAGTTTGCTCAAATTTCTCAATGAGAGTGGTATCGTCGGTCATATTCATCACGGTATATGCAGAATGTGTAGGAAGTCTACTGATGTTGAATTTCGAAATAAGAACTCTAAATAGCATCTTTTTGTTCAGCAAGACATTTAACTCTTTCGGGATATTATTTATGTCCTCATCCTGAAAAAATAATAAGTTCAATAAAAACAGAAATTAATAAGTAATGCATTAAAATTGATGTTTATATACCTTATCCATTGATTCGAGAATGCTTGAAACACTTTTCTTCAAGATTTGTGAAATTTCCTTATCAAATATAGTGAACTGAGCGGTACCAGATCCGTCTATAACACTAACTTGAACACTAAATCTGCGTATTAGAAAAAACCACAATATCATGAACAAACATTAACATATCTGAATTTAAAAGAAATTTTTTAATGAAAGAATTATGTACCTAGGGACTGCATAGTTAACCAAAGTTTCACATTTTTTACACCAAAACTTGTCCTCTTGCGATTGCACCTTACTTTTACAACGTTTGTAAGAATTATAGTACCATCCGTAGGAATCTTCAATATGATCAATGGTGGCAAGAGTAATAGCTTGCAAAACCTAGTTTATATATTATATAAATATGTAAGATAGTGTACATAAATGTACATACTCTTTATTAACACATAATAAGCAAATGAACTGAACTAACTGTTCCCCGTTCGTGAAGATGTTCGTAGAGTTCATCTAAAGTTTTTCTCTCTTTTGCGTTTAAGAAAAGGTCGGCTTGGGAGTAGGACGGCTCATTTGTCAATTGAACACAACTTTGGCCAGCTTTTGACCATTCCTTTTCTGATAAACTACAATGTAAAGATATAGTATAGGATAATTAAAAAAAAATTATAAGATATTGGATATTGCACTGCTGCATATTTTATGTAGTAATAATAATATTACCTTTTCTTAAATTCAGCAATCTCACATATGCTATCATCATCAAAAAAAATCCTTGTGCCATAATAACCATTTGACACATTAGGTGTATTATTCCATTTTCCCAGCTTTCCAAATTGTATAATAACTACGACCAAATTCTGTGCTGATGCCCCAACAAATGGGCGACATAATTCGGCATAATCATCCCATAATGTACAATTGATGACATTATCCCTGCAATAGTATACAATATAAAATAACGATGAATTTAACACAACCGAATATAAAATAACAAATTAAATTCTATTACAATGGAGAAATAAAAAAAACATAAATACCTTGTATCCATCAATTGTATATTGATCCTTTTACCCTCTTTTCCGTTCCTATTAGTGAATGTAACAATGCTGTCTCCAATTCCAACCAATTGCCCAATAACATCTACACAATGAATAATATTATGTGTAAAGTAAAATATTAAACCTATTGAAATGTTAATTGTTATAATATAACAAATCTTAAATTGAAAGATTTACTAACCATAGAGATATACTTGATCCAGTGACTCGTCGAGGATTTTTTCAAAATCAGCGAATTGGAATCCATGAATAGGTATAGAAATTGATGAACTCCGCTTAATTGTAGTGTTGCGATAAAATATTATCTTGTATTTATGATTAGAGAACTTGAAATGTATATCATAAAGAGCTACTCTAAAGTTTGAAATCAAATATACACCTCCTTCCTCTAATATTCCAAGATTCGCCATAAAAGCTTCTTTAATTACTCCATGAATTTTCTCACCCTTGAGACAATGAGAAATTTGTGTTAGTCCTTTACAAATATGATATATTAAATACAAATTAATAAAGAACATAAAATTATTACCTTTTCATCCATTAAAATGATTTCAGTTGTACTGTATTGGGTACGGTCTTCTTTCTTTGGAACCTTGAACAATCGAATTACTCTAACCTTTAGCTCATAATTTCCTCGGGTACCCGTAATATCTTTTATTTCTTGTTGCTGTTTTGACATTGCTACAAATGTGCAAAACAAAAAATACTTATTATGTAAATGCAAAAAACCATCTGTAATTGCACATTATTTCTGTTCAGTATTTGCATGCTATGTAAATGAAAAATCATTAATGGACAAAATCAGTAATGAGAAATGAGCAAAATCAGTAATGGACAAAATCAATGCAGATGGGGAAAATGTCAGAACGTTTAGCACATTATTATGTAAATGCAGAAAAATCAGTCACAGTGTGATAAATATATTTTTAAAATATCAATTTTTGAAATCTATTATGTATTTCCTGGTTTGATAATATGATATATTTATTCAACTTAATTACTGAAATTTGTTATTGTACGAATATCCATGCTTTTATGTGGTGAAGCATATGTTCAGTTCATGATTCTATCAATGTAGTCCTTAATTTCTGAAATTTGTCTTTGTTTATTGTTGGTGTAGGAATAAATATGGGAAATCAAACTGGGGTTTAAAACAACTCATGCAGTTCGAAGATGTACAACTGAAAACCTAAAGGTACGGATACTATACTAACATTTAGGTCAACATGACAAATAAATATATTCAATGTTGCATAGAGTAGAAAGAACTAAAGACTGAAAAGTAGTTATTTAAATGAAAAATATAGATCCTGAATTATTACCTTGTAACTCTGTTTTGAATTGCTTGAGTAACACTGAACCAAAGAAAATAAAGTAGTATCAGTTATGTTTGCAATATATATTAAATGTTGCATAGAGTAGAATGAATGCAAGCCTAAAAAGTAGTTATTTGATGTTGAATCTGTGCAGAAACTGGGTTGTTGTTTGAAATGATATAAGCATTACAAATTATAATTGATATAAGCATTACCTCTTGAAACTATGTATTCTGTTATAGCTAATCTTCTTCACATAACTGAGAAGCTCTACACGTATATTTATAGATGAAGTTATAGGCCGATATATGAAAGAGATAATAGAGTAATTTTGGAATGCACAGATTTTCCAATATCAAATCTTCATAGTAATCTTTTTAATTGTGTTGTGCAGGACTAATAATTATTATATAGTATATTATATGATTTTCTTGTTCAAATCTTGTAATCAATTTGGCTTTTTATGGATATGTTGTGATTTGGAGAATTTCTGCCATAGGGTAATGAAATAGGAAGCAAAGTTTCGTTCACTTTATGGATATGTTCAGATCTTGTAATATGTGTGCAGGTTTTGTGAATTATCTTTGGGTTTAGGATTTCTGGTTGGGGTTTAGTATTTTGGTTTTAATATGCTTCGAATTGAATTTTTTGTAGCATTTATATATATCCAGGTCTTGTAATATATGTGCAGGTTTTATGACTTGTTTTGGGGTGATTTGTTTCTGGTTTTGGGTGATTTTAATCCATTATGTATTCTCAGTTTTATGTGTTACATCTGTGCAGGTTTATTTTTGCAGAATTCTGCCATGTGCCAAACATATGGCACACATTTCGTTTCAGATTTTAAGCAATTTTGTAATAATTTATGTGCAAAATTTTATGTAATGCTTATGTAATATGTTTATGCTTCATTTTTGGTATATGTGTTTTGTAATATGTCTACAGATTTTGTGTATTGTTTTTGGGTAATTTCTGGGTGGGTTTTAGCAATTGTCTGGGTGGGTTTTGTAATGTCTGCAGGTTTTAGTATTTCAGTTTTTTATATGCTGCAATTTCTTTTTTATTAGCAATTTTGTATGCAATTGATTCTTTTGTATACAAATAAATAAGATAATCGGTTTTATTTACTAATTTACTAAGATCTTCAAAAAAACCGATTATGTAATATAAATTATGGAAACAAAATCAAATACCAGATCTACGTTATGAATTTGGGAAATATATGATTCCACGCATTCTTGATAGATTTATATTGAAAATAAAAGAAATTAACCGGAATAAATGGATTGAATGACATGTGACAAATGTGCTTGGGAGATGACACGTGGCATGAAAAAAATTGGTGCATTGTTGGGGTGCCACGTGGCATAGCCGAGCCTTTGCGTTTAGTAGATATATAGTAGATTTCATAACAAATATTTTATGCATAATCGTGATGATAAATTGATAGAGAATAGGTTTCCCTAATCTGAGTCATCTATCCCGTACGACACGATTTAGAAAAAATAATGGTTCATAACATTTAGATTTACCAGTTTTTTTCTACCAAACCATGAAGTAGATTGGATATATTTACCCTAGATTTTTTTTCTTAAATCTACGTATAGAATTGTACTAAAATCAAGGGTCAAACTCGATAGCGTAAGGGCACATAAACTATATAGTATATTACTAGTATACACTGTATACGGATACTACCTCTTGACATAGAATCAAGGGTCAAACTCGATAGCGTAAGGGCACATTTATAAATTCGGCACTAAATTACTCGTTTGTAATGTTTTAATATGGGAAGTATTGAATGAAAGTGGACACTTTGTTTATTTTATTTCTAATTTTTGGTGTTTGTAACCGGCCATAACGTATTCCCAATTTCGAATGCGCGCATGTTCCTTGCTAGATGGAATGTACCTTGGAGGTTAGTTTCAATTTGACCTCGAGATCTACCCATTATTATTACTATACTTCAATTAATTTATTGGTATGTGTTTCGACCAAAAAAAAAATGTAGGTATGTGTATTAATTAATTTTTTCAACTGACTGTTTAATTTACAACACTTAAAAGCTCAATATATTTTGCTTTGGAATGTTAACACAAATGTTTCCTGCCATCGCTAACGCTGAACCACCTCCATCCTCGATCAATTTTAGATTACTAAGAAAAATGTTTCCTGCGAATGATACATGCATTTTTGGCTGTCCATACACGTGCATACATGCATGCAAATATGTATTAGAAACTAATTGATATAAACAGTTTATGTGAATGCTAAAACCACAATTGATTATGATATTATATACGGATCGAGTTTATTATTGTTGAAACCTTGACGTTCCCTCTGGTTTTAATGATGATAAACACTATTAGGTTTTATGTTTTCTTGTTGTTCCTATGAGTTTTAGGTCTTATGAAAGAATTAGGGAACAATGAAAAACAATGAAGAAGAGAAAGCAAAGAAGCACAATGGAACGTTGTGGAAACAAGGAACAGCTCTCACGCAAACAAATTGGAAATCTGGAAAGCGCGTGGTGTTTATACAAGGAAAGTTCTATCCATGGAAACTCTGCGTCTGAGGAACAACGCGGGAACGCAGAGATGCTAGCTGTTCCCAGACGGACTCAATTATACAAGGAAACAAGATTTTGTGTCTTACTTGGAGAAGAAGGAGAAAATATTGAGTCTTAGAAATGTTTATACATGGAAACTATATGTTTATCAGCTTTAGTGTTTATTTGGAAACATAGTTGTTCATAGTTACCATATATGACTATTGTTAGATATTTGGAAATAAGATTTTTTGTTAGACCCTATATATAGATGAGAATTGTCTTGGGGAAAGACATCTCAGCTATTGTCATCCAGAGCTTTTGGAAACTGAGATCGGAAAGCTAAGGTAAGGTACGGGCAGTTCTTGCTTTGAATTTTTGTTTTGTTCTTGTGTTGTTTAGAGGTGATTGCACTCAAAGTCTTTAGTCTAGGGTATAGGTGGAGAGAAGACTTGTGAGATTGTACAACTCTAATAATACAAGTACACGTTTGGGAACTTTGTTGTTACTTTGAATCTTTACTTATTTCCGCTGTCCAGTGAACAATCACATAGTTCCTTGTTCAAACACACTAACGATTCAACAATTATAGAACCCATGTCTGCTTTAGAAATTGTTGTCTAAAAAGAATTGTTTATACCCGTCTAGGAAAATTAAAGTTAAAATCTTTAAATTAAATAAAATTTACTAAATATTTTCATAATAAGATACTTAATATATACCCTTAACCTATAATTGAACCTAAGTTAGAGAAAGGTTATAGAATATATGCATCTTGTAAGTAAACATATTTAATTTTAGTTAGGGTAAGTGTCATGTGAGAATATACATTAGGGTAGAAATGAGAATAAATCCTACTCTTTGGATTATGAATAAATCATACACTTTGGATTATAAATAAATCAAATGATATGATTAAACTTTCATTAAAAGATCATGTGCATGGTACATGACCTAGGGGTGTTCATCCGGTCTGGACCGGATTTTTCCAAAAGTCCGGACCGGAGACTGGACCGGACCGGACCTATTCGGTCTGGTCCAGTTCCGGTCCGGTCTTGGACCGATTTAGACCGGATTTTATTTAAAAATAAATAAATTAAATTCTTATTTAAAATCTAAAAAAATATCTAAAAAACATATATACTCCTAACTTATTAAATTAAGAAAAATATCTATAAAAAAATACATATAAATCTCCAAAAAAACAAATAAAAACATATAAATTTTTTTTTAAAAAAATCTTTTTAAAAATCCGGTCCACCGGTCCGGACCGGTTTTTTTCCGGGTTTGGACCGGACCGGAACCGGATTAAGGAAATTATCTGGACCGGAGACCGGACTGTATTTTCACCGGTCCGGGCCGGTTTTCCGGTCCGGGCCGATTTTGAACAGCCCTAACATGACCTCATATTTTAGAGTTTGACCGGTCAACATGACTGGTCAAACCAGTCACCGGCGGTCAACGTCGGAGCTCCGACGTTGACCGAACAAAGTTTGTTTGTTTTTTCGGCCATTTTTTTTTCAGGCACAATTTTTGGTTTGCGAGTGTATGTGTATTGATTTTTGTTTGTATGTGCATCGATATTGACTTGTATGTGCATTGATATTGCATAAAATCTGTATAGGATTTTTTACTATATGTGACTTTGTGTATGTGAAAACTCATGCACTTCTCAGCATGTGCATATGTTTTAGCTTGTGTGTGCATAGATTTTGACATATATTTGCATCTAAATTCTACTTGTGTGTATTATTTTCTTGGGTTGAAATATTGTGCATGAGTTTTGGCTTGTATGTGCACCTAAATTACATAAATTTTGCATAGGATTTTGATTATGTGTGACTTTGTGTATGTGAAAACTCATGCACATACATGCAAAAACTTATGCATGCATTTCAGAGAATGTGCATATGTTTTGGCATGTGTGTGCATAAATTTTGACCTATATGTGCATCTAAATTCTACTTGTGTGTGTTGTTTTCTTGGGTTAAAATGTGCATGAGTTTTGGCTTGCCTGTGCATACCCATTGAAGTGTATGCCTTTTTGCTTGTATGTGCATGAAAATTGAACTATATGTGCATAGGATTTGACTATATGTGTGACTTTTTGTAAATGAAAACTTATGCACACACATGTAAAATCTTAAAATACTTTACAAAATGTGTATAGGTTTTGTCTTGTAAGTGCATGAATTTTGAATTGTCTGTGCATCTAAATTTTACTTGTATGCATGGTTTTCTTGGCTTGATATGTGCATGCGTTTTTGACTTGTATGTGCATACCATTTGAAACACACGTCTTTTTGCTTGAATGTGCACATGTCAAAACTTATGCACATACAGTATACAACTCATGCACATTTTCTCTAGAAAACAATGTATATTTTTTACAATCTTTAGATGCACATACATGTCAATATTGATGCACATACAAGTCAAAATGTATGCACATGCCATCTTAAGCAAAAAATTAGTCTTGGAAAAAAGTTGGGGTTGCGATAAATTCAATGGAAGAAAATGGCCGGACAACACCTTATAAAATTTTAATGCACATACAAGTCAATATTGATGCACACACAAGTAAAAAATGATGCACATGCCAGCGCAAGCAAACAGTGGACCCGGAAAAAAATGGGTCGGAAAGAAAAAAAAAACTTAGGTCGGACAATGCCTTATAAAATTTTGATGCACATATAAGACAATATAGATGCACACGCAAGCCAAAATGTATGCACATACCATCTTTAGTAAAAATTGACCCGAAAAAAATAATAATAAATAAATAAAAATTGACCGGTCAACGCCGGAGCTCTGACGTTGACCACCAGAGCTCCGGCGTTGACCGACTGGTAACCGGTTTGAATGGCACATGACCACTTAAATGATAGTCTAATTCTAGTCTTTGGATATTTTTAAATCCAAAAACTATGAGTTATTCTCATTTCTCACCATAATATTCATTCTCACCAGATCTGCATCCTTTTAATTATTAGATGACAGTTAGCTAATTATATTGATTAAAATTGTAGCGAACCATACGCTAGAGAATAGAGATTTAGAAACAGTACCGAATGTGATCTTACGGCCCTAATCGATCTAAAACTGATTCAAACTGAAATTTTGTAAGAAACGACCAATCAATTCATAACTCTAGATATTGTTGAATATTGAGAAGATATGGTTGAAGAGAGACATGTTTCAACGTACTGCATACAAAATACATGGTAGTTGAAAAGTATAGATGGAACTTGGAAGTGGGAGTTATGCTTTATTTTGTGATCTAACCAAAAAAGCTAGTGTTCATATATAGCGGATAAGATCAGAATCGCTAGCTTTTGCGCGCCCATCTGTATATCTGTTATATCTAAATGAACAGATATTTTATAATACATTGTCAATTTAGTCGGCAGCACAGAAACTGCAAACGAAACGCAAAATCAAGAAATACAAATTGGAAGGAAGGAAGGAGCAATCAGTTTTACACATAGGAAAGCATATACTACACATGAGTAGACCCCGTATACATATACTTGCTCTTCTTTACACGCACAGCTGAAAGTGATAGTGTGCCTTCTTGCTTTATTCTTGGTATCTTTAATTGGTAAAGTTTTGTAACATCAATCAAAAAGATTGAATGTTACAAGTCGCTAGGTGGCCAAGTGAAACGAGAAGATGAAAACGCTCCCTAGCTCCATCCCTAACCCGCCCCCAGAAATCCTAAAAAACTTTCGGCCACTGCCGCGCGAGGAACCCAGACACCATGAACCCTTAACCGGTCTCAAGCTCCATTCCGAGCTCAATCTTCAACATGACCAAAGCTTTGCTCACAAACCGAAGCTCGCTGGTTGGATCGACTTCTCTGACTGGGATCCGCTCCTCGCCGGTTGGGGGTTTCTTCCTCCGGTGCCTTCTCCGAGAAGCTCGCCGCCTCGCTGCTCCTGTTCGTGCCTCGACGGAGGAAGTCTCCAGGTGCGGGTCTGTTCTCCTCCTCCTTGCTCTGAGAAGAAGAGATTCCTGACGGCGGTCTGTGGGTTTCCTCTGACGGATCGACGAGCTGAGCTCTCCAGAAGATCTCCCCCGAAGACGACTTGGGATCCGGGGCTCACCTGTGCTCACTTCCTTCCTCGGAGCGCAGGTCCGCCTTGGCTTGATGTTGTCTCTAGAGCCGGGGGTGACAAAAACCCTCTCCAATGTCCAAAACATGCCGCTGTAGGGGATCTTCAAGGCCCGGTGCTGATCGGCTCTGCTTGTCTCCGGGCTGCTCGGCGTCGTCTTGGCCAACTTCCAAGGTGGTGTTGTTCTATTCTTGCCCTTTCTCTTCTCTTTTCTAGTGTCTTCTTAATTTTTGTCTTTTGGCTTTTTCTCTTTGCTGTTTGGCTTGGTTTTTCTCTTGATGTTGTTATGCACTCTCCAAAACTGATTCTGAACCTTGACACCCTGTTTGATCTGTTTCTTGAGCTTGTTTGCTGGATCCGGATCTCTCTTGTTAAGAGATGTAAGTACCTATTGTACTTTGTTTATCCCTGCTATTTGGTTGAACCCCTTTTCATTGAACAATTTATCATCTATTTCGTGCTTCTTGTGCTGGTGTTTGTCTGGTGGGGAGTAAATCTGGCTTTTTGAATTATTTAGCATGCTGTGTGTTTGTCTGTCCATGGCTTTGATCGCCTCCTGTCCAGTCATCAGCCTTTACCTGAAGCTCGTTTGGATTATAATCTTGCCTATCCTTACAACTATCTCCTTACTTTGACTCTTGAAATTTCTATATTCCCCAGTCTCTGTGGAAACGATCTTTATTTCAGGGACTTTGAAGGTGAATGGTGTCTTGTTAGAGGCCATTGTCTGAATAAGCAAACCCTACAGTTTTATCCTGCCCTCCTGAACAAACCCGATCCAAACTCATGGGATATACATTTGCTTTGGTCTGTTTCTGTTAGTTTATGCAGGTATTCCCTGTGCTACTGCATCTCACAAGCCAAGAACTCAGATAATGAAGTGCATCATCAACCTGCCTACAAGCCTTTCTAGAGTTTATACCCCATGAAAAATCAATCGATGAACCATATGTGTATTTTATACAATTATATAACTATGTATGATGCTTTTTGGAACCAAACTTGCCATATACTGACCCCTTATATCTGGAGTCCTTATTGGATACACTAGCCATTAGAAACTATCAATCTCACATCTAGAGTCCTTCTTGGATATACCATCAACAAAACTTGCCATATACTGGCCTCTTACATCTGGAATCCTTTTTGGATATACCAACAACAAAAGATTTATGTGGAACAATTAGAGCAATTGTACATGAATACCAAGATTGTCATTGCGACCCTTAACCTGGATTTATCAACTCTATATGAAATCACTGACACCCTCTTTAGGAGGAACAATACTGAACAAAAATTCTCATTATATGCCAAAACAACACATATCTGTGTACCCAATGCTCTTTATACTGAAGTTCTTGTTGTTAGGTTTGCCTTACATCAATGGGACTCCCCAATAAAGAACAATCAAACACACGTACTTCTTAAGAACAAAATGACTAGTCCTCTGAATTTTCTCAGGATTGTGGGTAAAATAATAAATAAGAACGAGAATAGAAACGACAATAAGACCCCTAAATGTCTTAGGATATGGGGCAACAACACAGATAGGTTTTTATGAAGATTACAACCTGAAATTGCCGCGGAATCGAAAAGAAAACATTTTGGATGGATGTTGAGTCCTTCTGTAAAATCGAAAGAATTCAACTTCTTGCACTTTTTGAAACAAGAACGAACAAAGAATCAAATGAAAAAGAATGGAAAAAAGCAGGGTTTGATCAATTCTACTGTGTCCCTGCTACGGGCTTCGCATGAGGCATTTGCGTAATGTGGAAGACCTACCAACTTACAAACGAAATCCTTGAAATTGAACAAATTAAAACAAGATTTATTAGTATTAAGTATACAAACTTGCTCACGAACAAAAAACTTATGATAATCCTTACTTACGCCCCACCAAATGAGTCTGCAAAAAATGTGTTTTGGAACGAATTTATCTCCTACATTAAAAATTATTCTCTTTCATGTATTATTATGGGAGATCTGAACGAAATTCAAAACCCTTTTGAAAAATTAGGCGGGAATACACCGCCTTTATCGAAATTTGCAAGACTACGTCATTTTAAAAATGAATGTGAACTCTTGGATACTCCTATCCAGGGAAACACCTATACCTGGCGAAAGAACAACACAGATATAGAAACCATCTATGAAAAACTGGGTATGGTTCTTATCCATCACCAGATCCTTCAATGGTATCTTGATATTTGTACTAAGTATTATGCTTTTTCCAGCTCAGACCATTGCCCAATCTCCATTGAGCTAGACTCAGCTGTGTCTTTTAAAAATCAGCCGTTTAAATTTGAAAAAAAATGGATGACTAGGAAAGATTTTAGAAACGTGGTAAAACAAGCATGGAGAACAAACTACCATGGATCTAGATTGTACAATCTAGTATCCAAAACAAAACTACTAAAAAAAACATGCTAAGATCTGAAATAAAAGTACCTTTGGAAATGTCTTCTCACAATTACAAACTATAGAAAAACAACTCTATGAAATCCAAATTGAAATCTGTAATCACCCTACAAATGACCTCATTAAAAAACAAACTACAATCATAGAAAAAAAGGAAAAAACTTCTGTGTTTCCAGAAAATTTACTGGAACCAAAGAGCAAAGATAAAACACATCAAATATAATGACACGAATTCCAGCTATTTTCATAAAATAGCCAGTGGGAAAAGAAATAGAAAAATTATAAAAGAAATCAAAACCCAAGAAGGAACAAGCATCACTGGTGAAGAAAACATCAGAAATGAAACCAGAAACGATTTCATAAAAAGATTCCGAAGTGAGGATATGAATCAGAAATTATTTTAGGAAAACCTTGAATTAATCCAGTCTGAAATCTCTACAGAGGATAATCTGGAATTAATAAAAAATGTATCCAGTGAAGAAATTAAAAAGGCGGTCTTTAACATTGACTCAGATAAATCTCCGGGGCCGGATGGCATGACAGCAGAATTTTATCAAAAATATTGGGACATCGTAGTTCCCTCTGTTATCCAAGCAGTTAAAAGCTTTTTTCTTTCTGGGAAACTGCTTACACAAATAAATCACACATTCATATCCTTAATCTCAAAATGTGACAATCCTAACTCTACAAATCACTATAGACCCATAAGTTTGTGCTCTAATATTTATAAGATCATCTCGAAGATTATAACAACTAGACTCAAAGGAATCATGGAAAAATTGATACACTCCCTTTAGGATACCTTTGTTGCTAACAGAGTCATTCAAGACAATATCTTGATTGCTCATGAAATCTTTCACTCTTTTAAATCGAAAAAAGGAACTGAAGGCTTTATTGCCTTACAACTACACATGGAAAAAACTTATGATAGAATCGAATGGGATTTCATTATAAAAATAATGGAAAAGTATGGATTCCATGAAAAATTTATCAACTGGATAAAAGAATGCATTACAACGGTATCATTCTCGATACTTGTTAACAATGGACCCACATAAATCTTCAAACCTTTAAGAGGACTTCGACAGGGAGACCCCCTTTCGCCCTTCTTGTTGATTTTAGGATCTGAAATCTTTGCTAGAAAACTCCAAAAAGCCTCAGATCGAACTCTAAATCCCCTAGGATTTCAAATAAATCAACAAGGAACACGAATCCCGTTTCTGGCCTTTGCGGATGACATTACGATATTCTCAAAAGCTAAACAGGAAAACTGTAAAGAAATCAAAGATATTATTGATGACTACTGCAAGATCTCATGACAAAAAGTAAATTTCCATAAATCGGCCTTTCAAGTTACAAAAAAGATAACCAACCAAAAGAAACTAGCTCTACAAGGCATTCGCACAATCACAAACATGATATCTCTCAAAAAATACTTGAGTTGTCCTATCATCAATGGTAGAATTAACTCGAACACCTTTGCTGACCTTTTAGTTAGCACCCAACAACAATTATCTAAATGGAAAGCAAATTCTATTTCCCAAGCAGGAAGAACAACACTTATAAAAACCAATCTGGCTTCAAGACCAAGTTATCTTATGCAAAGCTTCATGTTACCTACACACACAATGAACTTGATAAACTAAACAGATCCTTTTTTTGGAACAAAGACAACTCCTATAAACCTCTTATAGGTTGGGAAAAATTTTGTAAACCAACTCATCAAGGAGGTCTTGGCTTGAGAAAAGCTAAAGACATGAACAAAGCCCTTCAATTCAAATTACTATGGAAAATTCTAACCGAACCAAATAACTTCTGGGTTAGAATCATTACGGATAAATACCTGAAAACAAACCATATACTTCAATACGAGAAAAAAAGAAATTGCTCCTGGCAATGGTCCAAAATGATTGAACTTATGCCTGAGTTCAAATCTGGACTAATTTGGCAAGTTGGTAATGGAAAAACTATCAAATTCTGGACGGATAACTGGGTTCTGAACACCCCCTTATGTGAAAGCATAAACTCACAGTCAATCCTAAATAAGGATGCCCGGGTAGCTGATTTTATGCTGCAAAATAAAACTTGGAATAAGGACTTACTTGAACAATACTTACCAAATGATTTAACCGAAAAATTAACCTCGATCCCAATTCCCTTAAATGAGATCCATGATAGAATGTACTGGAAAACTAGCAAAAACGGCTGGTTTTCTACAAATTCTGCTATGGAACTAATTAACAAAAATAAGAGTTACACTGCCTATGATTCCTCTTGGATATGGAAAATGGACATGTATCCCAAAGTTAAAAACTTTGTCTGGAAAATAATAAAAAACGGAATCCCAACAAAAGCTAGATTAGCAGAAAAGGGCGTTGCAACCCCCCCGGGTTGTATACGCTGCAATGCTCAGTTGGAAGATTTGAATCACCTCCTCTTCCAATGCAAGCATACCTTAAAAATAATCGAAAAATTGAATCATGACACCTTTGGCATGATCTCATCCCTAAACATAGGAAACAAAAAAATTAATGAAATCATTGAAGAAATTCGATAAAAAACTGATAGATCACAATTCTCAGAATTAATGGTCTCTTGGTGGAGCATTTGGTTCTATAGAAACCAACAAAGCTTTGGTAGAACAAATGATGATGTCGAACTCATTAAGGATGCACCAATTTACATTAAGAAACAAATTGAAAACTGGAATAAAATGAAAAACTGGAACCCTGATTGTCTTACAGAAGACAATCAAAAAACTTATAAAACGAACATTGTTAGACGACCAATAAAGAAATGGAAAAAGCCTCCGAATAACATAATTAAAATCAATACAGATGGATCCACCAAAATCAATGGTGAATCTAGTTTTGGCTACATTTTAAGGAACAACACGGGAAAACCATTTTTCCTCTTTGGGGATAATGTGGTATTTCAACCCCGCTTAAAACAGAAACACTCGCAGTAAGAAATGCCCTGGTAAAGGCTTATGAATTAAGCATTACCAACATTCATCTTGAATGTGACAACCTTACCATCGTGAATGTCCTTAACCAAATTTGGCACTGTCCATGGGATATTGAAATGTTAATTTCTAATATCCTGTGTATTTTACAACTGTTTTCTTCAGTGCAGATTTCTCACGTCTTCCGAGAAACCAACATCGTGGCCGGTTTCATCGCGAAGAAGGCTCATCAGGTTTCCTTGGAAGACTTTAGAAATTGTCCAGAATTTATAATTCTCATCCGAAAGGATGCTATAGATTGAGAAATCGACTCTTCTGTGGTTTCCAATCTAATTTTTACCTTATCAAAAAAAAAGATTGAATGTTTGTTGACAATTATATTAATTAATATATCTACGTAGATGCATGATGCAAGTGTATCGGTCAATTGGGTTTGAAATCATGACGCTCGGTTTGGGCTTTTTTTTTTTTATAAGGTAAAAATTAGACAGGAAATCACAGACGATACGATTTCTCAGTCTATAGCATCCTTCGGATGAGAACTAAAAACTCTAAATTGGCTTGAATGTATTCCAAAGAACTCTGCTGCTCCAGCTTCGCAATACATTCGGCCACAATATTTGTTTATTTGAAGACATGAGAGATATACACTGAAGAAAACAGTTGTAATACACAAAGAATATCATAAATTAAAATTTTAATATCCCAATGACAATGTCAGATCTTATTCAAAACGTTTACAATAGTAAGATTCTCGCATTCAAGATGAATGTTGTTAAAACATAATGCATAGGCTTTAACCAGAGCGACTCCAAATATTTATGTTTTTAAGGGGTTGATATTCCCCACTTTTCTTTGACCCATTATCTACATAATCTCTCAATTTGGTTAATATTAATCCAAAATTCCTGGATTGATTCAAGAAAAGGAGGCCGGACTAAAAATTAAGATTTAAGACCTCCTTTAATTGTTAATACTATCTGTATAGTATATGCATATTATCCGTAAGTTATCCGAATTACATATCGTGCTTTAGATTTATAATTTATTGCTACCATAGTTGCTAGTTGCTATCAATGCTTTATAACATGGTCGACCGAGGAAGATTGCATATGGAGACCAACTTATATTTTGTTTCTGTTCGATTTATGCTAAATTTTGACTAGATACGATGTTTTACTTTATCGACAAGGAGCTGATGTGGAAAAACTATATTATTATAATTTTCATAAATAAGAGCGGTTGTGGTAGGTATTGTCAAAACCTGACTATCTCAGAGCTGTCCCTTTTTTTGTAGTGTTTATTATGTTGTATATATGACACATGCTGAATCAGCATGAGTCATATATCATGAAACGTGGTGTGTTAATTTGACTGTTTGAGGTGCATCAGTACGTTGAATCTTCGAAGTTGAAAATAGTCATTTCCATATATGTTCATTGTTTCCTATCTAGATCGAGTGATCGACTCTTTTTGGTGATATGGATTAGTTGTAGATGACTTACAATAAATGTATTAATTCAATATTTGTATTACACCGTTTTTTTGTTTTTTCAAAATAAAGTATCAAAATTTAACATATGATATACTCCGTACCATAATACATGATAATGATAATACTCTACTCGTTATCCAATATGATAATTATGGTTAATTTTTAATGAGTAGTTAGATTCCTTTATATCTTTGTAGATTTTTTTTTTGCAGATAATGCTAATTAAAAAACAGGCAATAAACTTAAATAGTACGGAGTACTATCGTTAACATATGTTTCGTTATCATCATTTAAAAAAAACTATGACAGTCGTGTTGGACAGACATTGTTTTGTTATCATCACAAAATTATGTATAAGCTTTGTTTTTGCATTGGATATGGCAAGATCCAATGGACGTGGAATGGGCTCCTGCCACAAAAAGGCCAAGCCCATGTAATGGCACATGCACATTCTTAATTATAATAAAACCTTGGAACCACATAAAATGAATTCCAATTGTCAATACTAGGCAATTAGAATATATATGATCGCTCAATTATTTGCAGGGATTTGAGCACTTGCTAACAAAGTCTCCAGTGTAAGATGTGAATTTGTGGTACTGGTGGAGTGGTGGTTGGCAATTGGCATAGCAGTGGTATATCCAATTTTAGGTAATCGCCAATAGGTAGCGTAAGGAAGAGCGTCTACTTTTAGGATTTCTTCTTTTACTTACTCCATTATTTTAATCATTTCGTTTGTTCCAAAGTTAACCTTCATTTTTGTGATCACGAGCTAGAGCGGGTGGGCAGTGGGCACCCCTATAGTGACGGACGTTGGCCCTCCCGTTTATTATTTATTGAGTTATCAATAAAACGACACCCGCTCGCAAAACCCCACCATGCTGAAATAAAGTGACAAAATTAAAAAAAAATGGTATTGAAATCTCTTTTTATTATCAGAACGATTTGCACTTAAAATTATTAAGTGTTATAACTTGATTCACCTAGACTACAAAAATTATCCTACAAGAGAATTTACTGTTTCTATTTGATTTTGAAATGCATATTAGATAAACCTTAATTGAACCGATATTCCTCAGTTTCTATTGCTTTGAACAAGCTATAACACTTATAGTTAGAGCTTTGACTGTTTTTGTATGCATTTATAAAATATATACAGTATGCTAATCATCATTATACCAGTGTGAATTAATGACTTTTCAGCACACAAGAAATTACGATTTAATTCAGATGTGACATTAATGAAACACAACAAAAATTGTGATTGATAATAATGTAAACCCATCTCCATAACCCTAATTGATTCCTGCACACTAAAAGGTAAAGCAAATAAACACATCACATGAAAGACGACAAATAACAGGGTGGCCGTGGCCCCACCACCCAATTCCCCCCCTCCTCTTTTCATTACACCCAACTACGTACGTACTCATATATTCTACGGAGTATTGAAGAAATTAATTTCACCATGCTTCTTCTGATTAGCTGATATCTCTTAGTTAAAGAGTGTATATATATTTCATACCAAACAAGCTACGGAGTAGTAATCATTCATCCTCTCAAGTCTTACAAACAAAAAAAATGTTTTCTTTCTTAACAAAAAAAAGAAATTTGTTTAATTAATTACAAGTTAGCAGTAATCTAACCCTTTGGACTCTTGTGGTAGAAATTATTGAACGGCGCCGTTCAATGATTACTCATCCCCATCCCCCTCTCTTTCTCACTCACCTCATCTAAATCCACGTCACCCTCCGCCGGTGCCGGAGAAATCTGCCGCCGGAGATCCAAATCCCTCCGATCTAAACCAATCTCCCTCACCCGATCCCGGCCCCCGCCGTCCACCACTACGACGAGGTCCCCGCCGCTATGAACTCTCATCCTGGAAACCACCGGAGGCGGCGGTGGCCGTCTCATCGGCGGAGGAGGCGGCGGAGGGGGAGCGCCGATCATCGAGGCCCGGCAGATCGGACAATTGGAGTGGGATCGGAGCCACGTGTCGATGCAAGGAGGGTGGAAGGCGTGTTGGCAGTTAGGCATTAGCCTCAAACTCTCCCCCTCTTTAAACTCCGTTAAACAAACGGCGCAGTCCGTCGACTCCACGAGCCCGTCTCCTCTATTGTACTTAAACACCGTTATGGACCTTATAAACTGCTCGTCTAATCCGCCGTTAGAGTTAACGGCGGGAGCCGCGAACTGTATTGAAGCGGCGGAGCTGTCCTGGAGCACGAGCTGGTCGAGCCGCATCTGGAGCTGAAGCTCGTCCTCAACGGCGTCGTTTTGGGACCAGCGGGAACGGCGTCGCTTGCAGTACTTGTAAGCGAAGGTGTAGTAGGAGAGGAGGAGGAAGGCGGCGGCGAGGACGCTGATGAGGGCGATCATGAGTGGGGAGACTCTGGAGCCGGAGGGGGAGTCGTCGTCGGTTAAAAGAGGCGGCGGCGGCCCCAGGTAATAGCCGTTGTCGGCGGCGGTGCAAAATTGGAGGCAGATGGAGGTGCAGATCCCCTGCGAGCAGTAGTACGATGCGGACGCGGCGGTGGAGGTGGACGGAGATGGCTGGGGTGCCGTCGTAGAGGATCCCATCTCTATGGACCGTTGGATCTAGATCGATCGATCGATGGGATTATTGATCGGAGAAATTAGTCTGATTTGGGGTGAGAAGGGGGGAAAGGGAAAGGAGTGATGCTAGGATTTTAGATTTGTTGTGGTGATGCCATGGGCGGTGCGATATTGCTAAAGCCTATGCTCCGAATATTATTATAAGTCAATGGCTTAATCAAGAAAATAAAAATAAAAATAAAAATAAATCTGGGTGCTTTCTTTTGCTCCACTCTCTAGCAAAAGCAACCTCTAATTTATCTAACCTAACAAGCTTTTCCCCTTCAATCTTTCATTACAAGTATCCTAAATTCCACTTTTCTGTGTAGTAATATATATGATATACTAATATGTTATATACTCTATATATATGCTTCATTGACGACTCATGTTCCACCTTTCTTATGTAGTATTATATACGTTGGATTTGGCTATTTATCGCCCTTGGTGCGACAAATAAAATGTCAAAAATAAAAACATTTTTTGTGACGTTTTAGGGTTTTAGTGTCTATTACATTTTACTAATATTTAGATATAATGAGTTTTTTGTTAAGGAAATATATACTTGTAGTAGCTAAAAAAAGAAAAATAATAAAGTTAACAATTTTTAATTACATAAATTTTTATATTTAGCATCTTATTCATTGCCCGGGGCAACAAATAACAAAACTCATATATATATTTTATGGGTTTTTCTAACATGTGTTATGAGGGCATAGGTTAAGACCTCTTATTTTAGCAACTATTCCCTAAAAAAATGCTTAAGCTCTTTTGAAAATTAGTTTGTCTAACCTTTTAAGGATCCTAAACCGTAAATAGAAAATGGTGAACCCATTTTAAAAAACATAAATAATTAACATCAAACCAAATCATTTTGATTCGTTTAAAACTATTAAAATCTCTAAAATGATAACTAACCAAGACTTTTTAAAATAAGGTTCCTAAACGATTAGAAAAATCGTTATTCTATTGATGACTCATGTTCTAGTATCTTGATTAAAGTTGTCCTAATTTTGGGCACAAGAACAGTAATAGAGATTCTGCTATTGTGTTTGGAACATACTCCAGCAGCTCCTTCATCTCCGACTCCGCATCGATGGAACTTTGTAGTTACTACTTTGAAGAAATCAACTACTGTCAATCAAAATACCCCTTCAAACCTGGGAAGTAGAGCACTAATAGCGATCGTACTATTGGGCTTGAAACGGGACATGTGAAAAGGGGACCTCCATCTTCTGGGGGCATCTTCTTCATCTCTGATCGAATACCACCATCGACATCAGACACAATATCATTATCTGGTGCTAAATTCAGATCAAATTTATATGGGACATTCAGTTTAACATCCACATCCGGTGGACCATTCAAGTCAAAATTGTGCTTAGTTTTGAGGTTATCATCTTCATCCGGTTGCAAGTTCAAATCGAAGTCCAATTCCTTCTTACCAGAAAAGGAAGTCATAGTCAAGTTGTCTCAAACCTCCTGCGATTTTTTTTTTTTGCAAATACGAACTGCGATAAGACTCCTGCCACAAAACATTGTTCTCAGAACCAATTCATAGAAGACTTTTGTCCGTTCAATATCACAAGTGAAATCATATGATTGGGTTGAAATAAAGGGGAAATTTGAAAACTTACCAACAACCCTAAACAGTAAAATCTCTCCCTGGCATTCGTTTAGTCTTCTAGGAGAATACTGTAAAGTACGTAATGGGGAAGAAATGAATAAACTTCGTATGATATTGGCGGGGATGAAATAAAATTAAATCTCGGCGGGAGAGGATGAAAAAAAGATATGGAAAGATTGATCAGATCCTAGAAAAATAAATAAATAAAAGAATCACTAAATATAAGGGCAAATCTGGAAAAAAATGATAAAAAAATCTAAAATGACAATTAAAACTTAACAAGGACTTGAGGCTAGAATGTCAATTAAAACTTAACGGAGAGTATAAAGAATGAATGAAGTGAAAATCAAGGAGTGTTATTTTTTTATTTCCTTATTTGCAAGTAATTTAGTTAGGTAAACAAATCCAATAAGTTATGTCAAACGCGGTGCGTAACCTATACAATTAATACCATGTATCAACAGAAAATTAAGCATATAGGTCTTTCATGGAAATTTTCTGCTAGTACATTTTGTTAAAAATGGTTTAAACATTCCCTTTTAAAAAATAGTTTTTAAAAATAAAATATATTAACATATGCCACTAAAACTTGCTAAGTACTACTATTAATAACATACGTTTCCTCTGGGCAATTAATCATGACAGTAGAGTTGGTCAGATATTGTTTCGGTGTCATCACAACGATTATGTATAAGCTTTGTTTTTGCATTAATATGGCAAGATCCAGTGAACGTGGAATGTGCTCCTGCCACAAAAGGCCAAGCCCATACTCAATAAGTAAAGCTGAAGCCCAAATAGCCCAAATTATAGATGATCCTTAGGATTTTTTACTGGAAGTTAAATAACAAGTTGACTTCTAATTAAATAAATTAGTTTTTTTAATTTTTTAAATCTTTAAAAATTCTTAAATCCTAAATCTTAATCCTTAAACCCTAAAAAAACAATTCCACCTCTTTTTGGATCCTTTTTAGACCATATGTATAATAATAAGAGATTATACTTACAATTTTTTTTAAAAAAATCTAAACTTGTTATTTTTTAGCTTAAAAAACCATTCACACCCAATTTTCTTTACAGGACCCTCTTCGGCCTGATGCGCATACAAGACTCAAAGAAGTAAACCGACCAAAGAGTCAATTTACTCTTTTTTTTTTGCCGATAAATCGCGCAGTCGATTTTTTTTAGCCGCGCACTTCCTCCTGGGCGGCTCTACATGCCGGCCAGAATACCCTTCCAAAAACCCGGTTTGCACATGGGCGGCACCTAATGCCGTCCATGCAAACCGGTTTTTTATGAACCCGAATTGTACCTGGGCGGCACATATTGTCGTCCAGATTTTTAGGTTTTTGTAGAACCCGGTTTTGTAATTTAATTTATTTATTTTAAAATTAAAAATATGGTTTTCTGGAAACCAGGTTAAAACTCGGCGGCACGGTAAGCCGCCAAGTGTAAACCCAAAATTGTGGGCGGCACAGCTTCCCGCCAAAGGGCGAATTTGAAATTGAAACGTGGGCGGCACATCTTGCCGCCCAGGGTCATCTTCTCGGCGTTAGTAAAAGCCGCCCAGGGTCGTCTTCTCCGATCGCGATTTCCAGAGTTCGAGAGCGAAAATGGATCCCGGTGGCGAATTTTCGGTTGACGACATATGGGAGTTCTTGGCGGAGGAAGAACGGACGGAAAATCAGATGGCTGCGGCAGGAGTTCTTGGCGGAGACGGCGGCGATGTACCAGAATCGACGGCCGATTCGACGTTGGCGGCGGCGTCGGCCAATCTCTGTTTGACGGGGGGCAGCAGCGACGAGGCGTTGGAGGAGGCGAGGCTGGGGGAGAGGGGTGGCGACGCGGCGGAGGAGGCGGCTGAAGCAAGGGACGCGGTGGAGGAAGCGAGGCTGGCGGAGGAAGGAGGCGAAGCAGGGGCCGAGGAGGGAGGCGAGGCTGGGCTGCACAGCGTGCCGCCCACTATGGAGGAATCCGGGCCGCTCGTGGTGCCGCCCATAACCGATGTCGAGGAGGGCGATATTGGGGGTTTTTTGGGCGAGGAGGGCAATATTGCAGCGGAGAATGCCTTTGACGTCGCGTGCGCGGTTGCTCATCAAGCTATGTCAGACTTGGGTGAAATTCCCGTTCGCCAAAAGCGAAAATATGAACGGAGGCCAACTGAAAAGGTATGGTGTTTTTTAAATTTGTAATCGTTAAATCTAATTTATTTAATTAAATTGTTATTGCACTTGTAGATTTATATATACTTGGATTTTAGATTATTAAATCATTATATGATAAAAAATAGTATAGGTAATAAACTCAATTATAGTGTTAAATAATATTAAATATATCATTGTAATGAAAATTTAATATATTATTTTGTTTGTAAGAAAATAAAATTTAATATATTATTTTATTGTATTTAATCATTATAAAAAATAGTATAGGTAAATCGCGATAATTATACTGTAATATTAAATATGTCATTGTTATGAAAATTTTAATATATTGATTTTGTTTGTAAGAAAACAATTTTCTATATTTTTTATGCGAAAATAGGAAGTTTTGGGTAAGATCGCACAGTCCGATCGAGATAGTCGCCCTACTACTGCATCTGCTCGCAAGAGGAGGGTTGGCGGTGTATTGCAGGGCCATAGTGAGGCCGATAGTGAGGGCGCTAGTGAGGACGATGTTGGTCCCGTCCGCTCAGTTGAGGACGTGATTATGGAGGACCCACCTCAGCAGTCACATCAGGAGGACCCACATCTTGATGACTCACCTCAGCAGCGGCTATCTCTGGAGGAGTCACATGAGCAGCATGTCCCATCTCCGTGTGAGGCATCTCAGCAGGCCCCGTCTCAGCCTGAGCCAGCCACACAGGAGACTCAGTATGGCCCATGTCCATCTCAGCATACCCCATCTTCACATCATGAGCCATCTCAGCATGCCCCGTCTCAGTCTGAGCCAGCCACACAGGCCCCATCTCCGCATGAGCCAGCTGAGCAGCTTGTATCTTTGTTGAGGAACTTTGATACGCACATTGCAGAGCTGATATGGACGAAGGCGTCGTTGGACCCACCCGAGGACGTTGTTAGGAGTTTGAGGGTTCAGACACGCCCTATGCAGTTTGCATTTTGGAGGGATCGTATTCCTAGAGGGGTCCCTGTGGAGGGTTCCTGGTTTTGGATTGCGCAGCAGATGGGGTTGACAGGTTTACTTGATTTGCAGTTCGGCAATGTTGATCACAACCTCATTTCAGCATTCGTTGAGAGATGACATCCAGAGACGAACACCTTTCACTTTCCTTGGGGCGAGATAGCTCCTACTCTACATGACGTGCTGATGATTTTAGGGCTGCCGATCGAGGGATTTGAGGTGACGTCACCATGGACCGGTCATGATAGGGAGATGGCGGAGTGTGAGGCTTTGTTCGGCTATTTGTTTGGGATAGATTCGGACTACAACTATGATGAGGATGATGCTGACATGGTCCGCGACCTTAGGAAGGGTTGGGTCAAGCAATTCCAGCTTGGGAGGCATGTGATGCGGATGATTGAGGAGGGTGCCTACCCAGAGGATATAGCAGCCGGTTTCTTATGGCACGCCATGTCGGCTAGCATCTTCGTTGACAAGTCAACGAACGAGCTGAAGACCACACGGCTACCTCTTTTTGTGGACTGGGAGCGTGTTGTTCATACTGCTTGGGGTACCGGGGTTCTGGCTCTCCTTTATAGGAACCTCGGAGAGGGTTCTCGGCGCGGAGCTGCACAATTCGCCGGCTGTGCACGTCTTTTGGAGGTAGTCCTTTAATATAGTTAAATTATAATTTAGATTATTAATATACATTATTGAATTGTTTATAACTAATGGTTTTCTTTCTCTGTACGCAGGTTTGGATTTGGACGTACTTTGTATACTTTCCGGGCAACCCTAACCTCAAGGAAGGTGCGGACGACGACCTCCGACGCGCTGGACGATACTGCATTGGCCGGACACCTCTCCGGTCCTCCCGTGACCAGTCACACTACAGACGAATTCTGGACGAGTATAGGCCAGAGGATGTACGTATTGTTTTTCAATTTTAATTTACAGTAAGATAGCTTAATGAATTAATTTATGGTCCATCGTGTTTTGTTAATTGCAGATACGGTGGATGCCGTACGAAGGTCTTGATTTTCGAGGTCGTCACAGGTCCTCCACTTATCGAGGGATTATTCGTTTTCTCGGTGTAGAGGAGCCATACATGCCAGATCGGCTTACACGCCAATTCGGTTATCGACAGAGCAGGCCGATGGATATCATTGAGCCTCTGGTTGCAGTTCGTCCTCCTGATTTCAAGGGGACGAGGCGATACCAGTTGCACTTTGACCCGCGTTGGCACAGGTGGGACCAGCGTGAGCATCATCTTTGCCCCCACATCTTGGCGAGTCCTCCTGCGACGATGGCTTGGGATGTCCACGACGCGTACCTGGACTGGTATCTACAGGTGTCGCATCCTTACGTGAGTCCGCATGCGCCAGTCCAGCCTCGTATCAGTAGAGGACCACCTCCGGCTATCAACTTGCAAAGGGTATGTTTTTTTCCCATTTTATTCTTTTAAATTATTTTATGAAAGTCTATGTTTTTAAAATGTTTGTTTTCATTTGTAGCGTCATGCGATGAGCCAGGCCTATCTTCAGGAGCTTATGTCTGGAGGAGGTTGTTTAGGGTGTAGGGAGCACTTTCAGCATTTGCATGACATCCTTTTCAGTGACGTCATTCCTGTAGCTCCACCGCTTGTACGGGCTTCACAGATGCCTTCTCATGTATATAGTGCAGACGCTACTATATTTGAGAGAGCCGAATCATCTAGGATGGCGGAAGAGCGTGCAGCAGCTCAGCAGGCATCGTCTCAGCCGACCTCTTATGTTCCTCCAGTATGGGCACCGGACGTGGGTTCGGGTGTGTCCTTAGCTAGTGCTTCCACTCCACATCTAGATGACTCATCTGATAGTGAGATGGAGAGTTCGTAGTATGACTTTTGTGTTTGTACGTTTTTGGGGATTGAAATTCCAGTAAATTAAGTATGACTTTTGGCTTTATTGGTTTCGTATTTAGATATTTGTTTCGTCATTTCTAATTTGTTCCGTCGTTTCTAGTTTTAGTTCTTTGCTTATTGGTTTGTTGGATTTTCGTGTGTTATTTCTAAAAACACATGTATATTCTTAAATTACATACACATACTAAAAACACGTATAAATTCTAAAAACACATATACATTCATCGATGGCTTAAATTACATACACATACTAAAAACACGTACAAATTCTAAAAACACATATACATTCACTGATGGCTTACACACTTAAAAAAAATACATACACACTGGAACAAATGACATACACAACTCTTGCACTATACATATACATTCACTCAAGAGCCCAGGATGAACCTCCTAGGACCACGGTGTTCATGCTGATATGCTCCTTCTCCTAGCTGCATCACAGAAAAACTTGAAATCCTACAAATACTGAAATATGGAGATCCCATGTTTTTCTGTGCTGCAGCCAGGAAAAAAGAGCAGATCAGCATGTACGCCATGGCCCAAGGAGGTTCGTCTAGCATTTTCAGAACTTCAGTCCCTGAGGAACACAGTCAACCGCCTTTTCCACCTTCACTAGTGAGCTTAAACCGAACTGTCTTGTATTCATTGTAGACTCACGTCATGTTGTGGTCATTTCTAACAGTGCGTTAAGATGGATGCGATTGCCTTGTGGACATTATCCTCTTGACCGAGTCAAGAGTCCTAGGACGAACCTTCTTGGGCCATGTCGTTCATGCTGATATGCTCTTTTTTTCTTGCTGCATCACAGAAAAACTTGAAATCCTACAAATACCGAAATTTGAAGATCCCATGTTTTTCTGTGCTGCAGCGAGGAAAAAAGAGCAGCTCAGCATGCACGACATGGCCGAAGGAGGTTCGTCCTAGGACTCTTGACTCGGTCAAGAGTATAATGACCACAAGGAAATCGCATCCATCTTAACGCACTGTTAGAAATGACCACAACATGACGTGAGTCTACAATGAATACAAAACAATTCGGTTTAAGCTCACTAGTGAAGGTGGAAAAGGCGGTTGACTGTGTTCCTCTGGGACTGAAGTTCTGAAAATGCTAGACGACGAAACCCACGATATTGAATTCTTGTATCTGAAATAAAATATTATTTAATTAGATTCCAACGAATACTACAACCTAATAGCGTAAATAATCAATAAAATACATATATTTATTTTTCTTACCGCGATCAAACACATCCCTTCCTCTTGGATGTGAAAGCTTGCCTCTTTGGGTGAGACAAGCTTGGTAGAAAGGGGACCCCGTATGGCCTATTTATAGGCATATTGGGCGGCACAGTGTGCCGCCCATGGGCTGTACAACGGAGTTGTGGTGATGAAATGATATGGGCGGCACTGTGTGCCGCCCATATCATATAGCTAAAATTATGGCTCTTTACAGACCTGGTGTTCCAGTTCCCATTTACACAGAGTCTGCATACCCGAGACGCCATATCCCCGGTCTTTTAGAAGATCCGGAATCTGTGGTGGACAACGACAGCTATGATGATGGCGGGGAGGCCGATTCGGACGGGGATTAGATAGCTTTTTTATTTTTCATGTTAAACTAGTGTACGCTTTAATGTTTTCGTGAACGTGTTTTTGTTAATGATTAGTAATATTGTTGTCTCGTATAGCATTTTCCCGATTTTTTTCAATTCTAAAAAACAAATGATTAAAAACACAATATACGATCAATCTCAATCAAATTTTCACACAAAAGGAAATACAATATCATATATAAAGTCGATTACAATCCAAAAAACCTAGGTAAGTATGTCAGGTCGCCCATGATATGCTCGCTCCTCTACATAATTCTTGAACCTATCCTTGAAGCGCTCATGACTATCCCATCCATCAACACTTGGATCCTTGTAAATGCGCCACTGTCTTGGAGGCGGTGGAATGGGACAATGGTCATTAACAAGCCAAATCTGTACACGTAAACAATACAGTTCCTAAAAAAATTATGAAAGAATAAGTAAATACGAGAGAGTAGGACTCCACGTACCGGTACGTAATGGTCTCTCCTGCCTACATGTGCTATCGCATAAACCTTTGTCGGAGGCTCGGCACCCGGGGGGGCCCACAATGGAAGACATGTGTGCGGTCCGAACCATGATAAGACAACAACAGCCACTTGGTGTTCCGTTGCAAACGCCAACCCAGTAATAGGCATTATACACCAGAAGTTTGTCGTGCACGGTGAAGGAATATAATTCAATTTCCTAACAAATTCTTCCAACGTCAACGCTTCCTCCGCAAGAATCGCTACGTAGTTCGCTCCATGTGCCTGGACGTGCTTCGAAAGCCCTAACCGGACATCAATGTACTCGTCTTCTTGGCGACACAGCAAAACGGCAAGAGAACGGAACCCACAATGACCATCACCTTTGACATTTTGAACTCCATAAATGTAGGCGAGCATGAAATGATCAATATTCTCGTGCCCCCAGTTGAAGCCGAGATACTTGACCGGCTTGTTTGAACCCGACTTGGACTTGGTTGAAGCAGATTTCGGCTTTGCAGGTTTAGTGGCACTCCCCTTTGCTGTTGAAACTCCACTGTGAGGTCGTCCGCTAGAAGGGCATCCTTTCGATCCCGGGGATCCAACGGACGATTTCACATTGGTCGTCTCTTTCTCTGCAGGCTCATCCTCCTCATCCACTCCCAGCTCCTCATCCTCCATCTTCATCTTCTGCTTCTCCTTCTTCATGTTTGCATCCACATGCTCGTCCTAACACATTTTCCTCTTCGTACCGGTCTTTCTCGCATTCATCCTAGGCCTCCCCTTCTTGGTCTCGCCACGTGGCGGGTCTTGAATATCGCACGATGTAGGGTCCTTTGACTCACGCCACTTTTCCGCCATCTTCTTCAAATCAAATCCCTCAACTGTCCCACATAAGTACTCTTCAACGAAGTCATCCACCGTGACATTGTCCGCTGTCAGTGAAACACCATCATCGACATCAAGATCCTTAGCATCCACCCCTTCCCATCGGATCTGCTTCCAGAAAATATCAACCTCTTCAGGCACTAACGGATAACCCGTCTCCACGTAGACCTTAATTGTGTGTGGGCAAGGCAGCCCCAGTGTGGACCTCCACCAAAAATCAGCACATTTGTTCCCAATTTTCCCCTCTTTTGCTAACACAGCTTGGGCATACAACATCCTCAGGCATTTTTCAGAGCACTTTTCAAGGATGCGCTTGAAGAACACCTTAACCCACTCAGGGCCTTTCACTATCTCCATGGGAAAGGCAGTGCAGTTCTTGGTCATCTCATATCGGATCTTCCGATGCTGATCAACAAACATGTTGTCGATGTGCTACACAAGTGTGTCGAACCCTCCAACGGATGTCTCAATCATGTCCTTAAGCATAGAGTGCTGACCCTCAACCCTGAAAATAATATATTCGTATACAATTAACTAAATAAATTTTATAACCCAATTTGATTACAAATGTTTGTATGAAAGTTACCTGTTTGATGTTCTTGTGGCAAAATGGAGAACATCATCACACCATGCCGCAACCAGCTTCTTCTTATGCTCATTAAACCAAGTTTGCTCCACATATCGCACCAAGCCTTCACTCCATATCCCCTTAAAGTGAGCAAGCCGCTCTCTGTACTCCTCCTTTGTGTGAGACCTCATCACCCGACGAACACTTCCCGAGAATTTCTTCTCGTCAATCTTCATCGTCTTAGCATATGCCTTCACATTACGGTCTACATGGACCTGACACAAGTGATGATGAATCTTCGGAAACACCAGTTTGGCAGCCTTGATCAGTCCTAGCTCTCGATCAGACATGATGCATACGGGATTTTTCTTCCCGTACAACCACTTCAATCGTCTCAGCGCCCATGCATAGTGGTTTGTCGTCTCCCTTTCCATGAACACAAGAGCAATGCAATATGTGTAGTTGGTGCAAGTAAACCCAACAATCTGGAACAGAGGCATACCGTACCTATAAATGCAACACAAAAAAAAATTAAAACCCGCAGAAAATACCATTATCTACACATAATACAAAAAAGACTAAGGTTTACCTGTTGGTTTTGTAGGTCGAATCCATAATGACGACATTAGGAAACATGCACAACAAATGTCGAGCGTCTGGATGAGAAATAAACAAGCACGCCAAAACCTCCTTCCCATCTTCCCTCGTCTTAGTAGCAGTGTCCAACAAATAGCCTTTCTCATTCAAAAATCCCAATGACCATTGTGTCACATTCAGATTGCCCAGGGATTTCAACCTCTCCTTAGCCCTAACAGTGTACACCTGATTCCTCGAACTCGTTGCATTCGAATATTCATTCCTAAGCTGTGTAGAAATAACCTTGGGTCTTGCACCCGCCGCAGTATCAATCATCACTTTCCTACGCTGCTCCTTCGTAAGTCGGGTAGCAAATGCATGACCGGTCAAGGTGGTAGAAAGCATATGGTTATGGGATCCACTAACAACCGATAAGGTCCATCCAGGATCTCTAATAACATTTCCTTCCCTAAAAGTACCATGCAGCAAAAAGGGACAACCCTTCTTTTTTGACCTAGTTTTATTCACTCGTATCGGGCTGACCTTTATACCATCGACTACCACCTTCTTCTTGCCGGACCTAGGTAACCCGAATCTCTCACAGTGAAGTATAATCTTTTTAGGATTTGATGATTTAGTAGTGATCACCATAAAAAGACTAAAACCTACCCTTTGCACCCAATCTCGCAATCCTTCCTTACTATGAAATATCTCAGTAGTAGTAAAATGGGATGAGAAGTCGATAGCTATAAATCCATCATCACTAGAATCACCCTATTTATATACAAAAATTACCACATGAGAGACTAATTAATAATTAAATTTCTAAAAACTAATATCAACAAATTAAATATTATTTCAAAACAGTTTAACATTTCAAAGACTAAGTACATTTAAGATCTAATTATTTTATACAGTAAAAATTACAATATTACATACCTTGAAGTACTCGGGAGAAATTGGCGCCTGCAAATCACCCTCATCATCTACAGATGTGTTAGCGCTCGAAGAGGACTCCGACAATCCCCTCCAACCAGAACCGCTTGACGACGACATTTATTATGAAAAAGAGTTTCTAGATTTGGATACAATACAATACATCCCTAATTTATATAGCCGGCTACACCTGTACTGGGCGGCCCTACGTGCAGCCCACATCAACCGTTGGGAGTGAAACGTATACTCACTGGGCGGCACCACGTGTCGTCCATGAACCCTAGGCGGCACCATGTGCCGTCCATGAACCCTGGGCGGCAGGAAGTGCCGCCTATGAACCCTGTCCCCCCAAAAAACCCGGTTCATTGACCCAGTTTCGTGGGCGGCACGAAATGCCGCCCACAACCCCGGTTTCAATGAACCGGTTTTTAAAAACACATTTTTATTTATTTCAAAAAAAAATCCCTAAACTGAACCCATAAAACTCGGGTTTTCTCGGCGGCATGTCGAGCCGCTCATGGGAAAGTGCACGGCTAAAAAAAAACGACTGCTCGGTTTTGCGCCTTTTTTTTTTGTGTGAAAAGAGTGAAATTTACTTGTATACTTCTCACCCAGAAGTTTCACGGATATCCGCTTTATTTCTCTTCTCATTCTCGATCTCATTCAATCTCTTGCCGTCTCCAAATTCTTGAACATCCTCGCTGCTGCCCAAATTGATTTCTCTTTCTACTCTCGATCTCTTTCAATCTCTTACCGTCTCCAAATTCTTGCCGCCCTAATTGTAGGCCATGAAAAGGCCTATCGATGAAATCTCCGGCTCTTCTACCGCCGCCGCCAACAAGGCTAACCCTAACGCCTTAAAGCCGACGTTTTTGACCAAGGCCGAGAGGCAGCAGTTAGCTCTTCAGCGCCGCCAGCAAGAAGTCGAGGTACAGAACCGCCGGTCCGAGTTGATTCTAAGCCAAACCCGCGCCGCGGCCGCCTCCGATGGCGACGCTAGCAACGGAAAATTTTCCTCCGAACACCACCGTTCTTCTCGCGACCGGGACCGGGACCGGGACCGAGAGAGGGATAGGGATAGGAACCATGACCGCGAGAGAGATCGTGACCGTGACCGTGAACGCGATCGCGACCGCGAGAGGGAGCGGGGTTGGGAAACGGAGAGGAGGAATCGAGATAGGGAGCGCGATGAGGAGGCGAAGTTGCGAGAGCGTAGCAGGCAGGAAAAATTGGCCGAGAGGGAGAGGGAGAAGGAACTCGATGCAATCAAGGAGCAGTATTTGGGGTCGAAGAAGCCGAAGAAAAGGGTTATCAAGCCGAGCGAGAAGTTTAGGTTTTCGTTCGATTGGGAGAACACGGAAGACACCTCTCGCGACATGAATGTACTCTATCAGAACCCTCACCAGGCTCAATTGCTGTTTGGGAGAGGGTTTAGGGCTGGAATAGATCGGAGGGAGCAGAAGAAATTGGCGGTGAAGAACGACGTTGAGATTCGGGAGGAGGTAAGAAAGAAGGACGGCGCGGAGGAGGATCCGGAGGAGGTCGCCGCCCAGCGCCGCCGGGAACAAGCGGCGGAGATGTATGACACCTTTGATATGAAGGTCGACCGCCACTGGTCGGATAAGAAGCTCGAGGAGATGACTGAGAGAGATTGGAGAATTTTCAGGGAGGATTTCAACATTTCTTACAAGGGCTCGAAGATTCCAAAGCCGATGAGGAATTGGGCTGAGAGTAAGCTGAGTGGGGAGCTGCTGAAGGCTGTGGAGAGGGCAGGCTACAAGAAGCCTTCTCCCATTCAAATGGCAGCAATTCCACTGGGTTTGCAACAGAGAGATGTCATTGGTATTGCCGAGACTGGTTCAGGTAAGACTGCTGCCTTTGTGCTTCCTATGTTGGCTTACATTTCTAGATTGCCTCCCATGAGTGAGGAGAATGAAGCTGAGGGCCCTTATGCTGTTGTCATGGCTCCGACCCGTGAGCTTGCTCAGCAGATTGAGGACGAGACTGTAAAATTTGCACACTATCTAGGAATTAAGGTTGTATCCATTGTTGGAGGGCAGTCGATTGAGGAACAAGGATTTAAGATAAGGCAAGGGTGTGAGGTTATCATTGCCACCCCGGGTCGTCTCATTGATTGCCTGGAAAGGCGTTTTTGTGTTCTAAATCAGTGCAATTATGTCGTCCTTGATGAGGCAGATCGTATGATTGATATGGGTTTTGAGCCGCAAGTTGTGGGAGTGTTGGAAGCCATGCCTTCGAGCAATATGAAACCCGAGAATGAGGATGAGGAGCTTGACGAAAAGAGAATTTACCGTACAACTTACATGTTTAGCGCTACAATGCCGCCTGCTGTGGAGCGGCTTGCCAGGAAGTTCTTAAGGAACCCCGTGGTGGTGAACATTGGCACTGCTGGCAAGGCGACAGAACTGATCACTCAACATGTGGTCATGGTCAAGGAATCAGAGAAGATGTTTAGGCTGCAAAGATTGCTTGATGAGTTGGGTGATAAGACAGCTATTGTGTTTGTTAATACTAAGAAGACTGCTGATATGATTTTCAAGTCATTGGACAAATCAGGGTATCGTGCCACAACTCTGCACGGTGGCAAGTCACAGGATCAGAGAGAAATCAGCCTTGATGGGTTTAGGACGAAGAGATACAATGTTCTGGTTGCTACAGACGTGGCAGGTCGTGGTATTGACATACCTGATGTTGCTCATGTGATCAACTATGATATGCCCAACAACATTGAAACATACACTCATCGTATAGGTAGAACTGGTCGTGCTGGTAAATCAGGAATAGCCACAACCTTTTTGACCTTCAGTGATACCGAGGTGTTCTATGATCTGAAGCAGATGCTAACTCAGAGTAATAGTCCAGTTCCACCAGAACTTGCAAGGCATGAAGCTTCGAAGTTCAAGCCTGGCTCGATTCCTGACAGACCTCCAAGACGCAATGATACTGTGTTTGCTCACTGAACGATATGAATGGAGGCTTTTTTTTTCTTCACTCTGGGCTGTTTATGTTGATTCCTCTTTACTCAAACCTGTATTCTTCTTCTTCCATTATAGCTGTTGACTCCACTCCATGTTCTGCTGTAATGAATAGCCTATAGACTGTTAACATTACGTAACTTTGCCTATGTCTGTTTCTGGTAGTGTTACTCTTTTTACCCTAGTTCAAGTATTAATTGATATTTTTGTGTTGCTTGGATTTTGTGAGATTTTCTGTGGCTTTATTAAATCATGTCGTACAGTCTCACAAAGGCCTTTGTGATGTTCAACCTTTTGAGCTAAGATGCAGGTAAATTTTGAGGATCATACCTAGGTAGTTAGATGTATCAGGTAAGTATTGTTTTCACCTGTTATTTAACTGGGCAAGTATATGTAAAGATATGTCATAAGAAGGAATGCAGCTAACTTACTGCAGACTTGAGCCAATCATTCTTTTTTGCAGGACATAAAAGCAGCTAACAGGTGAGCAGCTGGATTAGCATCTCTCCTGATCTGTGAGCTGTGACAGAATAGCGCCCAGCAACACCTGATCTTGGAAAATATATATGTGGAATCTAATAACAACATGACAATGCAAAGCCTCGCATAATATTATGTGAATTTAGGAACTAATATTCGAAAAGGCGTATGTATTAAATTAATTTCATTTTACTTTGCTCCCCAGTTCGAACTCTCGTAAGCTTTAGGCCTTGATACCTAGGTTGGGGGTGCACATTGCACGCAAAGTTGCCCCCTTTAAATAGAGGAAGATTGGGCACAATCAGTTGTATTTTCCATCCGTTTCTCAGATGAAGTGTTTTGAGCCGTTACCTCTTTTTGTTTGGAATTTCATCAAACTAACTTAATCAGCTCACAACAAATATAATCTAATGGTGAAATGTTTGCCTAATTGATTATATGCTTGTGTTGCAGCAGCTGTGCGTTTTTCACCTGATTGTTTCCTTGTCGTTGCAATCTTCTTCATCATCTTTGCTTAACCAAGGGTCCTCATCTCTTGTATTACAACAGAAAAGAACCAAATTAAGTACATATTGCAATATGAGATAGTTTCATGCAGTTTTTTATTAAACAGATAAAACACAAAACTTATCAGTTTTCAGTGAAAGGAAACAAATCAAATCGTAGAAAGGAAATGAATCAAATGTGGGATTGGGGTTCATGCACTATGTGCCCTTCACGGGTCAAATAACAGGTTGGGGACTCTCGTACACTTTCCGGGTCGCATATCCGGTCGGGTTTTCATGCGCTTTGTGGCGGTGTCGGGCCATACACATCGGGTCGGGACTCGCATGAGTGCATGACAATTTGGTGCACATATCGATCACTAGAGCATTCTAGGAATCACGACTCAACATTTCGGTCAAGACCCATAGTAGTAGTAGGCAGGCACTTGGGTCTTACTTTCTGGGTCGGGACACATGCACTTTTTGTACCCTTCTCGGAATCGGGTCATCAACATTGGTCAGAACTTCATATGTGGCACACAACTTTCCCCTATTCATGCACGGGGGGGGGGGGGGGGGGGGGGGGGGGGGGCTCGTGGCAACTTTTATGTATTTTCTTTCGGGACTCATGCAACTCTAGTAGGACTCGTTAGCAATTCCGGTGATTCCAAACAGAAAAGCATTCCATCAAAAAAAAAACATTTTTGCAGCATATAAAAAGCAAATCCAGGTATTATCAACGGATAAGATTTCTCATTATATGCCAAAACAACACATATCTGTATACCCAATTCTCTTTATACTGAAATTCTTGTTGATAGGTTTGCCTTATATCAATGGGACTCATGCAACTCTAGTAGGGACTCGTTAGCAATTCCGGTGATTCCAAACAGAAAAGCATTCCATAAAAAAAAAAAAACATTTTTGCAGCATATAAAAAGCAACTCCGGGTATTATCAACGGATAAGATTTCTCATTATATGCCAAAACAACACATATTTGTATACCCAATTCTCTTTATACTGAAATTCTTGTTGATAGGTTTGCCTTATATCAATGGGATTCCCCAATAAAGAACAATCAATCACACATACTTCTTAAGAACAAAACGACTAGTCCTCTAAATTCTCTCATGAACATGACTATGGGTAAAATAATAAATAAGAACGAGGATATAAACGACAATAAGACCCCTAAATGTCTTAGGATATGGGGCAACAACACAGATAGGTTTTTATGAAGATCACAACCTGGAATTGTCGCGGAATCGGGAAGAAAACCTTTTGGATGGATGTTGAGTCTTTCTGTAAAATCGAACGAATTCAACTTCTTGCACTTTTTGAAACAAGAACAAACAAAGAACCAAATGAAAAAGTATGGAAAATAATGAAAAACGGAATCCCAACAAAAGCTAGATTAGTATAAAAGGGCGTCGCAACCCCCCCCCCCCGGGTTGTATACGCTGCAATGCTCAGTTGGAAGATTTGAACCACCTCCTCTTCCAATGCAAGCATACCTTAAAAACAATCGAAAAATTAAATCATAACACTTTTGGCATAATCTCATCCCTAAACATAGGAAACAAAAAAATTAATGAAATCATTGAAGAAATTCGACAAAAAACTGATAGATCACAATTCTCAGAATTAATGGTCTATTGGTGGAGCATTTGGTTCTATAGAAACCAACAAAGCTTTGGTAGAACAAATGATGATGTCGAACCCATTAAGGATGTACCAATTTACATTAAGAAACAAATTAAAAACTGGAATAAAACGAAAAACTGGAATCCTGATTGTCTTACAGAAGACAATCAAAAAAATTATAAAACGAACTTTGTTAGACGACCAATAAAGAAATAGAAAAAACCCCCGGATAACATAATTAAAATCAACACAGATGGATCCACCAAAACCAATGGTGAATCTAGTTTTGACTACATTTTAAGGAACAACACGAGAAAACCACTTTTCCTCTTTGAGGATAAATGTGGTATTTCAACCCCGCTTAAAACAGAAACACTGGCAGTAAGAAATGCCCTGGTAAAAAGGCTTATGAATTGGGCATTACCAACATTCATCTTGAATGTGACAACCTTACCATCGTGAATGTCCTTAACCAAATCTGGCACTGTCCATGGGATATTGAAATGTTAATTTCTGATATCATGTGTATTTTACAATTGTTTTTTCTTCAGTGCAGATTTCTCACATCTTCCGAGAAACCAACGTCGTGGCCGGTTTTATCGCGAAGAAGGTTCATCAGGTTTCCTTAGAAGACTTTAGAGATTGTCTAGAATTTATAATTCTCATATGTAAGGATGCTATAGATTGAGAAACCGACTCTTCTGTGATTTCCAATCTAATTTTACCTTATCAAAAAAAAAAAAAAACGGATAAGATTTTTGCATCCCTTAAAATTATTGACACTAGAATTGGATGGGATGCGCCATGCCCGAGCAATAGTGTAACGCTTGAGCGACGCTCGAAGGCCCAAGTAGCAAGCTACTTTGACGGGCCTTCCCCCTTAAAAAATAAATTTAATATCGAAGTGGACCGATGGCCCACATATCAGATATTAAACTGATAAGAACAGATACTACACTTGATCTTAGCCAAAAGGCCGAGAAAGGTATGATTTGTCCACCCTTGGGTTTTTGCTTATATACCAACTCCCAGCTCCTCCCTTCCCTCTCCAACTCAATGTGGGATAAGAGCATGTTACTAGTCCTGTCAACCGATGTATATTTCTGGCCTAAAACTGTAGTAGTCTAACGAATATGATCTATTGAGGAAATCAAGCAAAAATAAAGTATAGAAAATTAACATTATTTGGAAAAGTATAATGAAAATTTGGAGCACCCAACTCCAAAATATGACCATAAATTATGTGATAAAATAAACTTGAAGCTGAAACCAGAGGTCCAAATTTCACACTTTCCTTTCTCCTCAACCACATAAATTAGTTGGGTATTGAATCAAACCTGGATCCACAACAATCTATAAGTTTTATTTTATAAGCAGACACCTTCCATAATTTATGAAACATTAATCTTGTGATCAATATTGCTTACTTGTAAGAAGATCACCCAACAGGAGCCACATCCGCTCCCCACTAAGCTCCTTGTGGAAGATCATGAAACAGGTCAACCTGTATACATGAAATTGCATTAATAACATCAATGGAGAGGTATGAAAACTAGTTTTTACACGAAACACCCACCATAATATTGCTTACTTACTCCAACCCGAAATGGGATTAGCATTAGGGTAAGCAGGGGCCATAAGCGTCAAAAGAACTGAAAAGTAACGTGCCAATAAGAAGACGAACCACGAAAAGAAACGAAGTAATTGGTATTGAGAAAATGAACCACAAATAAAAATATATGGACACCTTCTTTCTTTGTGAATTGTCTGTCCCACTTCAGTATCCCACAACAATTAAACAATAAAGAAAAAAATTCCAATAAACAACCCGATTTAAGTTGAATCAAATGCCCAAAGAGCCGTTCAGATGTTTAGACTGTATTAAGCTACATAAGTGTATTTGTTTATACATATAACTAGTTGATGACCCGTGCCATGCACGGGGTTGGGTTTATTAAATATTTTTTATAGTATGATATTAAAATATTTACGTAATGTGACACTAAAAGATTAATACTTTTATATGTTAATATTTATTATAAATATGAAATACCACAATAATTGAAAGTATTACCATAGCTATTAAATCTAAATTTGTATGTCAAGTAAAAAATTACATACCTAGTCATATCAGGTTTTGAAAAACTTTCTTATATACAACATTTGTAGTGGTATTCTGAGGACGACCTTGAAGATCACCAATTAAGATCTTCAACCCATTTATACTTGTAACTCTAGAAAATGCAACGTAAAGTTGTCCATGAGTAAAAACAGGTTTTGGAAGAAACAGACCCACTTGAGATAGTGATTGTCCTTGACTTTTGTTGATGGTCATGGCAAAACAAACAACCACTGGAAACTGCCTCCTTTGAAATCTGAATGGGAATCGAGTGTCTGATGGTGTAAGTACCATGCGTGGAATACATACTCTGTGTCCAATATTGCTTCCAGAAATAATTTCAGCTTCTACAATATGACTCCCAAGTCGAGTGACTATCAATCTGATACCATTACATAGTCCTGCAGATTGGTCAATGTTCCTGAGTAGCATAATGGGAACACCTACCTTCAACTTCAACACATGACTTGGTATACCAGAAGATCGAATGCCATTGAGGAATTCAACTGAATAAACACTGACATCATCAAAGCCGCTTTCATCTGTTTTGCAAATACTATCTGAGCTAAGATACACTTTTTCATCCCCTTGTAGTAGAGACAACATGTATTCATTCACCTTATCAACAATCTCATAGGTGGGTGCAAGAATAGCCCTCTCTCGATAATACTGAGCAGGATCTTCGATATCCAAAATAGAAGGATATGTGACTTTAACAATTGTTGGAATTGGTTCAGAAACTTCAGTTATCAACAAATCAGAAGGAATCTCAATAGTTGATTCACCGTCATTTGAGCTGCCTTGATCACCGTCTCCAACTCTTAATATCCATTCTGAAAATTATTTTGCTTCAGCAACTTCTGATTCTGTACCTCCATGTTATAGTCTCATATTTCTTGTCAATCTTAGAACCTTGCATGAATTCCATAAATATGAAGAATTTATTGTGGAATAAACAATATCTTGTCTGCTTCCTCCAGGCACTACATGTAATATTTGTCTAAAATCCCCACCAAATACCACAACTTTACCTCCAAAAGGTTGATTCAAGCTATTTGAATTTGAAGATCGCATCACATCCCTCAAAGACTTATCTAATGCTTCAAAGAAAAATTTGTTAACCATTGGAGCTTCATCCCAAATTATAAGCTTGGCCTTTGAAATTAATTCAGCGAGTTCTGTACCAGGCTTGATATTGCAGGTGGAGTCCTGGTGAATCTGAATAGGTATTGCAAATCTTGAGTGAGCAGTTCTTCCACCTGGAATCAACAGGACCGCAATACCACTTGAAACAACAGTAAGAACTATTTCACCTCTAGAACGAATAGCAGCAGAAAGAGATCTCCATATGAATGTTTTTCCTATTCCACCATGCCCATACAAAAAGAAAACCCCACCATTGTTTGATTCAACAGCAAACATGATTTCATCATAAACCTCTTTTTGCTCATTTGTTAATTTAGAAAGTAAGCTCTGAAGATGAGGATTGCTCCTTCTCGGATGAAGATGAGGATGGTAGTTTATTCTATAAGATAAATTGGTATAAGATATCATAAAAGTTATAATATATAGAATTATGAATATATTACAGTAAAATAAATAAATAATATATATTATGTGTACCTGTCTATCAGATATCATTTTTCTAAATTCTGTCATTATTGATTCGTCACGTGTCATTTTCGAGACAGTAAAACCTGATTTGGGGTAATCCAACTTATATTGATCGATATTAATGCAAAACACATATGTATTTCCCACTAACACTTCAAGATCGCTTGGTATGGAATTGACATCGTCATCCTATATCAACAACAAACAAACAATGATTAAAAAACATATAAACTATATATATATATTAGACGTCATCCTATATCACTTGGTATGGAATTGTATATTATAAATATTGTTTTTATTTAAAAAATAGTAAAGCAAATTCAAATAAAACTAACCTCATTCATCAAATCTAAAATGGATGATGCAGACTTATTCACAAATTGTAATATCTCTCTCTAAAATATCACGAATGAGGTAAATGATGAACCATCATTAACTCGAACTCGAACTTTATATCTGCATGACAAAAATGTATAAATTATAGAATTAATGTACAACAGGATATACAAAGTCTAATGTCTAAATTATATTATTAGTGTAAAAAGAAGATATAAAGTGAATGTTGGGAATTTACCTAGGAGTGACATATTTCACATTACGCTCACACTTTTTACACCAAAAGTTGTCTTCTCTAAGATCAACTCCCCTTTTGCACTCATTACATGAGTTGTAAAACCAACCATGAATATCCTCAATATCATCAATAGTAGCAATAGTAAGACATTTGCATGGCTGCAAAAAAAATGCGATTATATTGGAAAAATATCAATTATAAATTTGATATTTTAATAAACTAAATTTATATTTACCTCTTTGATGACAATGATTTGATCAATGGTCTTATACATTTTTGCATTGAGAAACTGTTCAGATAAATCACTTCTTGAAACACTTGGAATTTGAATAATATTTGGAGGACTATTGTTTCCATTTCTCTTTAAAAGACTATAAAAAAAATTATTTAAAATATGTAAATATATATATATATTAAACGGTTCCACGTAATATTTATGTACACAACACAAATGCATAATATGTTTACATACCTTGATTTAAAGTCTTCAACTTCTGGAATATTATAATCATTGATAAAAATTCGAGTACCACCCATGGCATTGGACAATTGAATCTTACCTATATTAAGAAACGATAATAATTAAATAATAAAAATATAATAACATATAAAAAATAAAAGAGGAGAAAATATTACTGTGTTTAGGCCTCAATTTTGCAAATTGAATGACAATAATGACATTATCATTCAAGGTAGTATTCACATAGGGGGCAAATTGGTCAGCAAACTTGTCCCATAGCGTACAACTTATGACATCATATAAATAATTTTTCAAACGTTATTAATATATGTTATACAAAGCTATAATAACAAATTTGAATATAATATAAAGAAAAAGGTTTAGGTTTGTGAATACCGAATATCTTGTAATTGAATATCAATTTTCTTATGTTCTTCCTTCTTTTCACCAACTTTGTAGAATTCAAAAGAACCAATGGCTTTCAAATTGCCTATAACATCTGTAAAAAAAATATACATTTATTATATAAAACTATCCATACAGTAAAACAAAACTATCTATACGGTAAAACAAAACTATATATACAGTAAATCTAATCATAACTACGAATCTATATTCAAAAAATGTTAATCCCGAAAAATATAAAATCATACCAAATGAGGACTAATTAAAGAAAACGTAGTGAAATACATAATAAGTAAAACAAACTATCTATAATGTGGAACTCACTTACCAATTAAATATACGTCTTCTACGGAATGATTTAATATGATATCAAAATTCACGAAATCGAATGTGTTTCGTGGTATTGAAAGATAATCAATTTGTTGCACTTTAGTAGTCCTGAAAAATGTCATACTAAGGGGAAGACGACAATAACGATAAGTACCACCGTAACTGTCCAAACCAAAATTGGATATTAGATATACACCATATTGAGTTATGGTAGAAAATTTGATGAACAATGATTTTTGCATAAAATCATAAAGTTTCATCCCCTGTAAAACATTTAAAAATTGTGTTAATATCTGAAGAGATAAAAAAGTAAATGTCTTCATAAAACAAAATTTTAAAAAGTTGTTTACCTTGTCATCAACCAAAATCATTTCTTTACCAGTGATAACATCATTATTATTGTATAGAGTTATATTCCACATATGCAACACACGAACTCGAATCTTCCAAGTGACATTAGTCTTTAACTTGAGATCTTCAATGAAGTGTAAATTTTCGGCCATTGTACATTTAGAGGAAGGAGAAGAGGTTTTTGTAGAGTAAACTAATAAGAATATAAATTAAGGTGAAATAAGTGCATCTATAGAGAGTTTAAATAAAGAGAGCTTAATACAATAAAAATATATATAAAAATTATTTTATTTTTTAAAATAGGTAACCTATATTCTAAACTACCTTTGATAATGAAAAGTAAGATTTTTTGTTCTAAAGATAGCTTAACCCACAATTCTTCTCTTTATTCTACAGAGAAGATAATATCTTATACGTAATTTTACTTAGTAAAGCCTTCAGCGGTAAGATTTTTTATATGGTAATTTTACTTAGTTATAGATTATAGGATTAGATTAGATTGATAATAAATATAAAAAGATATATATAAGAGAAAATATATTATTATACAAAATTATTATATCTTATACGTAAGGAAAGTGTTATTAATATTTATGCAAATTATATCTTTTTTTGGTAAAAAGAAGATATCTATATCTATTTCTCTAATAATTATTGTAGATTAACTAAGAAGATATTATCTTCTTAGTTAAATTATCTCTAAATCAATTTTCTATTTTCATAATAGTTATTATCTCTAATAATTCGAATTTACTATTTTTGAAGTGAAATAATCAGCTTAAACTTTTATATTGTCAAAGTTAAATTAGTTTTAAATAGTAATGCTAAAAATATTTATTATTTAGTTTTAAATTAATATATATATATAGTTATGGATTTATTAGTTTTGGTAATAATAATTATTTTGGTAAACATAATTATTATTTAGTTTTAAATTAGTATATTTATAGATAGTTATGAATTTATTAGTTTTTAAATCATAAACAATTATTATTTAAAAAATTCGAAATTACTATTTGTAAATTGAAATAATAAGATCAAGTTTTTATATTGTAAATATTATTTAATTTAAAATATTTATGGTAAAAATTCAGAAATAAGATAAGAAGGGTGAATTTATTAGTTTTTAAATCATAAACAATTATTATTTAAAAATTCGAAATTACTATTTGTAAAGTGAAATAATAAGATCAAGTTTTTATATTGTAAATATTATTTAATTTAAAATAGTTATGGTAAAAATTCAGAAATAAGATAAGAAGGATATAATTATTATTTAATTTTAAATAGTTTTGAAAATAAACAATAAATAAGATATTAGTTATGGAAATAAACAATAAGATAAGATATCGAATGACGTGGCGAATGATGTGGCGGATGAGGTGGCATAGCTCAGAGGTCGACACATAGGCGAATTAAACATGAGACTGACACGTTGGCGAATTAAACATGAGACCGACACGTAGGATTTAGGCTTCTGCTTTAGTATATAGATAGATTAGTGTAATACCCGTGTCTTGCACGGGATTTGTTTATTTTTTCTTATATTTACAAAAATAGTATATTTAAATTATACATTTAATTAATATAGAATTATATAGGTAGTGACGGTTATAGAAGTAGATGAATGCTAATATAAAAAAGAACTAATTGAATACAAAATATTAAATAAATTGACAAAATATTATCGGAAGAGATACAAAACTCTCTATAACTTTATTAATAGTAAAATTTGGTTAAATAATTTTGAAATGGGAATAGCCACATCCCTAACATCAATTCTACTAAAATGATAAAGCATAATCAAAATGTTCATCTTATACAAATGAAACCCTAAATATAAAATCTCGTAAGATGTTCAAAATTGCTAGAAATTATTAAAAAAAAACTTCCTTATATACTACATTGGTTCTAGACTTGTAGTATTAGATCTTTTTTGTTTTTTTGTCGTATATCAAAATCTATAAAAACCTTTCTTGTTAGTAACTCTGGATGATGCAACAAAAAACTAATCATGAGTGAAAACAGGGCGTGGAAGATATAAACTGACATTTGCAATAGAATGGTCCTAGCTCTTGTTTATCGTCATAGCAAAACAGACACTCAAGAAAAATTGTCTTCATTGAAACTTAAACGGGTATGAAGTGTCTGATGATGACATAATCATATGAGGAATCAAAATTGTATATCCAATACTGTTGCATGTAATATTCTTTCTTGTTTGACATGACTGTCGAGCTGCGTGGTTATCAGTCTTTTTCCTAATTCTGATTTTGTCATCTTTGTGATTAATTTGTAATCTTTTTGCTTGATTTGTATTTAAATTAAGAAAAAATGAGTGATAGGTTTAGTATAATAATCTTTGATTTATAATTAGATTTATTTTAAAAATTGAAAAAAGCAGAAAATGACATGTGACGGTTTTAATGATGGAGTGTCATGTGGAGGTTTTAATGAGGGATTGTCGTGTGGCGTAATCAGGTTCTAGTTTAGTAGATTGAAAAAATTGGATTTATATATAATTAGGAAATTTAAGATTTGTATCTTTGTCATTAACTTGTAATCTTTGTGTTTGTTTTGTATTTAAATTCGGAAAAAATGAGTGACAGATTTAGGATAATAATCTTTTATTCATATTTAGATTTATTTTAAAAAATTGAAAAAACAAAAAATAACATATGACGGTTTTAATAAGGGAGTGTCATATGGCGTAATTAGGTTCTAGTTTAGTAGATATATTGTAGATTAGGAAATTTTAGATTTGTATATAATTAGGAAATTTTTTATTTATAATCTTTGTGATTAACTTGTAATCTTTGTGCTTGATTTGAATTTAAATTAGGAAAAAAGAGTGATAGGTTTAGGATAATAATCTTTGATTTATAATTATATTTATTTTAAAAAATTGAAAAAAGCAGAAAATGTCATGTGACGGTTTTAATGAGGTAATGCCATGTGACGGTTTTAATGAGGGAGTACCATGTGGCGTAATTAGGTTATACTCTAGTATATATATAGTAGATTAGAAAATTTTGGATTTGTATATAATTAGGAAATTTTGAATTTGTAATCTTTGTGATTGATTTGTATTTATTAGGAAAAAATGAGTTATAAGTTTAGGATAATAATTGTCTATTTATAATTAGATTTATTTTAAAAAATTGAAAAAAGCAAAAAATAACATGTGACGATTTTAACGAGGGAGTATAATGTGACGATTTTAATTAGAGAGTGTCATGTGACGTACTTAAGTTCTAGTTTAGTAGATAATAATAGATTAGGAAATTTTGGATTTGTATATAATCAGGAAATTTTACATTTGTATATAATTAAGAAATTTTGGATTTGTAATCTTTGTGATTAACGTGTAATATTTGTGCTTGATTTGTATTTAAATTAGGAAAAAATGAGTGATAGGTTTAGGATAATAATCTTTAACTAATAATTAGATTTATTTTAAAAAATACAAAAAGCAGAAAATAACATGTGGCGGTTTTAATGAGGGAATGCCATGTGGCGGTTTTAATGAGGGAGTGTCATATGACGTAATTAGATTCTAGTTTAGTAGATATATAGTAGATTAGAAAATTTTGGATTTGTACATAATTAGGCAATTTTGGATTTGTATATAATTAGGAAATTTTGGATTTGTAATCTTTGTGCTTGATTTGTATTTAAATTAGAAAAAAGTGAGTGATATGTTTAGGATAATAATCTTTGACTTATAATATATTTTAAAAAAGCAAAAAATGACATGTGTTGGTTTTAATGAGAGAGTGTCATGTGATGGTTTTAATGAGGGAGTGTCATGTATTTGTCGTAATTAGGTTCTAGTTTAGTAGATATATAGTAGATTAAGAAATTTTGGATTTGTACATAATTAGGAACATTAATTAATCATACAAGCGTTGGGGAACATTAATTAATCATACAAGCGTTCAAAAACGACTTGATGTTTCGGTTCACGACCAACCTCACCGCTTAATGCGAATCCAGATTGGAAAGAGAACGGTACTCTGATCAAAGTCAAGACGAGCTTTCCTAGCTGCACTATTCCCTAGCTGCACTGAGGTATATTAATCATGTGCTACGACGGCACTTATCTTATTTAAATTCCCAAACGCGCATCACGTTATAGACTTTTAAATATATGTTTTGCCATGAGGGACATATATTGAGTATATGTTTTGCCATGAGGGACATATAGGACATATGTTTCGCCATGAGGGACATACTCCTGAATGGGACGAATCCCAAGATTTGTAGCATCAGTTAAGTGCCACCATCTCTATACCCGAGTATAGAGATCGGTCATGACCCGCCAAATGGTTTTTGGGTTTATCACCCTTTGCACCATTAATCATTATTAAGAAACGAATGGACCTCGAATAGTCCATCGCTCCTACGAATACTCGTGCTAACTAAACAGTTCAACACAGTAATAATCATATCAAAGCCCTCCAGGCTATCATCATAATAATATAGATATTCATAATAGCTTTGTTCTAACAGATATACAACCTATTATAATATCATATTCTTTTCATATTGTTGCCCTCCCAGCAATCCTCATAAAATATATATCTATAATAGCGTTGTTCTAACAGATATACAACCTATTATAATATCATATTTTAATCCATATCATTTATCAAAACTGTTCCCAACAAAACAGTAAATCATTCCAAATTAATTAACAATCAAACCATTGATAATTAATGGAAATATGGAATGATGAGCAAGAGCGAACCGCCACTTGCCTTAGATTAGACGAAGCTTTAACAAGCTTAGAGATAACGGTTTCCGAGTCCGAAACTGGGACAGATCCTGGATAATAAATCCCTATGGAACGACCCATAACAAGACCCTAAGTTAGATTCAATATCTACATATATGAATCTAAAAGAATACAAAATGAATCGAAGGAACCAAGCCTCGCTCGCAACCAAACACCCAAGAACACACACACGAACCCAGCCTGTCGCGGGTGCGGTCGGCTCTCACCGCGGGGTGCGGTGGGGTGCGGTGGTGCCTTGCCGCGGGCGCGGCGAGATGACACAGGCGAGAGCCTTCGACATATTTTCGATGGAAGACTCACCCAAATCGATCCGTTCGACTTCGATTTGTTGTGGTATTGATCTCCCAACACTTTAGACCTTTGAATACCTCTTAGGAGCACATTTGTGAACACTCAAAGAGATCCGATCACTTCTCAAACAAAGCTCAAAAGCTTGGCTTTAATGGAGTCTTTCTTGAGGAAGAAGATGAAGTTGCAACTGGATGCCCCTTCTCTTCAGCTCCCTCCCTCCATTTATAGGCCAACCAAGTAGCTTACCACCAGATGACATCAAGGAGGAGGTGGCCCGACCAGATAGATAGGCTAGAAGCCAGCTAAGGCGAGCTACGGCCTGCGACTTATCGCGATGACGTCGGAGATGACGATGGTCACGGGGTGCGGCAGGGTGCGGTGGGGGTGCGGTGGCCGACTCGTGACTGCCACTGGCATTGACTTTCGCCGCGGGTGCGGCCAGGGTGCGGTCAAGGCCAATTTTGCCCCCATTTGCCCGTTTTGTCGTTTCTTATCAAGTGGTTAAATATTCTTAACCCCGGGTTAAATATATTCGTACACGAACGACCTTTTAACCCAAAAATACATTAACTGTATTTTATATTACTTAGAAAAATATTACAGAGATCAAACATCTCATAGAATGTCCGTACTTCTCTGAATTTAATCTGACTTGTAATATGGATATTATAAAATTTCAAAATTACTCTTACAAAATGAGGGATATTACATTACCTCCCCCTTAAAAGAAGTTTCGACCCCGAAACTTAGGCCGAAAACAACTCGGGAAAGCGTCTAAGCATATCCTCCTCAGTTTCCCAAGTCTCCCAAGTAACTTCTTCTGTTCCTGACTTGGATCATAAAATCCGTACCAATGATACTACCTTGTTGCGCAAGTGCTTCTCACGGCACTCGAGAATACACATAGGTATTTCTTCATAGGTACCATTTGCTTGAATCTCAATGTCTTCATAGCTCAGCACATGAGATTCATCTGACACGTACTTTCTCAGCAAAGATACATGAAACACGTCATGTACTGGATGTGTCGATGGCGGCAATGCCAAACGGTATGCTAGAGATCCCACTCTATCAAGGATCTCAAATGGTCCCACGTAGCGAGGGTTAAGCTTTCCACGCTTACCAAATCTGAATACACCTTTGGATGGCGACACTCTGACAAATACCTTGTCACCAACCTCAAACTCAACATTCCTACGCTTCGAATTAGCATAAGACTTTTTGTCGATTTTGAGTTGTCAACATCCTTTGTTTTACCAAGGCAATGCCCAAGGCAGTCCTTTCGACTAGCTCTAGTCCGAGCGATAATCAAAGCCACTACAGTCTCATGTAGTATCTTCCGGTTCGATGCATCGGCTACTACATTAGCCTTGCCCGGATAATATAACAATTCGATGTCGAAATCTTTAAATAGCTCCTACCGGCGGCATTGTCTCATATTCAACTCCTTCTGAGTGAATAAATATTTGAGGCTCTTGTGATCAGTGAAGACTTGACATTTCACACCTTAGAGATAATGCCTCCAAATCTTCAACGCAAACACTACTGCTGCTAACTCTAGATCATGCGTCGGATAGTTTTCTTCATAGGTTTTCAGTTGTCTTGACGCATAAGCAATAACCTTGCCTCTTTGCATCAACACAGAACCTAAACCACTCTTTGAAGCATCACTATAGACCGCATAATCATAAGTTCCGTCTGGTAGCGTTAGCATTGGTGCGGAGGTCAGACATTGCTTCAATTTCTGAAAATTGGCCTCGCACTTGTCATTCCAAACAAACTTCTTGTGGACTTTGCGAAGTAGACCGGTCATAGGTAGATCGATCTTAGAAAATCCATCTACAAACCGTCTATAATATCTGGCAAGTCCAAGGAAACTACGCACCTCCTTCACATTCTGAGGCCGCTTCCAGTTAGCTACTGCTTCAATCTTTTGGGGATCAACCATTACCCCCTTCTCATTGATCACATGGCCTAAGAAAGCCACTTCCTTGATCCAAAAAATCACACTTAGATAATTTAGCGTACAACTCATTTTGTCTAAGGATTGACAACACAATCCGAAGGTGTTCCTCGTGAACTTCCTCATTTGGAGAATAAATCAAAATGTCATCGATGAAAACCACCACAAACTTATCCAAGTACTGGTGAAAACATCGATTCATTAAGTCCATAAAGACCGCTGGAGCGTTGGTAAGTCCGAATGGCATGACTACGAACTCGTAGTGACCATACCTCGTCCGGAATACAGTCCTCGAAATATCTTCCTCACGAATTCTGAGCTGATGATAACCAGATCGATCTTGGAAAAGACTTTAGCTCCCTGCAACTGATCCAACAGATCATCAATCCTTGGCAAATGATATTTGCTTTTGATCGTGACTTTATTCAACTCTCGATAGTCGATACAAAGCCGAAACGATCCATCTTTCTTCTTGACAAACAAAACCGGGGCACCCCAAGGCGATGCACTCGGCCTTATATAACCCTTGTCAAGAAGATTCTCGAGTTGCTTCTTCAACTCTTGTATTTCCACAGGAGCCATCCGATACGGTGCCTTCGAGATCGGCGCAGTACCCGGTTCTAGATCAATAGAAAATTCCACGACACGATGCGGGGGTAATCCAGGAATCTCTTCCGGAAAAACATCAGGAAATTCATGAATCACAGGAATATCAAGAATTGTTGGTTCATCTTTCATGGGCGAATTCAGATAGCAAAGGTACCCGACACAACCCTATCGAAGTAGCTTAAACGCAGTCATCGCATTGATAAGCCTGCCGTTATTAGCGTCATTCTGACCCTTAAATTTGCACTCACTCTGGCCCCCAGATGACACCGTCACAGTTCTTGCACTGAAGTCGATTATCGCCCCATGACGTGTCAGCCAATCCATACTGAGAATAATGTCGTATGGAGCCATGGCTATTCAAATCAAATCTGTTTCGAATTTCTTACCCTCAATGGTAATTGAAAATTCTGACAGACGCTTGATTCCAACTAAATGTTCACCATTAGGAAGATTCACAACGAAAGGTTCACAACCTCGTTGCAAACTAAACCTAACTTGCTAACGCAACTCTCCGAAACGAAAGAATGGGTAGCACCCAAATCCAACAACCTACACACATGAGTAGAATGAAGGTATAGAGTACCTTGAGCAACTGGAGCGTTAGGTCCATCAGCCTCACGCATCTCGTACAGGCGTTGACCTTGACCTCCAATCGTTCCTCTAGTACTTGGGGCCTTGGCCTGACTGGGTGAGTCGGGACCACAACTGGTGTATCCATTGACTCCCACGGCCTTGCCCTCCAACGAGCACACTCAACCGTCTCATCCACCTGGCGATGCGCTTCAACACTAATCGCCTTCCAAGTGGCAGGAGACAATGTCGAGTACTCCCGCTCAGGTGACAACACCGGACTTGGATAGATAAACTCCACTCTGGGTCCTCGTTGCCCACCAATAAGCGCTCCAAGTCATCAGACTTATGGCCCTGCCCCTCGAGGTCTTCCTCGGGGTCCTTCTTCTCAGGATCTTCCTCAAGGTCCTCTTCGGAAATCATCTCGATCATGAAGTCGTCGTTATAGTACCCTCTAGCGTACCTTGACAACTCTTCTTCATCCTCAGTGTCCTCCCCTGGCTCCTCTGTAGGCTCTTCCACAGGAACCACGACCTCGTCGGACACTAGCACTACCGACTCAGGGAGTACGGTCTTCACCTCCTCGGGTGGACTACTAGGTTCACCGACCTCATAACACGACGAGGGAACCGGGAACTCAAGCATATCTAGAGATGGCGGAGCCATCTCGGCTTCTTTCGAGTCCCTTGAAGAGAAACGAAAACACCCATATCTACGGGCGACGAACAGGGAGTTAGTCTTTCTAAATATGGAAGTGAACTTCCATATCAGACTAAAGAAGAAGGCACGACTATAAACGGTAATATTTCAAATTCTTTTCATTTCGAAAACTCAGAGCCTTTGAAAACATTTCTCAATTTAAAACGAGTAAATGGTTCATGAATTCCCAAACCCGTTTTAAAACTTTTGGCTCTGATACCAGATCTATAACACCCCCAAATCGTAACCCATTTGGAAAGGTATTACCGCCAGTGACCTCGGTTTCCACACCGAAGCCACCCCAGGCTTTACCGGTTTAAATACAAATCATAAACAACAATCATGATGTAAACACCAAAATCTTTGGTTAAAACATATGTCTGAGGATTACATCCCAACCCCCATAGGACAAAACAGAGTAATCATCGGAAGTCTTTGCAAAGTATAAATACAAGGGTCTTGATCGTAATGATCACCCGCCAAGGATTGCAACCTGATAAATCCATTAAAACACCGTTTGCTTTTATAGTCGTTCTAGCCTCTGTTTCTCGGATTCTTATCTGATGTGCCGAATCGAACGGATGACACCAGCCAACCATGCAGAGAACAATTACGGTTGGTTAGTCTAATGAAAGATTACGCAAGGGTACAAAGCAGAGTGGTTCGAAGTAGTCGTATTAGGTTAGACTCATCGTTTCTCGAATTAAAATCGATGACGATAGTCAACCACCATACTCCTACTGGAATATATTAAGCAACATGATCAAAAGAAGATTCTGGAGACCGAGTCTCACAGCAATCAATCCCAAAGAAGACTCCAACGAATTGAGTCTTATCGGAAGTATGATAAATGTTGGGGAACATTAACTAATCATACAAGCGTTCAAAAACGACTTGATGTTTCGGTTCACGACCAACCTCACCGCTTAATGCGAATCCAGATTGGAAAGAGAACGGTACTCTGATCAAAGTCAAGATGAGCTTTCCTAACTGCATTATTCCCTAGCTGCACTACTCGTCTGAGGTATATTAATCATGTGCTACGACGACACTTATCTTATTTAAATTCCCAAACGCGCATCACGTTATAGACTTTTAAATATATGTTTTGCCATGAGGGACATATATTGAGTATATGTTTTGCCATGAGGGACATATAGGACATATGTTTCGCCATGAGGGACATACTCCTGAATGGGACGAATCCCAAGATTTGTTGCATCAGTTAAGTGCCACCATCTCTATACCCGAGTATAGAGATCGGTCATGACCCGCCAAATGGTTTTTGGGTTTATCACCCTTTGCATCATTAATCATTATTAAGAAACGACTGGACCTCGAATAGTCCATCGCTCTTACGAATACTCGTGCTAACTAAACAGTTCAACACAGTAATAATCATATCAAAGCCCTCCAGGCTATCATCATAATAATATAGATATTCATAATAACTTTGTTCTAACAGATATACAACCTATTATAATATCATATTCTTTTCATATTGTTGCCCTCACGGCAATCCTCATAAAATATATATCTATAATAGCGTTGTTCTAACAGATATACAACCTATTATAATATCATATTTTAATCCATATCATTTATCAAAACTGTTCCCAACAAAACAGTAAATCATTCCAAATTAATTAACAATCAAACCATTGATAATTAATGGAAATATGAAATGATGAGCAAGAGCGAACCGCCACTTGCCTTAGATTAGACGAAGCTTTAACAAGCTTAGAGATAACGGTTTCCGAGTTCGAAACTGGGACAGATCCTGGATAATAAATCCCTATGGAACGACCCATAACAAGACCCTAAGTTAGATTCAATATCTACATATATGAATCTAAAAGAATACAAAATGAATCGAAGGAACCAAGCCTCGCTCGCAACCAAACACCCAAGAACACACACACGAACCCAGCCTGTCGCGGGTGCGGTCGGCTCTCACCGCGGGGTGCGGTGGGGTGCGGTGGTGCCTTGCCGCGGGCGCGGCGAGATGACACAGGCGAGAGCCTTCGACATATTTTCGATGGAAGACTCACCCAAATCGATCCGTTCGACTTCGATTTGTTGTGGTATTGATCTCCCAACACTTTAGACCTTTGAATACCTCTTAGGAGCACATTTGTGAACACTCAAAGAGATCCGATCACTTCTCAAACAAAGCTCAAAAGCTTGGCTTTAATGGAGTCTTTCTTGAGGAAGAAGATGAAGTTGCAACTGGATGCCCCTTCTCTTCAGCTCCCTCCCTCCATTTATAGGCCAACCAAGTAGCTTACCACCAGATGACATCAAGGAGGAGGTGGCCCGACCAGGTGTGATACCCCGTATTTTTGTAAGGTTATTTTGGGAATTATGGAATTTTCCCGAGTACCCGTTGTGTACGTCGGATTTAATTCAGGTAGCTTGAGACATTCTGTAATGTGCTCTGTATCTGTAATATTTTTCTCAGTGAAATAATATACAGACAAGGTGCCTTAGATTTTAATTGTCGTTCGCATACGATAATTTTTATCCCGGTTTAATGTCTTATCCGTTCAAAGCTGAACGGGCGGGAAAAAGGGTCACGACGACCGCCGTAAAGTCGCGGCGACCGCCGTCGTGAGACCCAAGCACGGCGACCGCCGTAAAGATACGGCGCCCGCCGTTCCAACGCCCGAGGAGGCATCTGATGTGTCATCCCGCGGCGACCGCCGTAAATTACAGCGACCGCCGTAAGTGCCGTCATCGTTGCCCAGCAGGCGTTGCCCGTTGGTCGCCGGCGTTGTTTCTGGCAAGCGCCGAAGTAGCTCTAGGCCCTCATCTTCGAACTCCAGGTGTGTTGGCTATAAAAAGAGGTGTTGGGGGAGAGGTTTTGAGCCATCCAAGCACCAAACCTCTGCCAAATTCGCCTCTCGCCGGAGTTGTGCCTTCGCCGGAAATTTCGAAGCTTTCGTCTGTGTTGTTAGTGGTGTTTCCAGCGGCCTTTGTGAAGCTTTTGGTTAGCCTTGGAGGTTAGAAGCCAAGGCAAGTCGAAGGAGGCCAAACCACTCGTGTTTTGGGGTGAGTTTTCTCTCGTTCTGTGTCGTCTGAGTTCGTCACGGCGACCGCCGTGTTCTTCGCGGCGACCGCCGTGATGAATACAGCGACCGCCGCCAAGAACGGCGACCGCCGCCAGTGCCCAGAATGCCTTCGTGGCTTTGGCTTGGTCGGTTGTCGTCGTGGCGTCTTTCCTTTTGTGTTCTTTCGCCGCGTTTAGATTCGTACTGTTTATGTCGGATCTAACTTAGGGTTCCTTTTATGGGTCGACTCGAAGGTTGTTGTGCTGTCGAAACTATACCGTGTGAGCCCGGAATCCAGTGACGTCTTTAGACTATTCTGCGGAGTAAGGCAAGTGGCGGTTCGCTCTTGCTCTTTCGTTCCATATTTACATTAATTATCAGTAGTTTATCTAAGTAATTAATTTGGAATGAATATTCTATTTGTCTGGAAACGGTTTTGATAAACTGTTTTGAAAATCATATAATAGGTTGTATATCTGTTAGAACAACGCTATTATCTGTGATCGCCTTTCGGGCCTTTATGTGGATTTATCCTGTAACTGTTGTTGTGCTGTAACTGTTTAGTTAGCACTGTTAGATAGGAACGTTACTCGGACTCTGTCCAGTCGTTTCTTTATAATCTGGTATCGGGATGGCTCGTCCCCATCTGGTACTATTCTAAGATCATGATCGGTCTCTTTCACAAGTGTGTAGAGACAGGACACTTAGCTGGTGTCACAAACCTTTCGGTATACGTCACTCTCGACGAAACGTATACTAAGATGTGTCGTCCCACTGGTGGGGTACACATGTAAAAGTCTATAACGTGATGTGTGTTTTTGAAACATAAATCAGATAAGTGCTACCTTGACGCACATAATTAATACACCTTGGGCGAGTAGTGCAGCTAAGTTATAGTACAGCTAGGAAAACTCGTCTTGACTTGAATGTAGTACGTTCTCTTTCCAATCTGGATTCGCTGTAGGCGATGAGGTTGGTCGTGAACCGAAGCATCTCAGTCAGTTTTAAATCATTGTTGAATGATTCTGTAACATTCCAGATCTGTCATACTTCCTTAAAGACTCAATCTCTTGGAGTCTCTTTTCGAGTTGATTTCTGTGAAGATTCAGTCTTCCAGAATCTTCTCCTGTGCATACCTCTTGTTTATTCCAGTAGGAATATGATGGTTGACTACCGTTATCGGTTATTATCCGAGAAGCGATGAGTCTAACCTAATATGACTGCTTCGAACCAGTCTGCTTTATACCCTTGCTAGTCTATTCATTTAGACTAACCAACCAATATTTTTCCCTTGTATGGTTGGCTGGTGTCATCCGTTCGATTCGGCACATCAGTTAAGAAGTAGCTCAGAAGATTAGAAGGACTATGGAGTCGACGGTGGTTTTTGAATGTTTTAATTATTTCTTTAATCAGGCTATGATCCTTTGGACAATAACTCCGATTGTAATGTACTTTCTTAGTCTTCCGCTGTGTTTGGTTTAAACTATGTTTTGACCTATTCGGGATTGGGTTGTAATCCCGTAACTCTTATTTCCTTGACAATGTTATGTTTTGGAATTTAATGCTTGATCATTGTGTATCAATCGCATTTCATAAATTGTATTTATATGGTAAAGCCTTGGGTGATCTCGGTAAGGAACACTGGGGTCACTGGCGGTAATACCTTTCCAAAAGGGTGAAGTTTTGGGGGTGTTACAGTTGTGGTATCAGAGCCAAAGGTTTTAAAATGGGTGTGGAATTTTTATAAACCATTTATCCATTTTCGAAATGCTTTAAAGAGGGCTCTGAATTTTCATTCTGAAAAGAATTTAAAAAACACCGTTCATAGTCGTGTATTCTTTATAGTCTGATATAGTAAGCTTGCTTCTATGTCTAGAAAGACTAATTCCTTCCTTATTGTTCGATAGGATGGGTGTCTGCTTTTCTATTGGTAGGGGGTCGGAAGACGCCAAGTCGGATCAACCGAGGCTAGATTTTCCGTTACCTCAGCGATGTTTCGAGGTTGGAGGCCCGAGTAGCCCCCCCGAAGACGTCAAGCACGTTCTCCCCGAGTCAGTTGTCCTTGTAGCCAGGAATGCTATGGTCCCTGAGCCTGCACCTGTGCCACCACCAAGGGTGGAGGAAGTACAGGAATGGGAGCAGGAAGATGAGTTATCAAGGTATGAACAAGGGGTTTACCAAGACGACTTTCTGCTGGGACCAATTCCCGAGGAGATCGAGTACGAGGAGGAGGAAGAGGAGATGCTTGAGCTAGATCCTGTCGAGGAAGAGGATATGATCGAGGATGATTCTGAGGATGAGTATCCCATCGAGGATGATCCCGAGGATGAGGATCCCATCGAGGATGATCCCGAGGATGAGGATCCCATAGAGCATGATCCAGAAGAGGATCCAGAGTTGGACCTTGGAGGGCGGAATCAGGAGCCCGGTACAGGATTGTCACCAGTGCCAGAGTACGCACCCATGTCAGAAGCTGATTGGGAGGCACTGTATACCGAGTACGGTATTAGGAGAAGTGACAGGGAATCTCAGCCTATCCCTACTCCAAGGAGATGGAGGTCGGAATCCGAGCTGCAGGAGATTCTCCGCCAGAGCGAGGTAATCTCCGCAGAACAGCAGCGTCAGAGGGATGAGCTGATCGCCAGTACTCAGAGGAGGGCTGAAATAGGAGGACCAGTCATAGACGACCCATACCTTACCATAACTGAGCTAGGACTATGTGCTTCAGGGTCAAGCAGGGTGCGAAACCCATCGCCAGAGCTCGATGGTGAGCCTAGCCCGAAGAGACCATGCACGAGTAGCCAGTCGTATGAGAGACATTTTGGAACGCCTTGAGGAGGAGTGGCGTTGCCTATCGTAGTAGTTTCGTTTCTTAGTATTCCAAGTTGTACTTTGTGTAATATTTCAGTATTGCGGCAAGTACTCTGAGAAACACTTATATCTTCGAGCAATATTGTCCAAACGCTCGAATGATAAACTTATGTGTAACTTGTGTAAGAATTCGAAGGTTCATCTATAAAATACCAAGTTGATCTATTCTGAGTAATTTATTTACGTTGGTATATTGCATAAGTATATTGCATAATATTAATGTATTGAATGCTTGGAATTTGATCGGTAAATAGATGGTGAACCCAAGAAGCACGAGAAATTCGACTCGAGCCGGTGCTGGGACTAGCCAAAACCCCAGACCAGTAGGAAGAGGTGTTCAGGATGAACACGAGTTTGAGTCTCGCGTCCAGCAGAGGCGTGAAGGTCAGGATCAGACCCAAGCGCCGACACTATTTGACGCTGCAGCTGTTGAGGCGATCCGTGGGATCGTGATGCAGGCTATTGCAGATGTCTTGAGACCAAGTGCGCCTCAAGCACAAGAAGTGCCTATTCACGCAGCGGTTCCTGATGTTGTGGAACCCAGAAACCCCGTGATACAGGAGACTGCCGTTAGGGCAAGGGACAACTATGGTTGCGCTCTTAAGACCATTACTTCCATGAGACCCGACTGCTATAACGGGAAATGGGAGCCAGTGGCAGTGACTCATTGGTTCTCCCATATGGAGAGGTTGTTCAGGAATGTGGAGTATACGGAGGCCGAGAAGGTCCATATCGCTTCTCTTCAGCTGAAGGAGGAGGCTAGCGAGTGGTGGAAGAGCACTGATTTGGCTGAGAGCCCAGTGTTGACTTGGTCGATGTTCAAGACCAAGATGGTTGATCGCTTTTTCTCTCGTGCTATGAGAGAGGAGAAGCATAAAGAGTTCGTGTACCCTCAGACTGATGGTCTGAGAGTGACCGTGTTGGCATCTAAGTTCAACCATCTTCTACAATACGCCACTGCCGAGATCACCAACGAGGCTCAAAAGATCTGGTACTTCCACGAGTGGATGAACCCGGATATCAAGCCATTAATGGTGCACCACACATGCTCTACCTTGGAGCAGTATGTGGAATGTGCCTATAAGCTGGAGGTAACTCTCGAGGAGTCGACCAAGAGGCGCAACCGACAGAAGTCGATGCAGAATCAGAACCATAGAGGTGGTTTTAAGCACCCTGCGCCACCGTCTAACTTCGCCAAGTCCGGTCGAGCTAGGACAGAGATGACGCAAGGAGGATCGACTCAGCAGTCAGGGCAGACCAGGAGTATAGTTCAGTGTTATAACTGCGGTACTGCTGGGCACAAGAGCACTGAGTGTCGGAAGGAGAAGAGGCCATGCTTTGGGTGTGGACGTGATGGTCATCTGCAAAAGTTCTGCAAGCAGGGGAAGCAGAAGGGAGTAGAGTCGCAGCAAGGGTCAGTTCATCAGAGCAACCGACCTAGGTTTAAGCATACCGAGACTCCTAGCCCTTCAGTACAGACGACTGCTCAGAACAGGGGAAAGGCCCCAACTGTTTCTGGAAGTCAGGGCCAACGCTTGTACGAGATGCGTGAGGCAGATGGACCCAACGCTCCGATTGCTCAAGGTACTATATACCTTCACTCTACTTCAGTGTGCATTCTGTTTGATTCTGGTGCTACGCATTCCTTTATTTCGGATAGCTGTGTTAGCAAGTTAGATTTAGTATGCAACGATTCGTGCGACCCTTTCGTCGTTAATCTTCCTAATGGAGAACGTTTGGTGGGAACCAAGCATTTGTCCGACTTTCCGATTACCATTCAGGGTAAGGAATTCGAGGCAGATTTAATCTGCATAGCCATGGCTCCATACGACATTATCCTCGGTATGGATTGGCTGACGCGTCACAAGGCGGTGATCGACTTCAGTTCAAGAACGGTGACGGTGTCATCCGGGGGCCAATTCGTGTGCAAGTTCAAAGGTCGAAATGACGCTGATAACGGCAAGCTAATCAATGCGATGGCTGCGTTTATGCTACTACGACAAGGATGTGTCGGGTACCTTTGCTACTTGGATTCGCCCGCGAAGGATGAACCTGAGGTTCTTGATATTCCTGTAGTTAGGGAGTTTTCGGATGTCTTTCCGGAAGAAATTCATGGATTACCCCCGAACCGTGACGTAGAGTTTTCAATTGATCTCGAGCCTGGTACGACGCCGATTTCCAAATCACCGTATCGGATGGCTCCAGCTGAGATGCAAGAATTGAAGAATCAACTTGAAGATCTTCTTGATAAAGGTTATGTCAGGCCGAGTGCATCGCCGTGGGGTGCTCCGGTATTATTCGTCAAAAAGAAGGACGGATCGTTCCGACTTTGTATCGACTACCGAGAGTTGAACAAGGTGACGATCAAGAACAAGTATCCTTTGCCTAGGATTGATGACTTGTTGGACCAATTGCAGGGAGCAAAGGTGTTCTCCAAGATCGACTTGAGATCTGGATATCATCAACTCAGGATCCGTGAGCAGGACATTCCTAGAACTGCGTTCAGGACCAGATATGGTCATTACGAGTTCGTAGTGATGCCTTTTGGGCTTACAAATGCTCCAGCTGTCTTTATGGACTTGATGAACCGATATTTTCACCAGTACTTGGATAAGTTCGTGGTGGTCTTCATAGACGACATTCTGATCTACTCTCCGAGTGAAGAAGTCCACGAGGAACATCTGCGGATTGCCTTGTCAATCCTTAGACAACATCAGCTTTATGCTAAATTGTCTAAATGTGAATTCTGGATGAAAGAGGTGGCTTTTTTAGGTCACGTGATCAATAAAAATGGGGTTATGGTTGATCCCCAAAAGATTGAAGTTGTGGCTAAGTGGACACAGCCTCAGAACGTAAAAGAGGTGCGCAGCTTTCTTGGACTTGCCGGGTATTACAGAAGGTTCGTAGAAGGATTTTCAAAGATCGCTCTACCTATGACCAATCTACTCCGCAAGGTCCACAAGAAGTTTGTCTGGAATGACAAGTGCGAGGTCAGTTTCCAGGAGTTGAAGCGACGGTTGACCTCGGCACCCGTGTTAGCACTCCCAGAGGGGAATGACGATTATGTGGTCTATAGTGATGCTTCCAAGTGTGGTCTTGGTTGTGTTCTGATGCAAAGGGGCAAAGTCATTGCTTATGCATCCAGGCAACTCAAGACGTACGAAGAAAACTATCCGACCCATGATCTTGAGTTAGCAGCGGTTGTCTTTGCGCTAAAGATTTGGAGGCATTACCTCTACGGTATAAGATGCCAAGTCTTCACCGACCACAAAAGTCTCAAGTATATATTTACTCAGAAGGAGTTAAATATGAGACAACGCCGCTGGCTAGAGTTGCTCAAGGACTACGACATGGAGTTGTTGTATCATCCGGGCAAGGCTAATGTAGTAGCTGATGCACTAAGCCGGAAGACAACGCATGAGACTGTAGTTGCTCTACTTACTCCTCGGACCAAGCTAAACCAAGAGTCATGCGACATTGAAGTCTTGTATGACCAGCGTAGAGGGTACCTGAGTATGATGGAAATTCAGGCTACACTGCTGGATCAAATCAAAGAAAAGCAAGTCGATGACATCATCTTGGTAAAGTTAAGCAGTGAAGTGATAGATGGGAAAGCTCCCAGTTTTGTGGTTCAGGATGATGGATCACTTTGGTTTCAGGATCGGATCTGTGTACCTGACACAGAAGGTCTTCGTCAGTTGGTGATGAGAGAAGCTCATTCATCTGCTTATTCTGTGCATCCTGGCTCTAGCAAGATGTACAAGGATCTCAGGAAGAAGTTTTGGTGGCCAAACATGAAGTGGGACGTAGCAGACTTTGTGGCAAAGTGCTTAACTTGCCAAAAAGTCAAGATCGAACACCGCAGACCAGGTGGTGAGATGCTACCTCTCCCCGTGCCAGAATGGAAATGGGAGGACATTTCCATGGACTTCGTCACTGGGCTACCCAAGACTCGAAGTCAGAGAGATGCTATCTGGGTAATTGTGGATAGGCTTACGAAGAGTGCTCATTTCATAGCCATCAAGACCACATGGGAAACCCAGAAGCTAGCCGAAGTTTACCAGAAGGAGATTGTCCGCTTACATGGCATTCCTAAGACCATTGTATCGGACCGAGATAGCCGTTTCATGTCAAGATTCTGGAAGGAACTTCATAAGGCTATGGGGACCGAGTTGAGGTTCAGTACAGCGTTTCATCCTCAGACAGATGGCCAGTCTGAAAGGACCATCCAGACTCTGGAGGATATGCTTAGAGCTTGTGTGCTAGATCGTCCGACTAGCTGGGAGGACAGCTTGAGTCTGATTGAGTTCACGTACAACAATAGCTGGCATGCTACAATCAAGATGGCTCCGTTTGAAGCTTTGTATGGTCGCAAATGCAGATCTCCGATTTGTTGGGACGATAATGCCGACAAAATTCTGCTTGGACCAGAGTTGGTCGAAAGGACGGCTTCAGATATTGCTTTGATCAGACAAAGGATGTTGACCGCTCAGAGTCGACAAAAGTCCTACGCAGATCGGAAGCGCAGGACTGTCGAGTTCGAGGTCGGTGATAAGGTTTTTGTCAAGGTATCGCCATCCAAAGGAGTTTTCAGATTTGGTAAGCGTGGGAAGCTTAACCCTCGCTATGTGGGACCATTCGAGATTCTGGATAGAGTGGGATCTCTAGCGTACCGCTTGGCATTGCCGCCATCGGCTCACCCGGTGCATAACGTGTTCCACGTATCTTTACTCAGAAAGTATGTACCAGATGAGTCTCATGTACTTAGTTACGAGGACATCGAGATTCAAGCTAATGGTACTTATGAAGAGTTGCCCGTGTGCATTTTGGAGCGTCGGGAGAAGCATTTGCGTAACAAGATCGTACCTTTGGTACGAGTGCTGTGGTCCAAGTCAGGGACGGAAGAAGTTACTTGAGAGACGTGGGAAACCGAGTCAGATATGCTCAGGCGTTTTCCCGAGTTATTCTCGACCTAAGTTTCGGGGTCGAAACCTCTTGTAAGGGGGAGGAGATGTGATACCTCGTATTTTTGTAAGGTTATTTTGGGAATTATGGAATTTTCCCGAGTACCCGTTGTGTACGTCGGATTTAATTCAGGTAGCTTGAGACATTCTGTAATATGCTCTGTATCTGTAATATTTTTCTCAGTGAAATAATATACAGACAAGGTGCCTTAGATTTTAATTGTCGTTCGCGTGCGATAATTTTTATCCCGGTTTAATGTCTTATCCGTTCAAAGCTGAACGGGCGGGAAAAAGGGTCACGGCGACCGCCGTAAAGTCGCGGCGACCGCCGTCGTGAGACCCAAGCACGGCGACCGCCGTAAAGATACGATGCCCGCCGTTCCAACGCCCGAGGAGGCAGCTGATGTGTCATCCCGCGGCGACCGCCGTAAGTGCTGTCATCGTTGCCCAGCAGTCGTTGCCCGTTGGTCGCCGGCGTTGTTTCTGGCAAGCGCCGAAGTAGCTCTAGGCCCTCGTCTTCGAACTCCAGGTGTGTTGGATATAAAAGGAGGTGCTGGGGGAGAGGTTTTGAGCCATCCAAGCACCAAACCTCTGCCAAATTCGCCTCTCGCCGGAGTTGTGCCTTCGCCGGAAATTTCGAAGCTTTCGTCGGTGTTGTTAGTGGTGTTTCCAGCAGCCTTTGTGAAGCTTTTGGTTAGCCTTGTAGGTTAGAAGCCAAGGCAAGTCGAAGGAGGCCAAACCACTCGTGTTTTGGGGTGAGTTTTCTCTCGTTCTGTGTCGTCTGAGTTCGTCACGGCGACCGCCGTGTTCTTCGCGGCGACCGCCGTGATGAATACGGCGACCGCCGCCAGTGCCCAGAATGCCTTCGTGGCTTTGGCTTGGTCGGTTGTCGTCGTGGCGTCTTTCCTTTCGTGTTCTTTCGCCGCGTTTAGATTCGTACTGTTTATGTCGGATCTAACTTAGGGTTCCTTTTATGGGTCGACTCGAAGGTTGTTGTGCTGTCGGAACTATACCGTGTCGAGCCCGGAATCCAGTGACGTCTTTAGACTATTCTGCGGAGTAAGGCAAGTGGCGGTTCGCTCTTGCTCTTTCGTTCCATATTTACATTAATTATCAGTAGTTTATCTGAGTAATTAATTTGGAATGAATATTCTGTTTGTCTGGAAACGGTTTTGATAAACTGTTTTGAAAATCATATAATAGGTTGTATATCTGTTAGAACAACGCTATTATCTGTGATCGCCTTTCGGGCCTTTATGTGGATTTATCTTGTAACTGTTGCTGTGCTGTAACTGTTTAGTTAGCACTGTTAGATAGGAACGTTACTCGGACTCTGTCCAGTCGTTTCTTTATAATCTGGTATCGGGATGGCTCGTCCCCATCTGGTACTATTCTAAGATCATGATCGGTCTCTTTCACAAGTGTGTAGAGACAGGACACTTAGTTGGTGTCACAAACCTTTCGGTATACGTCACTCTCGACGAAACGTATACTAAGATGTGTCGTCCCACTGGTGGGGTACACATGTAAAAGTCTATAACGTGATGTGTGTTTTTGAAACATAAATCAGATAAGTGCTACCTTGACGCACATAATTAATACACCTTGGGCGAGTAGTGCAGCTAAGTTATAGTGCAGCTAGGAAAACTCGTCTTGACTTGAATGTAGTACGTTCTCTTTCCAATCTGGATTCGCTGTAGGCGATGAGGTTGGTCGTGAACCGAAGCATCTCAGTCAGTTTTAAATCATTGTTGAATGATTCTGTAACATTCCAGATCTGTCATACTTCCTTAAAGACTCAATCTCTTGGAGTCTCTTTTCGAGTTGATTTCTGTGAAGATTCAGTCTTCCAGAATCTTCTCCTGTGCATACCTCTTGTTTATTCCAGTAGGAATATGATGGTTGACTACCGTTATCGGTTATTATCCGAGAAGCGATGAGTCTAACCTAATATGACTGCTTCGAACCAGTCTACTTTATACCCTTGCTAGTCTATTCATTTAGACTAACCAACCAATATTTTTCCCTTGCATGGTTGGCTGGTGTCATCCGTTCGATTCGGCACATCAGTTAAGAAGTAGCTCAGAAGATTAGAAGGACTATGGAGTCGGCGGTGGTTTTTGAATGTTTTAATTATTTCTTTAATCAGGTTATGATCCTTTGGACAATAACTCCGATTGTAATGTACTTTCTTAGTCTTCCGTTGTGTTTGGTTTAAACTATGTTTTGACCTATTCGGGATTGGGTTGTAATCCCGTAACTCTTATTTCCTTGACAATGTTATGTTTTGGAATTTAATGCTTGATCATTGTGTATCAATCGCATTTCATAAATTGTATTTATATGGTAAAGCCTTGGGTGATCTCGGAAAGGAACACTGGGGTCACTGGCGGTAATACCTTTCCAAAAGGGTGAAGTTTTGGGGGTGTTACAACCAGATAGATAGGCTAGAAGCCAGCTAAGGCGAGCTACGACCTGCGACTTATCGCGATGACGTCGGAGCTGACGATGGCCGCGGGGTGCGACAGGGTGCGGTGGGGGTGCGGTGGCCGACTCGTGACTGCCACTGGCATTGACCTTCGCCGCGGGTGCGGCCAGGGTGCGGTCAAGGCCAATTCTGCCCCCATTTGCCCGTTTTGTCGTTTCTTACCAAGTGGTTAAATATTCTTAACCCCGGGTTAAATATATTCGTACACGAACGACCCTTTAACCCAAAAATACATTAACTGTATTTTATATTACTCAGAAAAATATTACAGAGATCAAACATCTCATAGAATGTCCGTACTTCTCTGAATTTAATCTGACTTGTAATATGGGTATTAGAAAATTTCAAAATTACCCTTACAAAATGAGGGATATTACAGCATATCTGGCTAATATGTGAATATTTTGTTTGCTACGTTTTTTGAAGGAATAGATGATACAAAATATTCATATTAGGGTGCATATCAATATGGGAATAGTTTTTATTTTATTTTCTTTGATTTTATTTTATTTTTGAAAAATCAACGAAAAAATGAGAGCTCGACACTTGGCAAATTTAATATCGTGATGTCACATGGCAGGCAAAAAATTTGGTTCATTTTGGGGGCGTCACGTGACGTAGTAGGTATTCTACTTTAGTAGATATATAGTAGATTATACTGAAACTAAATCCCAATTCTCAAGTATCAAAAACTGTCCAAAAAATACGTACCCAATATATATAGGTGATATCAAAGTTGTACGTTATATACTTACTTAGAATGATAGAGCCAACTAGTTATTTAACAAGTTTAGTTGATGATTCAGAATCAAATTGTGATTTCATTGCTTTAATTTCTTCTTTCACTTTGTTCGCTTATTCCACTGATTACTTGATCCTATAATATGAAATTATCAAATTTTGAGTCAAACAATATATTATTATTTATGGCCTGTAAGTTTGTTGTAACTCTATAATTCAAGATATATATATCCACTAGTTCACCACTTAATTTATAAAAATAAAATTCAGAGAATGAAAATCTCAAACTGGAATCAAAAGATTTTTGTAATGTGGTTGAATGCGTTTTGACAATTATAGATGATTATAGATTTGATTATGTACAAAAATTATAGGGGTGAGAATATTACCTAGTAAATTTTTAGAAAGATTTATACTATAAATTAGTATAAAAATTATTTGGGAGAGTGTACAAATCCGGCTATTATAGGTAGTAATTTTATTTTCTTTGATTTTATTAGTTTTTTTGACAAAACTCTCGAAAAAATAAGAGCGCGACACGTGGCAAATTGAATACAGTGACGCTACGTGACATAATAAATTTTGGTTTATTGTGGGAGTGTCACGTGGCGTAGTCAGTATTCTGCTTTAGTATATATATAGTAGATACAAGATTCGGATATTATAGGTACGTACCCATACGCTTACTCTAGTTGTGTGCTGTAATTCGATCTCTCGACATCTATAACATGTGCATACGTACATCAGCTTATATATAGTACGTTCCGATACCAATTCATGGTTAAATTAACGATCACAACTATAGAATTAAAGGGTTGGTTGCTTGATTATTTGTATGGATCGATGCATATATGTAATAAAACAAATATACACTACCCTTATTAATTTATTTATTTTGGTAGAAAACACATAAACCCTTATTAATTTTCCGGCCAACAAAGGTAAGTTATTATGATTGATCAACAATCCATCGTCTCAAAAATCTAATTACATGCACACCGGCCTTGGTGCCTTACTAATCAATATAGCTATTCAAATATCTCTTTATTTAAATGTTATTGTGAAACACATATGAATATATACATATAGCTTCGATGTCTATATATTTAACATAGCTAGGTTTGTTATATATATATAGAAGATAACATGATGATTAAATAGTGTTAACATATATATATGTAAACAAATTTCTGATAGGTCATACGTACATAATCATGCAATTTTAGATGATTATAGATTTGATTATTTACAAAAATTATAGGAATGAGAATATTATCTAGTAAATTTTTAGAAAGATTTATACTATAAATTAGTATAAAAATTATTTGGGAGAGTGTGCAAATCCGGCTATTATAGGTAGTAATTTTATTTTTTTAAATTTTATTAGTTTTTTGACAAAAATCCCGAAAAAATAAGAGCGCAACACGTGACAAATTGAATACAGTGAGGCCACGTGGCAGAATAAATTTTGGTTTATTGTTGGAGTGCCATATGGCTCAGTCAGTATTTGCGTTTAGTAGTTATATATTAGATTGATTATTTAATATATTAAAATTTTAAAAAATAACACTTCAACAATTTTTTCTTAAAAATGCTCTGGTGACTTTTTATGAGAACTTTAATATATAATTATAGATAAATAAATATATTAGAGCTAAGCAAATATAAGTTTGAAAGATTTGATTTTAATTTATAATCGTATACGTCTTAAGAGTTATAATTAAAAAGTTATTTTAATTATTAATGATTTAATAATGATTGATTTGTATAGGCGTAAAATTAAATCAAATTTGAGTCTTTTTTTATATTTGGGAACGTATAATAAGAAAACATATAATAACTATTAGAAAGTTTGTTATTGAATCCTCATAGTCATATAAAATAGGAAGTTTGTTATTGTAAGATATTGGTTTCCTTTTTGTTGAAAATTTCGGATGATTTGAACAAATTTTGCTCGGTGATTCAATTTTTTTTACGGTTTAACAAATTCATAAAAATCGTATTTGATTGTTGGGTTTGTTAAGGAAATCTTCAAAGTATTTAGTTTTAATTATAAAACAAATCCATAATAATTGTTTATTCCATAATAAACTTATCATTATAAAATATTCGTATTAGGGTGTATATCCGGCTAATATGAAAATGTTTTATTTGCTACGTTTTTGGAAGGAATAGATGATACAAAATATTCATATTAGGGTGCATATCCGACTAATATGGGAATAGTTTTTATTTTCTTTGATTTTATTTGATTTTCGAAAAACAAACAAAAAAATGAGAGCTCGACACGTGTCAAATTGAATACAATGACGCCACGTGTCAGAACAAATTTTGGTTTATTGTTAGAGTGCCATGTGGCTCAATTGGTATTTGCATTTAGTAGTTATATAGTAGATTACAGTGTGTTTTCTCTCCTCATCTTCTGCTCGAATGAGTTGGGTAAATGACCTATGTGCGACGTTTTTATTAAGAAACTAACTCCCTAGGAAACTAACCCCCTCCCCCTAAACCCTAAAAAACAATATTTTAGAGAGAGAAAAAACAAAAAAGAGGGAGAAAAAATAAAATAAAATAAGTTAATAGGGAATAAAAAAAATACATAAAAACTAATAAGAATAGTTTTATTAATTCAAAACTCTTAAAGAGCCAATGGGTCCAAAACCCTCTCTTCTTCTTCCTTCCTTCTGTTGACCGATATCAAATTAAATTAGATAAGAAGCCTATTAAGAGTTGAAACGAACAAATGGGCCTGAAAGGTACCTAGGCCCAACAGACAAAAGCCCAATTTTAACAATTACATAGAGTGGGACCCAGATGCTGATTAGTCAAAAAAGTAACCGTATACACAGTGACAAGCTGACAATATAGAGAGCTGAGCCAGTAAAGCATGTCGAGTTTTTTCAAACTCCCATCTATATATGGGATTTTTAGATGGGCCCCATAAGGACCGCCAACTGTGCACCATCTGCATAGCTCTCCGTAATCTCAGTATTTAGCTCTACTTCATAATTTAGGTCCTTTCTTTTGCTGCATGTTCAATGAGTTTATGACCAAAATACCCCTGAATCAAATGTGTATACACCACAAGTTGTCAAGATCCATAACCACTGGTCGCAAGGCCTCTCTCAAATCCCTACTTACATCAGGTTAATTTGATAAACAGAATTAGCCCTCAGAATAAAAACTACTCGTTTTTTATACAATATGTTGCTATGATACCGTTCAATCAAATTTCTGGTCAAGGGTACTTTAGTAACTTCCTCAAGTCACTCGTCTTATCTTGCCCTTGTTCTCTTCCTCTCTGCTTAAACAGACCACCACCATCTTCCACTCACTCTAGCCGTTAATTCACATCTTTGAAGCGCCATGTTAACCAGAAGCTTCAGCAGTTTCCCATTCTTGCTCTCTCTCCTTTTCGCCCTTTTCCTCTCCTCCTCTCAAACTTCCCTTCACTTTCCCTCCTCCGTTCAACCACTCTCCATTTCAGGTAAATCTTTAATCTTTTCTTATATGCTTTTTTCTGAACTGAAAAGGAACGGCGATTTTCTGTCTTTAAACAACAAAGCTGAGTTTTTTCTAGGGTTCCTGACACTGAAATATTTTGTTTTTTTTTAAACAAATTGTTGGGTTTTCAGGGTGGGAAAGAGGGGCGAGGAGGTTAGACTACAATGGAGATGGAAAGGCGGTTTCAGTGGGGACCACAACAACGAGTACGGAGAGGGTTCTTCTCGCTGAGTCACCTGATTTGACTCAGACCAACTCGTCATCTTCTTCTCTGGTGTTGGCACCTAAGAGGACTCGGAGAAAAGACCCTCTTGATGGGTTCAAGTTCTACACTGGTGGTTGGAATATCAGTGACCGCCATTACTGGGCTGTAAGTTTCTTCCTTTGTATCATTTTCTCCTCTTTTTAATTCACTCTGTAAATTCTGCAATTTCTAGTTTATTCATAACGAATTTGCTTAAAATTCGTCTGAATTCGATTGGTTTGGTTGAGTTGTTTTGCAGAGGATAGTAGTTTTGGAATTGGGAAGAGTGGCCCTTCAGGGGTTTTGTGTTTCAAATTTGTGAAACTCGGTATTTTGAAACCCTTTTTATTTTCCTAATTTGCCATTTTATCTGGAGGATGATGAATAATATATAAAAAAAAATCTGGTGTTCAGAGGTCCACGTTTCATGATAGATGGAGTATTCAGTTTTGGTATGTATTCAACATAATAATTATCTAGCTGAGGATGGACCTTCATCTCCACCTATAGTATTATTTAATCTTCTGGATACATCTTTCTGTCAGAATTCAATCAGGTTAGCTTTAGATCTTTGTAACAAGGGTGGGTTTTGTGTCATTATCTGTCTTTTCTTTTGGGATGAATGGAGATGTGTTTCTTATATAGTTGGAAACTATATTAATTGTGATATTTTTTTCTGAAAAATCCCAATCCATCCCTATCTATCTATAAAATGACGTGGCCTCAATTTTAGCTTCTGTTTATTTGTGAATTGTGATATTTTTATATTTCTGAAAAAATCCCATCCCTCCCTTTCTACAACTGATGTAGACTCATATCTAGCTTATGATGTTAATCCTCTTTTGCGCTTATTACATGGTTGAAAACTACAAGAAGAGATAAAGACAACACTTAAATAATGGTTATTCCATGTGCACTGCATGAGCAACTATAGATAGCACTTATTGATTTGTTGTCCTTAATTTTGTTGCTCTTTCATTTTCCACATTATGATTTATAACAATTAAATCTGAATTGGAAGCTTAGCACTCATATTTACTGTGTGGGATGTGTGATTGGAGTCATTGGGCAGCCTACATATTTGTAACTTTATGATGAATATTCATGCTATGTAAGAAAAAACCAATATGTGCTCCTTAACAGGGGATTCTCAACTAGAAACGTCTAAATACATCATACATTTCTGTTCTATTCAGTCAAAGTATCAGCTTTGGATTGATATGCAATTTGAACTCTTGAGCTTATTCAAGAATATTTCATCATCTTTCTGATCAAATGATGTGAATATTCTGTCCCAGTAAGTGATATATCTTGCAATTAATCAACCATTTCATCACCGTTTTCAATTTTGAGGATTGATTTGTTTTCTCTTGTCCACCGGTTTTGCTGCAGTCAGTAGGTTTCACTGCTGTACCCTTTTTCGGCATTGCTCTAGCCTGGTTCTTTCTCTTCGGGTTCTGCCTTGTGATCATCTGTTGCTGCCACGTATGCTGTGCAAGGGAGCCTTATGGCTACTCCCGAGTTGCCTATGCTCTCTCCCTCATTTTCCTCGTTCTCTTTACCCTCGCCTCCATGTAACGCCTCTCTGTGCCCTGAACTTGAGTTTGAGTCGATTCTCTGCGTGCCAGTGCCTAATTTGCAATTATTTGGCTACATATTTTCAGCATCGGGTGTGTCATTTTGTACACGGGTCAAAGCAAATTCCATACCAGTACAACAAAAACGCTGGATTATGCTATCGCCCAGGCAGATGATACCGTTTGGAAGCTCAGAAACGTATCAGATTACCTATCGGCCGCCAAACAAATAGGGATTGACGGCGTTTCTTTGCCTTCTAATGTCCAAACCGACATCGATGAAATAGAGACGAAGATCAACTCGTCTGCTTCCATGCTGTCTGACAAAGCATTGGACAATGCAGGCAACATACAGGATGTTTTGGACTCTGTGTAAGGAAACCCTAATCTTACAATTTTATTGCCTTCTTTTTCTTCCTTGTACATGCTATCGACACAATGTTGAACTTATATTTGTTGCAGGAGACTTGCTCTTATCATTATTGCTGCTGTTATGCTCTTCTTGACATTTCTCGGATTCTGTAAGCTCTCCTAGACGAATAAAACTTCTTTCTTTATCTTGTTACATATTTTGGAATTCTATTTCTGATTCATTGTATTTCCTTTGGCTTCAGTATTCTCAATATTCGGCATGCAAGTCCTTGTGTACACGTGAGCTATTTAAATAGTCAAATTCAGCTGTAGTTTTGTTTAGTTTCTTTTTTTCCATATTAGAATGTTGATGTATTATGAAACCTCCTTGCAGCCTAGTGATATTCGGGTGGATACTGGTTACCGGAACTTTCATATTGTGTGGTGTATTCCTTCTCCTTCACAAGTAAGTTTACTACACAATTTCCTCTTTCCTTTGTTTCATTCTTTTGTTTGTCTACTTGAAACAGTAGTTGTGATCAACTTCTTATAGGACACTGATTGTACTAAATGTTGTTTTTCTTGGTATGTAATTTCAGTGTGGCGGCTGATACATGTGTTGCAATGGACCAATGGGCCCAAAATCCGACAGCACACACAGCCATAGACGACATACTTCCGTGCGTGGACAACACCACTTCCCAAGAAACTCTGCAGAGAAGCAAGGAGGTGACGTCTCAACTCGTTGACCTGGTCAATCAAGTGATCACCAACGACTCCAACATCAACTTCTCCCCCAACTTCAAGCCTCTCTACTACAACCAATCCGGGCCCTTGCTCCCGCTCCTCTGCAACCCCTTCCACCACGACCTCACGGATCGTTCGTGCTCTCCAGGCGAGGTCGACTTGAACAACGCCACGCAAGTGTGGAAGGGCTTCGTGTGCCAGGTGTCGTCTGATGGGGTCTGTACCACAACGGGGCGTTTGACCCCGGACTTCTACAACCAGATGTCGTCGGCTGTGAACGTGAGCTACGGGCTTGTCAACTACAGCCCGTTCTTGGTCGACCTCGAGGATTGCACGTACGTTAGGCAGACGTTTACGGACGTTTATAGGGAGTATTGCCCTGGGTTGCGGCGTTACAGCAAGTGGGTGTACGGGGGTTTGGTGATGGTGTCGGGGGCGGTGATGTTGTCGCTCCTGTTCTGGGTGGTCTATGGCAGAGAACGCAAGCATCGTGTGTACACCAAGCATGTTTTGGAAGAGGAAGCCAAGGCTTCTTGAAGGTGAGAATGTATTTGTGTTTTTACTAGTGTTTGGAGACCCTTTTTTGCTGGTGTTGTGGGTTGTTCAGGGATTTATGTGTGGAATTTTGCAGCAAGATGATGTTGTATGTGTAAATGCAAGATAAAGATTTGTGTCTGAATTTGGTTATGATTTTCAAGATAAATATTACTTACCGCCACACTATGCCTTTGAAAATCTCTCGGGGCAGACAATTGGTCCGGGTTGACGGGCCCAAGAGGTGGGCTATTCACACCGTTATGAAGGGGGACTGTAGAGGTGAAATAAGACATTGTTACCGCTGGGTTAGAGTCTTTGGAGTTCGTGAAGTTGATTGATGGAGAGGAGTGGCCTGCTGTGAGAAGGGTTTTTTATTACCCGTACTCCGTCACATTACCTCGTATGTTGAAGCAAGTTGTAGGGGCCGAAGACATAGTAACGATAAATTACCTTACCAATCGTGAGGAGGTTTCGTTGTATGTGGTCGGCGACATTGTCTTTCGCATGGAGTAGGACCTTCACGACTCCTTGTATGAATGTTGTTTATAATGTTGTACTATTTATTAATTTTTAGAATGTTTATGTGTTTTTTTTATTTCGAATGTTGGATTGTATTCTATGATTTTAATGAAGTAATTTATTATCAATTTGTTGTAGAATTAACCGAACGAAAATCTACAAAAATCAATATGGATGAACAAAGAAGTTAAACTAGAAATAAATGTTTTACAAAAGTCACTTCTCCACATCTAAACTCTGACTACCCAAGGACACATCGTCACCCGAATCCACGCTTGGTGCCCAAACTGGAGGATCCACCGGCATAGGTTGAGACGCTGTCTGCTGAGCTGATGCACGCTCTTCTGCCATCCTAGATGATTCGGCCTTCTCTCTATCAAATATAGAATGCACATGCTGCCAACGCGCTCGTGTCTCGGCTGCACTAGAAGACTCGACTGCACTAGAGGGCTGAGAAGACATCTGTGATGCCCGTACAAGCGGAGGAGCTACAGGGATGACGTCGCTGGCAAGTATGTCAAATATATGTTGCCAGTGTAGCAAATCGCCACCACCTGCCTCTATAATGTCCTGAACAAACGCCTTGCCCATCGCCACCCGCTGCAAATGAAAACAAACATTTTAAATACATGGATTTCCCTAAAATAATTATTAAGAAAAAAATGGGACAAAAAACATACCCTTTACAAGTGGGGAATACTACTTGCACCCTTTTGGAAATCGTGCAAATCTGTGCATTTGAACGGTTTCAGAAACCGTTTGTATTTTTTTATTTTTTTTTGTTGCAACGGCTTCTAAAGCCGTTTGGGTTTTTTTTTAGTTTATGGTGTTTTTTTTTTGGTTTATTTGGTTTGAAAATGGTGTAAAGTTTAAATCCTATAAAATAATCCCTAATAGAGAATGGATAAACCCTTAAAAAAAGATTAAACTAGTGGCTAAAATTTAAAATTATGAAACCCTATAAAATATTCCCTAATAGAGAATGGATAAACCCTTAAAAAAAATTAAACTAGTGGCTAAAAAGATTAAACGAGTGGCTAAAATTTTAAATTATGAAACCCTACAAAATATTCCCTAATAGAGAATGGATAAACCCTTAAAAAAAATTAAACTAGTGGCTAAAAAAATTAAACTAGTGGCTAAAAAATTTAAACTAGTGGCTAAAATTTAAACTAATGGCTAAAAAAAATACAATTATATAAAATAAGAAATTTGGAACGGTGATAATCACCGTTTCAAAATTAAAAAAAAATTGTTCAGTTGAACGGTGACTATCATCGTTCAAATGAACGGCCCTGCAGTGGTGTCTGCAGCACCACTGCATGTGCAAGTAGTTGGCACCTTTACAAGTTGATAGCCGGAGGTGCTCCTCGAGAAATATGAGACTGGACTGGCGCATGAGGACTCACGTAAGAATGCGACACCTGTAGATACCAGTCCAGGTACGCGTCGTCGACATCCCAAGCCATCGTGGCAGGAGGACTCGTCAAGATGTAAGGGCAAAGATGATGCTCAAGCTGGTCCCACCTGTGCCAATGCGGGTCAAAGTACAAGAGGTATCGTCTCTTCCTCTTAAAATCATGAGGACGTACTGCAACCCGAGGCTCTATGATATCGAGAGGCCTGCTCTGTCGATAACCGTATTGGCGGGTAAGCCTATCCGACATGTAGGGCTCATTTACATCGAGAAAACGAATAGTCCCTTGATACGTGGAGGCCCTATGAGCACCTCGGAAATCAAGACCCTCATACGGCATCCACCGTATCTGCAATTAATATAAAAATACAAAACATATATTAATAATTCATTAAGCCTATCTTATAGTATATTAAAATGGAATAAGAGTACGTATATCCTCTGGCCTATACTCGTCCAGTATCCGTCTATAGTGTAACTGGTTGCCACTTAAACGGACATGGGTTCGACCAACGCAATATCGTGCAACGCGTCGAAAGTCGTCGTCCGCACCTTCCTTGAGGTTAGGGTTGCCCAGGAAGTATACAAAGTAGGTCCAAATCCAAACCTGCGTATGTACGTAGGAAGAAAGGCATTAGTTATAAACAATTAAACACCTTATATTAATGATTTAAATTAGAATCGAACTATAATAAAGGTCTACCTCTAAGAGACGTGCACAACCGGCCAACTGTGCAGCTCCTCGTCGAGAAGTCTCTCCGAGGTTTCTAAAAAGGAAAGCTAGAACCCCGGTGCCCCAAGTTGTATGAACGACACGCTCCCAATCCACAAAAAGAGGTAACAACGTAGTCCTCAACTCGTTCGTCGACTTGTCAACGAAAATACTAGCCGACATGGTATGCCACAAGAAACTATCTGCTATATCCTCTGGATATGCACCCTCCTCAATCATCCTCAACACATGCCTCCCTAACTAAAATTGCTTGATTCAGCCCTTCCTAAGATCACAAACCATGTCAGCATCATCCTCATCTAAATTGTACTCCGAATCAATGCCAAACAGATACTCGAACAACGCCTCACACTCCGCCAGCTCGCTATTCTGACCGGTCCATGGTGACGTCACCTCAAATCCCTCAATCGGCAGCCCTAAAATCATCATAACGTCATGTAGCGTAGGACCTATCTCGCCGAAGGGAAAGTGGAAGGTGTTCGTCTCTGGATGCCAGCGCTCGACGAACACTGAAATGAGAGTATGATCAGCATTGCCGAACTGAAAATCAAGCAAACCGGTCAACCCCGTCTGCTGAGCAATCCAAAACCAGGAACCCTCCTCAGGGACCCCTTTGGGAATACGATCCCTCCAAAACGCAAACTGTGTAGGGTGTGTCTGAACCCTCAAACTCCTAACAACGTCCTCTGGAGAGTCCAATAACGCCCTCCACCATATCAGCTCCGCAATGTGCGTATCAAAGTTCCTCAACACAGGAGGATACTGCTGAGCTGACTCAGGCGGAGGTGGGACCTGCTGAGGTGGGACCTGCTGAGGTGGGTCCTCCTGAGGTGGCTGCTGCTCTGGTGGCCCTGATGTAGAAGCAATATGCTCAACATCTATGCTGACAGAGGTGGGTAATGGATCCTCCGGGATAGTAGAAGGGCCGGTAGTAAAGTCTGGATCCTCGGTAACTGTAGTGGTAGGGGTATCCTCCATAACCACGTCCTCATCTGAACGGACGGGACCAACATCGTCCTCACTAAGCATCTCCGTCTCATGCGATACACCCACAACCCTCCTCTTGCGAGCAGATACAGTAGTAGAGCGACTGTCTCGATCCGACCGTTTGATTTTACCCAATACATCATATTTTGCCACAAGAAATATAACTATTTTCATTTTACTATTATTAAATATATTTATAATAACTTTTAGTTACATATACCTTAGCAATTGTTAAAGAAAATTATTTTCTTTATAAAATCAATATATTAAATATTTTCATTTTCAATAGGGCAACCTACGCAATATAAATCTAAACAACTATTATAAATAAATTACTAATCGTTTTATTATACATAACATTTAATCTTATTTAGCAACAAAATTGAGCATATTACCTATAATGTCATTTTTAATTATGATTAAATACAACAAAAACTAAGTCTAAAAGCCTAAAATTACAGTAAAAGATTTATTAAATAAATTACATTTAACAAATTAAAACTAATGAGAAAACATACCTTTTCGGTCGTCCTCCGTTCATATTTCCGCTTTTGACGAACATGATTTCCGGCCAACTCATCCACCGCCTCCATAGCAACCGCTAAAGCCACGTCGAAAGCATTGTCCGCCCCGATATCCACATCGTCGCTCCTAGCCGGCAATTTATCCTCCTCGTCGCCGGCAACCTCCTCGCCCGAAACGACCCTGCCGCCGACGGCCCCGCCGAAAGCCTCCCCACCGAAAGCCTCCACGTTCGCCGGCAATTCTACCGTTGGAAACCTGGGCGGCACCTCGTGCAGCCCAGATTCTTCATCGTCCCCGGATCTGGGCGGCACCTCGTGCAGCCCAGAACCCTCCTCCTCCGCCCCGTCGACTCTCCTCCACCCCGCCTGCAATACTACACAAAGAAGCCTCCGTCGAGTCGAGTGGATCGGCGCCACCGAGATCTCCCGCCGCCGCCATCTCTCTCTCCCCCTTATCAACCTCCGCCCATATCTCATCCTGCAGTAGCTCGTCAATCGCTGCCATCTCGCCAGAATCTGCCATCTAAGCACTATCCTTTGTTGAAACCAAGTTTCCGGGGAAGACGATCTCGGCGGTAATAAATACCGTCGAAGGGCAATTTTTTTTTTAATGTTACATCTGGGCGGCACCTATTGCCGCCCAAGTTCAAATTTTGAACACCATTTGGGCGGCAATTATTCCCGCCCAAGTTCAAAATTCGAACATTATTTGGGCGGCAATAATTGCCGCCCAGTGTTAAACCGAGTTAAAAAAAATGTTTTTTTTTTAAAATAATATCAAACTCCTAAACCGGGTTCGCTAAAAAAAATAAAAAATTGGGCGGCAATACGTGCAACACAACTTCTGAACCGGGTTTTCGAAAACTCGGTTTGTCTGTGTTGCACGTAGTGCCGTCCAAGATTAAGACCGGATTTTTGGGGCCTTTTCTGGGCGGCAACAGACACCGCCCAAAACAAAGTACGAGGTAAACAAATTTAGCGTGCGCGGTTTTTTTGCCTTTTTTTTTCTCACTTATACGGGGTAATACTTTTGAGTACACTCCAAAACTATTAATCTAACTAAAGTCTAATGATTGACCACTGGCCAGTTACCAGTATATCGCTTGTTAAGGAGAACACGATGATGATGACAAATTCTGTAAAACAGGGGAATATCAGTTTTATTTTAAAAAAACCTTATGTAACACATTAAACAATGGGATTTTTATTATAATATGTGCTATGGAAACACAATAAAAATCTCATATTTAGTAATAATTTTTTTTAGTTATTAGTTTAATTTTTTTTCTAGGGGTTCACCCTTTCTACTTTAAAAAATATTTTAATTTTTTTTCTTCTAAATTTAGAATCTTAACATGAACACATAAGAGGTTTTTATTTAGTTCATGAAGTTTTTATTCTAAAATGGCTTCATAAAGTCATGTTGTGAAAATGCGTCTTGTCCATTTTTGTCTCAAGATGTGTTGTTACTACCGTTGGTTTTTCTAGTGTTGATAGACCCATGCTTAAAACTTATGTTTGAAAATTATTTTAAACTATTTTATGAAATAGAATTAATAAACTCTTTTAAAAATTAAATTAAATTAGTGCTTAGAAATATTATTATTACATAAGAAAATTTATTGTGTGGAAAAACCTTAAACTTCTTAAAGAAGAAGATTGATAAAAGCCAAAAAGGGTGTTTGAAGAATACTTGTTAATTCGTGTATTTGTTTATTTCTTAAACCAAAACAACAAAGATTCATGCATGTGTTTATAACCTTACCCTTTTAGGGTAGGTACATTTATTAATAGGAGCTCCTATTAGCAAAAATCTCCTCTAGGCTATGTTCGGCAAAATTGAGCTGAAATAAAGTTGAAGCTGATTAGTAGTTGAAACTGATTTTGAGAAATTTTTATAGATGAAATTACTAGCTGATAGAACGAGCTGATTATTTCAAATAAGTTAGTCGGGTGTTCGGAACAATGTAGTTGATTTGTTAGATTAATGTGGTGATATTACTAAAAAGGGCATTGAGTTTTTTTTGGATGTTTACACATCAATTTCAATTTTGTGGCTTTACTAGTATTGTAATTTTGTTGCAATTTGGTTCATATCTTGCAAAAAACATTGCTCTATACGATTTTGCACCTGCAAGAGCCACATGACTTCACTAGTATCTTCTTTGGTTTCTAACATACATGTCTCATATCATTACCTTGAACAAAAAACATCAATATCTTAATCAAGATGATGCATGAACAAAGTATCTTAGTATTGAAACATTCTACTGTGTGTATCAACTTAAAAAAAACTATGAGGCTGTTTGTTTTGAGGGGTTGGGTGCTGAGCTTTGGGATTGGGAGAGGTTGAGGAATCCCAACCCAAAACCCAACATTTGGTTAGCACAAATATAGAATCAAATTCATACCCCAACCCCAATCAAAAGGAGATTTTGAAATCCCTCTAAATATTTGGGTTTGAAGGGAAGGAATGAAGAATGGTGAAAAAATGGGCTATAAAGCACTAATACAACTTCATTCCAAAATACTAACCAAATACATAAATTCATCTATCACTTTTCAAATTCATATATTTTCAATCCGATACATCATTCCAACCCGATATCTATTTTTTACCAAACGCCCCCTACGTATGCCTATAGATGCATTAACATTCACTTCATGTCTTTTAGAAGACTAAGAGACAAATTGAAAAAAGAAACAATAATGAAATTGATACCAAATGAAAGAACCTGACTCACTTCATTTTTTCTTTGATGAATGCAAGGGCTTCATTTCACGTGTCATAGGAAGATAACACAAGTATGAACCTCATAGGCAGAGAATTAGGTAGATACGTTTAGCTCCAAAAAGGAAATTGACAATATCATGAAGAACAAACATGATGCCAGTATGAAGAAACCCATCTTCTGCTGCTCAATTTATGTTGTTCAATTTGGGGATATAAGAGTATCCAGCATGCAAAGCCTCGATCGGCCTCAAAATTGCGCTCCTCGGAGTAAACGGGACGCTCAAATTCAGCAAAGTCCTAACCCTATCTGGCATGGACAAGCCTCCAGTGCTCCCCAACTGTGTCCCACCACAAACCACCGGGGCTGCCCAAGCACAGATGCAAACCACGGGCGACCTTGTCGATCCTCAGAGGAATTTAGAGAATGGCTGATAAAGAAGCCATGGCTGGAGCAGCAGAGGAAAGAAGAGGGAGGGAAGGACAATTAAGGAATAAATTATACTTCAGCTATGATAAGCTCCAAATCATCTTCAGGTTGATTTAATTGTCTAATTAATTTTATACAACATATCTAATACGAAGTATGAAAAATAAAACTAATAGATATCAATAAATGACAAGTTTATATGGTACTCCGTATTATAGATGACATCATGCACCAATACTCAAAAGATTTTCTCTTGGGTCAGTTTTCAAACATTCAATTTCGCACCAAGTAGTCTAGTATCCGTGCTTTGTACGGAATTTGTTTACTTTTTCTTATATTTGTAAAAATAGTATATTAAAATTATATATTTCATTCATATATAAATATTTAGTTAATGACTGTTATAGAAATAGAGAAATTCTTATATAAAAAATGACTAACTGAATACAAATATTGAAGATATTAAAAAATTATATTATATAAAAAGAGACGGAACTCTCCATAACTATATTAATAGTAAAAATTGGATAAATAGTTTTTCATATGGGGATAGACAAAATAAATAAATATACAAACTAATCATTTATTTTAAGTTTATAACAATATATAAACACTTTTAAATAATACAACTTTGTACATACTAAATATTTATTTTAATATTAAAAATAAAATTTATAAATAATAAATGGACATATGGGCCAAAATAATATTGGAATAGGCTGAAAATAATAACACATACCTCGAATTGGGTTAATAATAGGCTTCATATTTTTAAATCAAGCCTAGTTATAAGTCCGACTTCAATTAGCCCATTTAAATAATAAATGGACTTAAATCTCAATTAGTTTTGGTCGATCATTACAGATCAAGCCTAGTTATTTAGCCAATTTTCCATTTATTTTGTATTTTAAATTTTTTTTAAAATACAAAAGCCACTGATCGGACAAACCCTAACCATTTTTCTTTCGCCTCCTTGTTGTTTCGGTGTCTCTCACTCTCTTTTATGTTCAATAGTGAAGAAAATTCTTTCCTTTTTGCTTATTTCAAATTCCATCTCCATTTCTCATTACAGATTAAAGCTTTTGGGATTTTCTTCATATTTCCTTTTCTGGAAATTCCGTCCACAATCTGCTTCTCTTTCTATTTGTAAATCTTCCATATCCAAGTTTTTTTCTCCAAAAACACTCTGATCAAAAGATTATAGATTCGAGTTTTTTGTGACCCAATGATGGATATCTACCCTAAACAAACTCCAGAAGGAGATCTAGAGCTCACAAATCCGAAAAAAAAAGAGTTTAATCTCCTTTGCATGTTCAGATCCACCGACTTTCTCTGTCAGATCCAAAGAAAAACATCTCTTCTACTTCTTTTCTGTAACATGCAAAGGAAAAAAAATGGCTTGATCAGTAAATCTGGAGTTGCTACTGGAAGGTTCCCAAAACCCTAATTTTCTCGGAGAAAGAAGATATGGATCGCAAGTTCCGAAGCCCATCTGGAGTTTTCCTCTGAACTCAAAGTCCGAAGTTGTCCGAACCAAGCATGGTTCATTTTCGTGAGTCTCTCTCTCTCAATCTGTCTCTGTGTTTATATATTTATCTATAACTCTGGCCATCCCTTCCGTTTGAAATCATCGAATGAATTTATTCAATAAAACGTGAACAAACAATAATCAGGGGGGAATTTGGATATAACTGGATACTAATTCTTAAGTAAACATTGATATTTCGGTTTTTGATATGAATAGCTTGTATTCTGTGATTTAATTGTTCAAAAATATTATACATTTAGCTACATAAATTTGAGAAGTATAGTATGATTGCTTGGCTATAATGAAAAATTGATTTATAAAATAAATTTGATTGAAAGAAGACAAATTAAAAAATTGCATAGTAAAAAAATTTAACATTTCAGATTACTAAAATATTAATGGGCTATTTGGGCCATAAAATAAATATATATATTTATGATGCTAACATTTAATGGGCTAATTGGCCCAATAGGTATATTTACAATTTCATAAAACCAAATCGACATATTTAAAAATATGAATACAAAAAATAAATATTAATTGTAACGTGCTTTTCTAGATAAACTTACTGTAAATCCCATATTCTTTGCAATTGTTTCCTCTCTCTGATTGCATGTGAGCACACGAGTTGTCCCTGATAACAAAAAAAATACATTGGGAATGTCGTGTTCAATATAATCATAGTATGCAATGTAGTTCTTCTGTCATTTCAATTTAGATTATTTCTTTTTGCTTCTTAACTTATAATATAATTACTGATTTTCAAACTGTTCCTTATAGATCTGAAAATATACCCTACACTTTTAAATGGTTCTGAATTGGAAATCAGATTTCCAGAATGTGAAGTTCACTTTGAATCATATTCTGCATGGTAGTGCTTGTACCATATAAATTTAGCCTTTATTTATCATAATTAACTGGTAGTGTGATTACTGATTTTAAATAATTTCCAATTATAGGTTTCAACATATGAAATCCAAGATACATCTCTTATTCTGATTCAAGATATACTTCCAGGTCATGGTTATTTATCTTTAAAATTAACATCATACTATGTTAATTTAATTTTTAAATCTATTATGTACTTAACTTATTTATTTTGTTATAGGAATTCCATGTGGGATTGGACTCGACACATAAGCCAAGAGCTAAACTCTAACCTAAACTGAAAGATCTAAAGGTATGCCTCCTATACTAAAATTAAGACTATCTTTTATTACTCATTAACTTGTATTTTAATTATTGAATTATAAAAATTTCCAATTACAGGTTTGAGCATTTGTCCTCCAAGATACACCTCTTACTGTGATTGAAGATATACAATAAGGTCATGGTTCTATCTATTTACACTTAACATGACTATTTTAATTTATTTTTTAAATGGTATAGGAATGCCATGTGGGAGCTCGGATTGGACTCAGAAATTACAAAATTTGGATTGGTATTGCTTAATCTATTTGAAAGACATAAAGGTATGTCTAGAAGTTAGTAGTTTAGCTTTAAACTCTGATTAATTTTTGCATAGAGTAGTCAATAGATTAGCTTTATTACATAGTTTCAGTAACCTAGAACTAAATCCGTAGAAGTTAACTATAAACAATAGGATTTTATTAAATCAGTTAGAGAGTTAACCTAAATCATATAACTGAAGACTAATGATTTAGTTGTAAATAAACACAATCAAACATTACAAATCGAATCAGATAAACATAAACAATACCTTTTAGTTTCGATGCCTCTTAGGATTGAACCGCTTCTTAGTTTTTTCCTTGCTATCATAACCATCAATTGTATCAAAATCCACACACAGAACTCCTTGTGCAATATTCTAGCATATAATATATTAATATACAAACAATTAGCTAAAATTTTATCTTATAGAAGTTATGATTATTTTAATAATATTAAATTAGTATACAATCGTAAATGATCTTAAGAATATATTTTGCAATCATATAAACAACTATTTATTTCATATAACTTAGGGTTAGGGTTTTAGAAGTTAACATAAACAAAAAATCTCATATCCTATAAATGTTTAATTATAGATGACTGCCAACATATCTATACTCAATAAATTTCATATAATTGTCTTTATAGAAGTTTTTTAATAATAAATAATATTTTGTAAATTTGCAATCCGATATAAACCAAAAATATAACAATTTTTTTTTTCCTTCTACGCTTAGACTTATACGGAACTTTATATTTCCTTATGCAGATTCATGACCTTAAACATTTTATTAAAAACAGTATCATATCTATAAAATAAATAAATAAATGTCCTTACAATTGTCATATACTATACGTGTGATATACTACATATTTTATGATGTTCGGAAATACTTAGTAATATAATTATAATCTTCATTTCCTTCTCGGTTTAGTTTATATGAAACTATGAATCAACATAAAGAATAGGAAAAAAAAAACAAAGTTTGGTATTGCATTGAAGTACTAATTTGTAGGTTGTTGAGATAAAACTTGAAATGGACAAAATAATCCTCTACACTCTTGTCTCTCATCTCTCCTGTTCACTTTTTTATCTTGTCCTTTATAGAATTCACAAATGTAACAATCATTTTAGTTGTATTTAAGCAAACAAAACTTAAAACCAAAAACCTATTCAAACCGAAAAAAACATTGCAAATTTAAGTAATCATGCTCAAACTTTCAAGTAATCATGCTCACTGGTGAAAGACTGAACACAGTGCCTTAAAACTATAATGTATTTACCTGCTAAGCCATAAAATGCTCAGAAAGCATATTAGTTTGTGCATAATATGCTCATAGAGGTTATAAGTTTCATCGGCAAAATACCTAAACTAATACACTCTTTGAGCATATTTTGCACAAACTGAAAATATAATTTTTGCAGCACATTTAATCTGTGCACGTATAATAAATTCTTTAGCTCATGCAGATAATAATTAATAGCCATATCTTAGATTGGGTATTAGTTTGTGCAGAATATGCTCAGATAGGTTATTAGTTTCATCGGCAAAAGGACTAAACTAATACTCTCTCTGAGCATATTCTGCATAAATTTTCAAGTAATCATACCCCAATCGTGAAAGAGCAAATTATATTACGAACATGCAATATTCAAAGTCAAATCAGTGCCCTCAAACTGAAAATTTAATTTCTACTGCACATAATTGAATCTATGCAAGAATCTGTCAAACATTAGAATGTTATTCTGTGCAAGAATCAGAAAGTCCAATCAAAGAGATAAAATGTTATTACAATCTTTGTGCCTTATCCAGTGTAGTAAGTATTAGAATGTCAAACATTATTATATGCTAAAGAATTTTTTGTAACCGTAGTTTTGTCAAACATTAGAGTCTTTCAGTTTATTCTAATCTATGTACCTTATCCAGTGTAGTAAATAAATTCAGTTTAATAGCTTTAATAAACTGTTATTACATGCTAAAGAATAGCTAAAGTGACCAGAAGAATAATTATATAAACTTATTATTACATGATAAAGAGTAACTAAAGAGTAGCTAAAGTGACCAGAAGAGGTCAGTCACTCTGAAAGACATAACACTTAACTATCTAGCAATTATCAAACTAAATCAATAAGTAATGAGATTATGCTAGAAATGGGAACATCATTTAACAAATCCCCGGTCATTTAAAAAATTATGTGTTGTTCATAAACTCATCTCTGTGCATTTCAGACTTAGGAAATAAAATTAGTTTGTAATCACTTTTCTAATAACTACTTAATATTAACAAACACCTAAACCGTATAGAGTATATACATAATATTATAATCAGTATTCAGTTTGGCTATTTTCATCAATCAGTGCATAATAATCAGTATATAATATCTCTGCAAACAAATAAGTTTAGTTCTTTGCATATACCTGCTAAATGATGAACAACCGATTGTGTAACTGTAGTTTTGATATGGTTCAAATGTTTTGTACTGATATTGTGGGAGGAGCTATAGTTTTATAACCCCTAAAAGCATTGAATTTATGCTGCAAGATCGTGCAGAAAGGATCAAAATATTTGGTTCTACACTTATGGAAAACATGGATATGCAGTATATTGCTGACTTTAGGGTATCCTTTATTACATTTTCGAAATCTGCAGTATATTTGGAATATCATTTATTAATGTTGACTTTAGGGTTTTGATTTTATTGTGCAGATATTGCAGTTGGATTTTTTGTAATCAAATCTGCACGGCTGTTTTTGGAAATTGCAGATTTGTTATACTTTTGAGGCATTTAATAAAGTGTATTGTTATTTTTTTGGGTAATCCAGTTTATTTGGTTAGGAAAGTGTAGCAGGTTCATTTTTTGGGCATGTTCATTTGTGGTTCAATCCAATAGGTTTTTTTGTTCAATCCAACATGTTCAAATTTGCCGGAATTTTCTTGGTTTAGAAATGTGTATCAGGCTAAGTTTTTGCAGCAGGTTCATTTTAGGTTCATTCCAGCAGGTTAAATTTTACAGCATTTGTTTTGGTTATAAAAGTGTATTTGTCACCAGGTTTAGTTTGTGTGCTACTTGTCATAGCACAGCAGGTTGAGGTTTTTATGCTAAATCTGCATATATTAGGTACATTGCATTTGTTGCACGGTTTTGTAACCAACTGTGCATATGCAAATCTCCATATATTATGTACATTGCACATTTGTGTTGATTTTATATGAGATCTACATGTTTAGTATTTTTGCACAAAATCATACAATTGGTCGGTATTTTTATTTCATATCAAATCTGCATATATTAGCTTACCGAGAATAAAGTGGGAATATATTAATTAGGAAAATAAAGTAATATAAATTTATTCTGACTGATCTTTAATTTACGGTAACTGTTTAGTATTTATATTGTGACGCCACGTGGCGAATTGTTTTTGGGGTTATTTTAGGAGCACCACGTGGCTTAGCAGGTATTCTGCTTTAGTATTTATATATTAGATTCTTTGGTCCATTTTGGAAAGAATTTATGTTAACAATATTATAAATTTAATTAAGTACATACGAAATATATGGCAGAGAATATTTTGTGCTTCATTTTGGAAAGAATGGATTATAAAAATATTTGTATGGTATGCATAGCCTGTTAATCAGGGCAGAGATTTGATTTTCAAAATAAAAACGAAAAAAAGGATAGCTTGCCACGTGGCAAAATTAATGGTGTGATGTTACGTGCATTAGAGAAGGTTAGTTTATTTTGGAGACGACACGTGACGTAGTAGGGATTTTGCTTTAGTAGATATATAGTAGATTCTTTGGTCCATTTTGAAAAGAAATGATGTTAACAATATTACAGATTTATTTAAGTGCATACGAAATATATGGCAGAGTATATTTTGTGCTACATTTTGAAAAAATAAATTATAAAAATATTCGTATCGTATGCATAGCCTCTTAATTAGGGTAGAGATTTTATTTTCAAAATAAAAACGAAAAAAGGATAGCTTGCCACGTGGTATTAGAGAGGGTTGGTTTATTTTGGGGGCGCCACGTGACGTAGTAGGGATTATGCTTTAATAGAGATATAGTAGATTCTTTTGTCCATTTTGGAAAGAATTATCTTAACAATATTACTGATTCATTTAAGTGCACACGAAATATATGGCGAAGAATATTTTGTGCTACGTTCTGGAAAGAATGAATTATAAAAATATTCGTATGGTATGTATAGCCAACAATTAGGGCAGATATTTGATTTGATTCAAAATAAAAACGAAAAAAAGGATAGCTTGCCACATGATAAAATTAATGGCGTGATGCCATGTGGCATTAGAGAGGGTTGGTTTATTTTTGGGGCGCCACGTGACGTAGTAGGTATTCTACTTTAGTAGATAGATAGTAGTTTCTTTGGTCTATTTTGGAAAGAATTTATGTTAACAATATTACAAATTTATTTAAGTGCATACGAAATATATGGCAGACAATATTTTGTGCTACATTTTGGAAAGAATGGATTATAAAAATATTCATATGGTATGCACAGGGGCATACGCATGATTTTAGCCTAGTGGGGGCTAAAATCCTACTTGGCTAAAATCAATTAAATTACATTAACATATAGCAATACAATACTTGGAAAAATCTCTTTATTTTCTGAACCACCAATATTTGGAAAAAATCTCTTCATTTTCTGAAATAATCAAATTATAAATTACACTAATATATAGCAATACAAGCAAACAATCAAACAAGAGAAGCTTAAGAGGATTTCTTGCCTTGCTAATCTGCCTAATCAGACCGTTAAAAAAACTGATCTCAAATTAAAATTGAAATTAAGCAGAAATTAAACTATCTTACTTCATTGCTAAAGTCTAAACTGCTAAACATCCATTACTACCTCACGTATCAGACTTTAAAAAAACTAGCTCACACATTTATCAGATCTCTAACTTGAGCCAACCAACAATTCTAATAGGTATTGCAGTGAAATCATTTAAAACTTAAAACATATTCACCTTAATCCTCCACGGCAAGGCTCCACCATCTAGATATCACCCTCGTGACCCCCAACAACTCAGCAAGTTGGGCACCGCACCACCGTTGGGCACCGATCCTTCCAACAGACACCACTGGCAGTCACGACAGTCACACCACCGCACCACCGCTGGGCACCGCACCAACAACTCAGCAAGTTGCAAGCGCGTAGTAGCACCACCGCCAACAAACCTTGTTCCTCCCACCGCTGGGCACCGCAGACCGCACCATCGCAGTAGCACTCAGGACCGCTGGGCACCAGTCCTCTCAACAACAAACCTTGTTCCTCCCACCGTTGGGCACCGCAGACCGCACCACCGCTCGTCACTCCGTCTCCGTCACCTTGTTCCTCCCAACAACAAGGTGCACCGCCGCACCAGAGAAGATGCAAATTGAGATTTGAGAGGAGAAAGAGGTGGAATGAGACCAGAAGAAAGAGATGGAAGGAGACCGAGAAAAAAAAAATTGGGGCCGGCTGCTTTCAAACTTTGGGTGAGGAAAAAGAAATCTCATATAATTTTTTTTAAAAAAAATTCCAGTGGGGGCTACAACCCCAACTGGGCCCCATCTACGTCCGCCCCTGGGTATGCATAGTGTGTTAATTAGGGAAGATATTTGATTTGATTTAAAAAAAAAAAAGGATAGCTTATCATATGACAAAATTAATGGCGTGATATCACGTGACATTAGAGATAATTGATTTATTTTAAAGGCACCACGTAGTAGATATTCTGTTTTAGTAGATATATATTAGATTCTCAAGGAAGAATATGCATTAGACTTTGGTGAAAATTGTCCAGCTTACGCGTGAACAGTACCAAGCGGAACCATCGAACAACGGTAATGTGATCATACATGATACATGCTATAAATGAATGACATATTTAAACTCATTAACTGATGATCATGACCAAAGAAACTTCACTAAACAATGTTAAACGGCACATTTGATATATATCATCTCAAAATTTATATTTCGTTACAATATCATGAACTAAAAACGTTAGAATCCTAAAGTTTGTACTGTATTATATTACTATTATTCCCTTATTTTATGTAGCATATATATTCTAACCAGAAAAGCAAAAGCAATCCAGATTAGTCAGATTTAACTTTTAGTTATATGAAATTTTACATAATTGTTTATTCACTAGGCCATCTTAAATCTGCACAAGTATACAATTACTAGGCATATGGCGTTTCTATAAATTCTGGTTCTGGTAACTGCTAGGTTTGCCCAACCAACCCCTCAAAAGGGGCTAATTAGAAAAAAACTCCATCTCTAACATGGCTAAATCTTCTGATTCACAATCCAGCGCCACAGATCTTCCACTGAAGGTCTCCTTTGCGCGCCGGCTTCCTTCACCGCCGTCTCCGGCGTCATCTCTCGCCTCCTCTAATTCGAGCCTCGCCTCTTCTTCTTCTGCTTCCTCCTCAACCGCGACCGCTGCTGATTCTCTTTTACAGCGATCGTCTTCTCCGACGCGCGTTAGCCTACTCCATTCCTCTCCGCCGCCGCCGAATTCGGTGCGTTTTTCACTCGATTGCTCCCTCTCCCCGTCGCAATCGGTTTCGGTCAGTGATCAGGCTATCCAGAGGAGAAAGGAGATCCCAAAGATTCCAAAGAAGACGTGTACGTGTTCGCCGACTACTCATCCAGGTTCTTTTCGCTGCCATTACCACCGGAATTTGAGCAATCAAAGCCAGAACCAGTCGATTTCGTGCTCGCCTAGCCGGCTGAATCTCCGACGCTCCGCTATGACGAATTCTCTCGTCAGGATCGGGACAGTCGAAGGTGATTGGGTGAAGCGAGCACTGTCAGCGCTGGTTCGTCCGTCGTCGCACCAGCAGCGCCGGCGAGCCGATTTCCAACCCCGGCCAAGCCGGCTGTCAATTATGTCAATAGCTGAAGAATCTGACGATGTGAAATAGGTGTCAAACTACTAATCTTTTGAGCGCCATTGCTGATTCTTGGCCTTCGTTGTTCGCTGCTGTGTAAAGTTTGTGCATATCTTGGATTAAACAGATTCCGCATACAGATAGGTTTTTTCCCCGAACAGGATGTGTTGTGGACGGCGAATCGATTAGTATCGTTGTGAATTTTTGCACTGCAAGGATTGTAGAGTAGCATTTTTGAGATGGTACATTTTGCGGCATTTGATTGTACATACTCGATCCCCGTGGAATGGTGGAAATGAAAATTTTCTCAATAATAAAAAGAAGGATTTTTGTGCTCGTGCCGTCGTAGTTATGTTCATCGGGCGCCATTATTTTCAGTGTCGTCGATTCTCGATTCATTCGTAATTTAACCTGATCAGGTGCTCTGTATTTGACAAGTATATATTCTTTCGCTTTCTTGGCTTTTCTTGTATATATATGATTTTTTTGCAGTTTAGGGAGATTGGAGTTTTATGATTGTTTAACTAAACAATCTTTTGCGTGAAGAGGGGATTCTTGTTGTCATGGATGAGAGGCTTTGGACAATCAACAACCCGTCCAGAATTTTCTAAGGGCAACTTTAATGGGGCTTTTAAATGGGGCTTTTAGGAGGATTTGAATGTATTTATTTACTAAAAAATCCATGGTATATTTGTGGTTTTTAGTGGGGGCTTTTAAATGGGGCTTTTAGATAAGTTTTATGTATAATTATATCCTTGGTTTGGATTGAAATTACAAAAATGTCATTTACTAAATTATGGATAAAAGCATACATTAAACTTAATATTTATATTTTATTTTAATTATATAATTATAATATTTATTTAAAATTAAGGGAAAAAATATACATTGATGGAAAATCAACAAAAGGGGATGCATACATTCAAGAAAACAAAATAACATGCGAAAATAACATGAACTAAACCAAATGACAATATTAAACGACAAACATGACACGATAATTAAAAACAACACATAAACAATAAAATATTCAATTGTTGCCATAACGGTCCCAAATGTGCTTCTTCAAATCTTCCTTCAGCATGTGATCGACACTATTTTATAGTGCCGATCACATGCTTTCTGATCGGCACTATTTTATAGTGCACATCTAGGGGTTATTACCAGGTTTGAGGCGTCATTTGGATGGATTTAGAGCACAATCGTGGATTATGGAGTTAGAGTGGAGAAGTGAAGAAATCATGGGATTTATAGAGGTTTGAAGTGTATTGAAGAATAGAAGAACAATGTGCTGAATTCAAATGGTTCGTTCTCTCTACTCTGATGTCCAAATGAAGTGATTCCAATTCGAGGAGTTAGATCTTGAAGTCTACTGCAAGTCCTCAAAATATGAGCGCAATCCGAGTTAGGAATCAAAAGTTATGGCATTTTTACGAAAGTGTCACAGAAGATGAAAAAGGCACCGCCGCCCCGCGGTGGAACTCACCGCCCCGCGGTGGAACTCACCGCCCCGCAATGGACGTGTTAAACGCCTCGCGGCCAGAAGATTTGGGATGTCATCTTGGTTTGGATTCATGATGAAATAATAGAAGGAAGGAATGAGAATAGAAAGGAGGATTGTGTGAGTTGTGTAACTGCAACCATGTCTTATTTATAGACAAAAAAATTTCATTTATATTATTGAAAATAGAAATACATGCATAAAATATATTAAAACTATCCTTATTATATATTAAATTAAATTATTAATATATCATATATTATATTAAAATATAATTATACCCCTTATTATATATTAAATTTAAAAAAATATTTTATAAAAAAACATGCATAAAATATATTAAATCTATCCTAAATAAAAATAACATGGTTTATTTGGACTTAATTATATTAAAATTAGTAAAAAAATACATAAAATGATTTATTTTCACTTAATGATACCTATAATACAAAAAATATTAAAATCTATCAAATATATTCAAAATGGATGTCTATGAATAGAGAAAAATATAACTAGAATTATGGTAATTTTTATTTTATTTTTTAACCAGTCGATTTTTATATAAAACGATTTTGAAAAAAAAATAACGGACGGCTAGGAATTATTCCTAGCCGTCCGTTGCGTGCCACATGGTGCACATCAGGCGTGCTAGCGCGCACCAATCATACAGCGCCACGTAGCACTGTGCATGACAGAAATGAATAGCACCGCGTTTGGTTTGGAGGCAAAACGACGTCGTTTTTTGCTAACGCGGAGGCCAAAAAAATTGATAACCAAACAAACCTCTAATTTTATATCTATGGGACGGTCCTGTTTTTATGCCTAATTTCGAGACCTAAAATGAGGCTTTTAGCTGATTTCTCTTATTTTAATATATTTGCTCTAAAAACCTTATTAAAAACCCACCGTTATTCATGCTCTAAGACAAATTTATCGACGAGACTCGAGGGTGACTTTTTCACTCTGACGGTCTGACCTCACAGGGGAAAAGAAGAAGAAAATAAGTAACCTTTTCACGTGACAAGTGACATCGCAAAAAAAAAACTCCAAGATGAGAAAATTGGGAATTTATGCACCGAAAATGCTTCCTCCATCGAAAATTGCTCTAGAAATAATTTGATTATCAAATATAATGGTTGAAAATTTTAATTACTAAAAGATAATAATGAGTTCATTTAAAAAAAGGATTGTGTGGGCAGCTTTATTGAAATCACTAAGGTTTGTTTTATAAAAAAGTTCATATTATTGACTGAACCTTATATATTTTGTAGAAGTTGATATTAAAATTAAGAAAAAACGATGATAATTATTCGAATTCAACGGTAGATTATATAAATTTTGGAATAGACGATGATAATTATATAAACCTAGATCCACGAGAAAGTATACTTTCAATGAATTGATCTCTTACAGATATACTTTTTTGTTTGGTAGCAAAGAGGTAAACTTTCTAAATTTATTCATCATGAAAAAAACTGGCTAATTCCGCTAATTCCGAATTAGTAGGGGAAGAGCTATACCCTTAACATTATTACTTAAACTATTTTTCTAGTGTGTTCATAGGCATACTTTAACAAGTTAAAGTAGATAATTATCTATAAAATATCTCTTAATAGAGAATGAATAAACTCTTAAGAAAAAAAATTAAACTAATGGTTAAAAAAATTATTGCTAAAAATGAATTTGTTAGAGTGTGCTCATGGCCACACACTAGAAAAAACCTTAGTTAAAATGCTTATAACAATCTCTAGAGAGCCTAAAAACAAATGGAAACCTAAGTGCTCGTTTAGTGCTATTTCCTGAAATTTACTTCCTATGAAGTAAGTTCTTGAGATTTACAATTCCTAGGAATTAAGAAATTATGTTTGGTTAATATTTTAATCATGTGATATTGAAAACTACATTTTGTTTGGTTGGATATGGAAAGTTTGCATGAATTTATATAAAATTATTACTATAATCCTATAAATATAATGGGGAAAAAAAATCTTGAGAGAGGGTAATATTTTGAGAGAGGGTAATTAGGTAATTTGAGGATTAAAATAATAGGGGAAGAAAATCTTACCTATCCCTTGTAGGTAAGCGTACTTCCTGTATAATGGATGAATTAGAAATTCCATTAATTTAAATACATGAGTTTTCTAGATAAAAAAAAAGTAACCAAACACATATATTTGTTTTCACTTACTGAAATATTTAAATTCCTATGAATTTGCTTACAAACCAAACAAGCACTAAGTTAAATGAAAAAAAACATAGCCCTCGTTTGATTGAACGTGGAAAATCAAGTTCTTGAGAATTTAGCTATTTCATAGGAATTGTAAATTGTTTGAAATTATGAAATCATGTTTGGTTCAAAATTGTTGTTTTTATATTAACATGAGAAGTAATAATATTTTCACTTAAAAACGCAGAAAGTAGATCTTACGTACCTTTTCAAGGTATGTGCAATTCCTTGATTTGGAGGAATTATAACTTTTTTGAAAGTAAATTCCCACATTTTATTTTTAAACCAAACACAGAAAATAAAAGTATTTTCTAAGACAGATTAACTTCCTGGAAAGTGTAGCACGAATCAAACAAGGGATAATTGACAAACTCACCAACAAGATGATTAGCATCTCTAAACACATGAGAAGTATAGACTATCCAGTTCATAGATAAAATGTCATGGTACATACATACTAGGAAGGAAATGATACAAATTAACAACCCCATTTTTAAAAAAACCCTATCACAATTTCCGAGTCAATTTCCGCAATTAAAAGACGATACCCATGTCCCAAGCGATATGTAATTGGTAATAAACCTTCCAAAACTCCGCTATTGGATTAGAGCATATCCAAATATTAAGCACAAAACCACCAGCCCATCCCCACAATAATGCCTCCTGCCGTAGCCAAACCTGGGTTACCACGCGATACCCCATCCGTATTCAATTTTTTATTTTATTTTTGATGAGGAAAGAATTCAAAATATCTGACATATCAACGTCACATAGATCGAAAGGTCGATAAATCGGCACCGGTCAAAATTGGACAATAAGAACAACAATTCAAGCATGTAAATTAAAACATAACAAAAATATAACTAAAAATGACCAAGAGAACAAAGCACGATCAGACGAAAGCGCTATCGGAAGACGAGTCAAACAGGAGAAATCCTGCGAAAGTGTTGAACGGACTACCATGACGTTGCCCTCTCTTCAAAAAAGGATTTTCAGAAGCCTCAACCATGATGTTGCCCTCGTACAAGAGGGATCTTCATTGAGCCACGACCACGACCGGATACTCAGACAATACCTAAGATCAGCTCCACAAATGCCGCGAAGAATTTACACCCAAACTTAAAGCAAACGAAACCTTTATTTATCTAGGTTGCTGGTCAAGCAAACACCCAAGTGAATGTACTGTTTTATTAGAGAAATTCATTAATTAATAAACTATGTGCGTGGTTAAAGGTATAAGTAATGTTTTTTACTTATAAGTACATGGAAATTCCCTCCCTTCTTTCAATGTCAGGAAATGTTTCTTATGCTCATGAGTCATGACAACCTAAATAAGTATACTTTCAATGTCAGAAAATAATTTCATCCAAAAAATCAGTAGCATGGTCTACTAAGGATTTGTTTAGCCAATTAAATAATAAAAATGTTTCTAAATATAAGTATTTATGTATATGATAATTTTATTCGGAATTTCTAATTATAAATTTTTTATTAGTATTTTCAAAAACTAAGTTTTACATATTTTCCAAATATTATTCGGATGTTCTAATTATAAAAATATAATTTTTATTAGTATATTCAAGAACTATTTTTTACTCATTTTTCAAGTATATTCCCTTGGGTCCTTTCAACATTCCCCAGTCTGTGTTATTCTAACTGGTTTATTCAATTGTCGATTTAGTCTGACATTCTTGTCGGTAACTCGAATTATTACCCTTATAAAAAAAGAATTATTACCCTTATAAAAAAAAAAACTATCTCCAGTCGGGGGTCCGTGGGGTCCGTTCCCCAGTCGGGGGGTCCGATCGAGAGGGGTCCTCTTAGTCAGTTAAACGTTCCGCAGTCGGGGGGGGGGGTCCTTGGGTCCGTTCAACATTCCCCAGTAGATGACAATACCTGTTGGTTCGACTGCCAATATATGTTGCCATATTTTCTACCAAAATAGCGATGTGGGAAAGATTAAACGCCCCCAATTTCCAACCATATTTTGTTTTGGTTCCTCTCTCGGTGCGTTTTTCACTTGATGACTCTCTCTCCCCGAGAAGACGTGTAAGGGTTGAGGTGGTTGTTTGTAATAAATTATAAATAAAGGATAGTTTATTGTAAACTTTCTTATAAAAGATGATTTGTTTCAAACAAGTGCAAATAAAGGGTGATTGTATGCATTTACCCAATTGTTTTTGTGCTCCGTAATCGTAGTTATGTTCATCGCCGTTATTTTCAGCATCGTTGATTCTCGATTCATTCCTTTACCTTGATCGGGGTATTCTGTATTTGACCCTATATATTCTTTAATTCGCCAACGTCGTCGTTTCATTGTTTTCTTGGCTCCTTGTATTTGACGTTAATTGCACTAATCAAACATTAATAAATCTACTTTGCAATGATCTTTGTTTGCACTCTTCTCGATCACAAAATCTATAAAATCTAACAAGATATGGAAGTCTATGAAACAGAGAGGATACAATCAGGAGCCCTTATCCCTAAATTAAGAGTGGAAAAATGCAAGACAAATTTCATTCAATGCCATTGACAAATATATAATTACTGGTCTTCACTTAAAGGAAAAAGAAAGGAAGTTTTTTTTACTCATCCTGATTAGGGTTTGGGGTAGTACACTAGTACGTATGATCGTACGTACTAAACGAAATATGTGTATCATATACATAACTGAAGTCAATTGTACTACCTGCAAATAAACAAGTAAATTTTAACCCTTTCAATGCCCTATGTCTCTATCATTGACTTTGCAAATTTTAGTATAAAAAAGTCTGATCTGTATGATTTCATGGACCTTCACTGTCCATCTCCTAGTGCTCTTGCTGATAATTTGTAGTTGAAACCTGAAAGTAATGGCCTTCCAAGAAATATATACACACACATCATTTTACTTTACAAAGGAAGCAAAAGACTTTTCTCTGATTATTTCAATCTAGCTTCCGAGCTGCAAGATTCATGCCTTTTTTCTTTGTTCCGTCGTCTTCATGGGTCTATATATAAATGGCTCTCATCAAGCTTTTATATTCATCTAATTAATTCCATATCTAATCATAAGATTAGCTTCTGAAATTACCGAAAATGAGCTCCCTAAAGGTGCTGAAGACGGCGTCGCTGGTGGTGTTCCTTGGGTGGATTCTTGTATGGATTATATTAGACTTGGATATTAAGTTATCCCTTATTATCTTATTTTCTTATATGTTATCTTGTAGATATCTTGTTACCATATATTTCTTTGGAGATCTATCTTGTAATCTATATATATTCAGTCCAAGAGAGGCATAAAAGGCAGAGAGAAATTTCCCAAACTCTCATCGTTTCATGGTATCAGAGCAGGTTTCTAAAACATAATTTTTTTTCCAGCCGTTTTTTCCCCCTTCCTTCGTTGACCTCGATCTACATCGATCATGGCCACTACCGAAGATTCCACGAGCAACACCGACCGGTCTGGGCTGACCGATCACCGCCCCAAGCGTCTCATCGACGACCTTGATTCACCCTATTATCTGCATCCCTCGGATCATACGGGTCTCCAGATCTGCACCGTCGTCTTGAAAGGCGACAACTTTCAGGAGTGGCTCGTCGCCATCAAGAACGCGTTTCGCGCCAAAGGCAAGCTACGGTTCCTAGATGGCCGTATCCCTAAGCCAACCGACCCCGAACACGAGGACGATTGGTACCGCGTCAACTCTATGCTCATTGGATGGATTATTCGCTCGATTGATCCAGCCTTAAGTTCTTCGATCACCTACGGTGACACCGTCTCCAAATTGTGGGAACAACTGCATCAGCGATTCTCGGTCGGTAACGGACCAAGAATCATGCATATTCGTTTCGATATTGCTCAGTGTCGTCAACAAGGTCAGAACGTTGATGCGTATTTCAGTAAAATCAAGAAGCTGTGGACGGAGCTTGAAACGTATCTCCCGCCTCGCTCTTGCAACTGTTGCACCGCGTGCACTCTTACCACCGTGCTTGCTCGCGATCAGGAGGAAGAACGCATTCACCGCTTTCTTATGGGACTAGACGATGCTCAGTTCAGCACGGTGTGGTCCAACATCATGGCGCAGGACCCCCTTCCGCCCTTGGATCGCGTTTACGCCCTTGTTATTCAGGAAGAGCGACAACGCACTATCGTCAAAGAACGTGACTCCCCAACCGATGCTCTCGCGCTCGCCGCCCACAAGCCGCCTCCAGAGACACTGCACCAACCCCGGTCCGACACTAAACCGCAGTGCACTCACTGCGGACGAACCGGCCATGACGTGACTGTTTGCTATCGCCTTCATGGCTTTCCAGAAGGTTGGACATCGAGGCCGCGTCGCCCTACGGACCCCTCCGACAACACACAGTCTCGCGATTCGGGGGGACATGCCGCAGTGATGGCGGCTTTGGTCGCGGCAGAGGACGCGACCGTGCTAACGCGGCCCAATAACCGAGTGGAGGCAGAAGCGGGGGCTTTTAGCCGAACGCGCATGATCGCGCGGCTCTCGGCAACTCTATCAACCAAGAACAGTGGCAGTCGGTTCTGAATCTCTTTGCTTCTCTCAACCCTAATTCAGGCTCTAGTAATCAGTCCTTTGGTACGTTCTCTGGCTGGATTCTGGACACAGGTGCTTCCTTTCACATGACAGGTGACATGAAGTTATTACAGGACATCGTTTCTATCCCTTCTGTTTCCATTAAATTTCCTGACAACAGATTTGCAACAGCCTCTGAAGTAGGGACCCTCGTTCTGGCTGGTTCCCGCAAATTACTGCATGTTCTGTTGATTCCTCAATTAGATTGCCATTTGATATTTTTTGCTCATCTTTCTAAAGATCTGAATTGCCTTGTTCTGTTGACTGATCATCTATGCGTGCTACATGACCACACTACGAGGACGGTGATTGGAGTCGGTGAGCAACGGGGTAGGGTCTACTGGCTGCATGGCATTCGAGGTGATTCTGGCTTTGGCTCGGCTTCGGTAGTTTCTTCTACAAATCCTTCTGTCATGTGGCATCAACGATTAGGACATCCCTCGTCGTTTGTCTTATCTTCTATTTCCAGTTTAGATTCTTGTGTTAATTATAATAAACCGCCATACCCTTGTGATGTATGCTTCCGTCAAGTTTTAATAAAGCAGACAGTTTGTTTTGGTTAGTTCATTGTGATGTTTGGGGGCCTTACAGTGTGAAGTCTACTTCGGGCGCCTCTTATTTTTTAACTATAGTTGATGATTTTTCCAGAGCTACTTAGGTCTATCTTTTAACCAGCAAAACCGAAGTCGTCAAGTTCTTTGTGGAATTTTGTGCTCTCGTACGGACTCAGTTTCACAAGCAGATTCAACGGGTGCGTACTGACAATGGTACGGAACCTCTGCCTCTTCGCCCAATTTTTACCATGCAGGGCATCCTGGTTGAGACCTCATGTGCCTACACACCTCAGCAAAATGGCCGTGTTGAACGCAAGCACATGCATATTCTTAACGTGGCTAGAGCTCTTCGGTTCCAGGCCTCCCTCTCGGTTGATTTTTGGGGCGAGTGCGTCTTAACCGCTTGCTATCTAATCAATCGCACTCCAACTCCGCTATTAGGCAACAAGAGCCCTTTCCAGATGCTCTTCGGCCATGCCCCGTCATACATGCATCTTCGTGTCTTTGGATGCCTATGCTACGCGTCCAAATTACCCCGGGACAAGGACAAATTTGCTTCACGCAGTCGGAAGTGTTTGTTTCTGGGCTACCCTGCCGGTCAACGTGGATGGCGTCTTTATGATCTAGACACTCACCGGGTATTTACCTCTCGAGATGTTGTTTTCTTTGAGGATCGGTTTCCTTCGCTGTCTTCTATCTCCGAGAACGCGTCACAGCCCGAGAACGAACCACCGTCTCCTGCTATCTATGATCGCGTCCCAGAGATCACGTCCCGCAAAAGGGGGAGCTCGCCACTGTCAACGCGCGACGTCGCTCCTCCTTCGGATCAGCGCGATCAGGTTTCGGATCAGCGCGAGAGCCGGCCTATCCGCGCTCGTCAGCCGTCCGTTTTGCTCAAGGACTTTGTTTGTCACACCATGCAACAACCCATTGACCCCCCCCCCCTCTACTTCACTCACCGCTCCTCCCACATCATCGTCCTCATGTAGTGTCTATCCTATCGCTGCCTTCGTTTCTTGTGCTAAATTTTCTGCATCGCATACGCACTTTCTTACAGCTATTACGGCCGGGCACAAGCCTAGCACGTACAGGGAGGCAGTGCAACATGCTCATTGGCGTGCAGCCATGCAGCTGGAACTTGATGCCTTGGAGCGGAATCGCACATGGACTACGTCGGATCTCCCACATGGCAAGACCGCAATTGGTTGCAAATGGGTTTTCCGCATCAAGTATAATGCCAACGGCTCTATTGAGCGCTACAAGGCTCGTCTTGTTGTTCTCGGAAATCAGCAAGTTGAAGGAGTCGACTTTACAGAGACGTTCGCACCGGTAGCCAAGATGGGCACCGTCCGCGTCTTTCTGTCTGTTGCTGCTATTCGAGGGTGGGAACTCCATCAAATGGACGTGCACAATGCGTTTCTTCATGATGATTTAGATGAAGAAGTATACATGCGCCCACCGCAGGGATACAACTCTATTCTTCCCGGGCGTGTCTGTAGGCTACGGAAATCTTTATATGGTCTCCGTCAGGCACCGCGCAATTGGTTCTCTAAGTTGGCCAAGACACTTGCGCGTTTCGGCTTCACCCAGAGTCGTGCAGACTACTCGCTATTTTCTATGGAGCGGAATGGCACTCTTCTGCATGTCCTCGCCTATGTTGATGACTTGATCATTGCCGGGAATGATGTCTCTACCATTTCGACATTCAAGCGGTATCTGAGTTCATGCTTTCACATGAAGGATTTGGGTGTTCTCAAGTATTTTCTTGGCTTAGAGATCGCGCGTAACTCCTCCGGCCTCTTCGTCTCTCAACGCAAGTATGCTTTAGAGATTATTGCCGAAACAGGTTTACTAGGCTCCAAGCCGTGCGACTTCCCCATGGACTCGCATCATCAGCTCGCGACTTCCGAAGGGCCCGACTTCGAGAATCCAGAGCGCTATGGTCGATTAATCGACTGTCTTGTGTATCTTACCATCACGCGTCCAGAGTTAAGTTATGATGTTCATACCCTGTCTCAGTTTATGCAATCTCCCAAGGATTCTCATTGGCAGGCCGCTATTCGTGTTGTGCGCTATCTCAAGTGTCACCCTGGTCAAGGACTTCATCTGTTGGTGCTAGCGCTCTTCGCTTGATCGCTTACTGTGACTCAGATTGGGCCTCCTGTCCTCTTACTCGTCGTTCCATTACTGGTTATTTCATCACCTTGGGTGACTCGCCTATATCTTGGAAGACGAAGAAGCAACCGACGGTATCCAAGTCATCAGCAGAAGCGGAATACAGGGCAATGGCATCCGCTTGTAGCGAGATCATATGGCTTCGCTCTCTTCTTCTCTCTCTCGGCGTTAAGCATGACATGCCAGTTCAGTTAATGTGTGATAGTCAAGCTGCTCTTCACATCGCTGCAAATCCGGTTTTTCATGAGAGAACGAAGCATATAGAGATTGATTGTCATTTTGTGCGTGATTTGGTGGTTGCTGGCACGGTGCAGCTGTCGCACATACCTACCTCCCAGCAACCTGCGGATATCTTCACCAAAGCTTTAGGCAAGACACCGTTTCAGTTTCTTCTTGGCAAGTTGGGCATTGTTGATCCAAATGCTCTAACTTAAGGGGGAGTATTAGACTTGGATATTAAGTTATCCCTTATTATCTTATTTCCTTATATGTTATCTTGTAGATATCTTGTTACCATATATCTCTTTGGAAATCTATCTTGTAATCTATATATATTCAGCCCAAGAGAGACATAAAAGACAGAAAGAAATTCCCCAAACTCTAATCGTTTCAGATTATCATCCCCCACTGAAACTTACAAGAACAAATGGTCTCTAAAGCTAAACAACAAGTTCAACGGAATATACATTGGACAACAAGGTTATATAACTCTAATGTTTACTTCTTTCCATTATATCTGTATGTTGTTGCAATGTTCTTAATTATTTATTTATGCATCTCCAGGAACAAATCTTTGGTTACTTTCATACCCAATCATTCTCATTTCCACCCTCGGTTGCATCTACCTCCATCTGAAGAAGGGAAACACTTCCAACTTCAAAAGGTTCTTTTTTTGTGAATCTTAATTTTAGTCATGATCCCCTACCTCTCTTTAGTAACTAACATTATAAGATTACTGCTCAGAAGCAACCAAAATTTGGGCTTTGGTAAGCGTCCGACGCTTGTGGTGGCGCCTCTTGGGATTGTTACAGGGATGGAGCTGGCATTCGCGCTCATGTTCGTGGTGCTCTTAGCATGGTCTTTTAATTTGCCCACTACATGTACATTAGCGTCAAGCATCCCCATCATCCCCTACCAGAAATGTAAGTATTTAGTTACACATTAACTTATGATATATCTATTCCTACTTTTATCTAAGGAGATATATGAATTTGAACTTCGACGTGTAGTTGGAGAACCCATTTTCGTAGCGCATGGTTAAGAATCGGATACGTTGGCAACATTTGCTACGCGTTTCTGTTCTTCCCTGTAACGAGAGGATGTTCCATCTTAGCCCTGTTTGGACTAACATCTGAGTCAAGTATCAAGTATCACATTTGGCTTGGCCACATCTCCATGGTACTTGAAGCTAGCTCTACACAGTCTCGGTTTCATCGCCTTCTATATCATGCAAAGTCAATTATATGAGGTAACATATACATAATGTATTTTGTTTATAAAAGTTTATCATTTTAAAATTTTAGGTAATAATTTATTTGTGAATTACCAAATTTATTATTGAAAATTGTAATACTGGATTTTTTTCATGCAAATTATGTTTGTTGATTGGAGAAAAATGAGTCGGGTTATTAATTAACTGTAAATTTAAAAAAATAAAATAAAAATATAAGATAATTATTAAATTTCTTAATAGTTCTACAAATGTCTAAAACCACTATACTTTCTATATAGAGGCAGTATACAACAATGTCACAAAACCACGATACTTGCAATTTTCTGAAGTGGTGGCTGATAACTGTTGTCATAATGATACGTCATACGTCTGATGACAAATTGATGCAGGTTTTGTGGTAATCCCAATTGCACGGCTAGAATTGTACTTCCGAAGTGACTGATAATTCGTGGATGATTGAGCTGGCTGGTGGGAGTAGCAATTTCCTTTATATTACGGCACTGATCAAACTGTATGTCTGAGAATACTTGCTAAGTATAGTAGTTGTAGAAGTTAGTATATACTTAGTGTTGTCTTCTGTTGTGATTTGAAGTCATCCAAAGCAATTGGATGTTTCAACTTTTTTAACATTTTAGATATATTATTGTTGTTAAATGTTGATAATATTGAGGTCAGTGTATCTCTGTTTTGAATACCTTTATTCGGGTCCAAAAGCCCCACAAAAAGGAGGGTCTCAAAATGCTATTGTCGTTAGTCCATCTGTGCAGCCCAATGGATTGTAAGTATTTCTTCGCCTTTTATGTGCTTCATTGATACTGATTAATTAGCGGTTAAGTACCTTTGATGTTGCCACTGCTTCTTATGTTCATCCTCTCTTGTATTCTGTCAACTCTGTTGCTCCTTTATAAAGGGTAGTTTTTGATTTTTTGGGAAGAAGGTTGGTTGTAATAACAAAATACATTTTCTTGAAATGTTTGATGTGATTGTTTTTATCAGGGGAACGAGAAGTGTAAGAGAGGGGATTTATGTGCCTGTTTGTTGTAGAATTTAAGTAATCAGCAGTCTCTATCTGTTTCTGTGCTCATACTGCTTAACTTTTAACGTTGAAACTTCTGTTACATAAATGATGGTGGCCCTAACAAGAGCACAACACTGATTGTTGCTGCTGGGACATCTCAAAAATTCATATCACTCAATTTCTTTTAACATCTTTCTTTAACTGTCGTTCATATAATTCACTATGGTGTAACTAAATTCTGTCATACTTCCTCTGTATTTCAATTTGCTTTCTTGGCAATGGAATATGTCGTTACGCCATCTGAATTTTTCTATTTTTTTAATAATTATTTATATTCATTATGCGATTTTGGTATCTGCTTAGCATAATAATAATTCAATTGCCTATAATTCAGAAATTGATGATCATTTGACTCTTACATTGTGTTGGTTGTGAATCAATTGAAGTTTTGTGTAATTGCAGAGAAGGGCCTAGGGTAATCTTGGTTGCAAACATGGCAATGGTGTCAAAAGCATAGTCGAAGCACATGTATTCATGTGGGTGAGTCACATTAGCCCTAAGAACTCAAAATGGTTGTAGGAGAATCTTACAGGTATCATCACTCATGATGTCACTATATCATTTCAATGTCATATTCTATTGTGACTCCTACCCTTCAACTTGATAACTAACATATAGATACTAATCTTAAACTTGAATTGAATCTCAATTACTAGCTAGGATGTTTTGCTCTTATGTTTCAGCAGTTTTTTTAATGGGTTGTTGCCTAAGTATGCAACTAAATTATAAGAAATTCAAAATTTTGTATAGGTGAAAGGAGAAATCGAAATGAGAAGTAAAAGTGGAGAGGATGGTGAAGGAGAAGCCACAACGGAGGATTTTAGAGGTTTGGGCATTGGTCATGTTTTCTTTATGGTACTGACATGATGGAACTAACGATTAATTGCATTTTGATGAACAATATTTTTTTTGGTCTGAAATGATGAGCAGTCTTTTGTTGTCTTCATCTTGCCAAAGCTATGATTCGTTGTAGTACCTTAGTTACTTTTACGGGTTAGACGGTGCTCGAAGTGATCAAACCACTTTTGAAAACTAAAATACGAACAATTCTATAATCTATTTTATACTTAATTTTGCATGTTTGTTGGGTACTAAAATTCGCATTGCTCACTTATTTTTTGCCATATATGATTATTAGGAAAAACAAAATTGATTATTATAGCATGATTATTACATATAACTGAAGATTAGGAAAAACAAAATTGATTGTAATTTGAATATCCATTGAATTATGATTATTATAGCATGATAAACATATACCAATGGCAAGAAAACATATAACTTTTTGTGATATTTAACTTCTATAAATTATACTTATAAAATGAGAAAATTTATATTAACAAAAATAGAGATATTTCCTTAAAAGTAAATGTGATTTCGTTAATTGTTAATTATAAAAATAAAAATATTTTAATAATTTATAGTTAATTTATTATTTAATTTTGTAGCATATATTTTTCAAAAACCGATGCATGGCACCGGGTCTACACTAGTTATGATGTTATACGGAGTATATATACGTGTATATATATATATATTTTTTAAGTGCAATACCAATCTAATCAATATATAGTTTGGCGGCTATTTGTTTATGCTTGACAACATACGCGGCCTCTTGATTATACAAAGACTGTTGATAATTGATATTGTTGAAAATATTCTTTTTACATTTATCAGTATATGGACTGGAGACAGTATATCAATTTTGAGAATGAGATATGTGATTGACATGCATTTGGGATCTCATTCCCATTTACATGGGTTATTAATTATCTTTGTTTTTTGGTAGAAGGGTGGTTAATTGTCTCAAATGAGATATATAACATTTAAGTGGGTTCAATTTCATGGAAAAAATTGTGAAGTTTAAAGGATGGGTCACTACTCACTACTAAACCTTGTACTTGTGTCAACAAACTTTACATAACAAAAAAGAAAAATACCCTAGCCAAATTCCAAAATTCATACACAAAATCAAAAACAAAAACGCTCTCCGTACGAAATTGTGAATTAGGATTTCTAGGTCACGTCGTCGTCTTCCTCGCCCTTCCGGCGGCGGCGCCCAGGCCGTTAGCCATGGCGAAGAAGAAGATCGCCCCCAAGAAGAAGAAACCCCCAACCTCGCCTCCCTCATCCTCCCCTCCCCAGATCTCCCCCGTCGCCGTCTCGGAAGACACCATCAGAGCCGTCAACAAGCGCTTGAGCAACGCCATTGATGCCGAAGCTTCTGCTGTGGTGAAGCCAACGTACCTCACGAATACGGCGAGATCCAGACTAGAGGAAGTCGGGGTTGAGTCTACTGAATCTGTAGAAGAAGATGAACTTTCAGAGAGCTGCGACAAGACGCTGATTTCGGACCATTCTCAGAGACGAGTCGAGCCTGATGCGGTGAAGATGAATTGTCGTGCTGATGCTGAAGCCACTGATGCGGTGAAGCATGTGAAACTCTCGACTTTGGCGAGTTCCGATCAAGAGGATTTCGTGGCTGAGACCCCTGAATCCGTAGAAGATGTTGAAGATGCAGTGAGCCCCCAAATTCAGCCTCGGGTCCGTCTGAAGACTCCTCCATTCTGAAGCAGAAATTGGACCCACCCCAGGACAAGTCTCATGATGGGCTCAATGTAGGAAAACTGAGAAGTAAAGCTACGTATTCAGAAGCCCTTGCTGGAAATCGAAAGATTGACAATGGGAAAAGACTTGCCTTTGTTGAAGGCATAGTTGATGGAGTCATTCACTACACGAAAAAGGATATTCAGAAGACTACATCTCAATGGAGGCTCAGTTTAGTGGGAATGGTAATAGGCACCAGAATAACTTTCAACACTATGGCGGGCTTTATGGCTTCTAGATGGACTGGTATTACACGACCAAAGATCATTCTTAATGATTCAGGAGTTTTCATCTACAAATTTGAGGAAGAAAAGGATTTACTATGGGTCCTTGAAAACGGACCTTGGCTCGTTGGAGGCATTAAACCCCTTGCTCTTACCCGCTGGAGTGAAGGTATTAAACTTGACCCTTCTTGCTTTGCTACCACTCAGGTTTGGGCCAATTTACCAAACCTTGATGTGAGATTTTGGGATGATGAATTCTTTGAGAAAATGGGTAGTGCCTTAGGCAAACCCATCTACATTGACAAGGTCACAGCCAATCAAGAAAGGTTGTCCTTTGCTCGCATCCTGGTAGAAGTCAGTGCTAGCTCTCCATTGAGGAATGAGATCACCTTCTTGGGGGAGGATGGTGATTGTATTAAGCAAGCAGTCAACTATGAATGGGTTCCCCCAAGGTGCTCAAAATGTTGTGTTTTTGGTCATCTTAATGGGGAATGCCACCAATCCAGGAGGTCATTGTATGCTGTCCCTAGGCATACTATCAGCCAACCCAAGTGGGTTAAGAAGATAACAGAGCCTGTTCAAGTTCAGACCATCACCAAGGCACCAGTTATCTGCTTGGAGGAAGGGGAATGCTCCAAGACAAGGCCTAGCTCTAATGTGTCTGCCAAGTGCTCCATTGATTGGCAGACTCCTTCTAAGACTGTCAAAGCTCCTCTAAGCAATTCTAAGGCGTCAGCACATGAGCAAATCAGAACTAGGACTTCTAAGATTGCTAAATCTAGATATCTGGCTCTCAGTGACATTCAGGAAAACACAAAAGAAGCTGATATGGACATTGGTATGGACACTGACTCAATCCATCCTAATGACTAATATTTCTATTGCGAGCTGGAATATTAGGGGCCTCAATAGCCCCACTAGTCATACTTTTGTTGAGAAGTTTGTTAGACAACACAACATAGATTTTCTAGCCCTTTTGGAGACCAGAGTCAGAGAGCAAAACAAGGAAAAGATTGCTAAACTGGTGCTTGCAGGCTGGAATAGAGTCACAAACTGCATAGGTATTAATGGTCGTATCTGGCTTTTTTGGAAAGACTGCATTACTGTTGATTCTATAGTAGTTGAAACTAGTCAAATTTTCATTTGCAAGATCATCATTCCCACTCTCCCCAAACATGTAATTGTTGCTTTTGTATATGGCTCTAACAATGCTACTGAAAGAATAGAGCTTTGGAATATTGTGGAATACTATGCTGCACTGTTTTCAGGTTATCCTTGGGTCCTCCTTGGTGATTTTAATGCCATTGCTGATAACAAAGAGAAGGTCAATGCTTCTAGCTCCTCCAACACATTCAACCCTGATCTCAAGCTCTGCCTTGATTCTGTTGGTCTGCTTGATCTTCCTGCCTCCGATGCTTTTTTTACGTGGTCGAATAATCACAGGGATGGCACTTTCATTCAGAGCAAGCTTGACAGAATTGTTGCTAATCAAAAGTGGATCTCATCCTTTCCTCATGCTTCTGCTCACTTTGCCAACAAAGGATGCTCAGATCACTGCCCAGCTATCCTCAGGATTCCCAGCCAGAAACTGCAGAAGAGAACGAGCTTCAGATATTGCAATGTTTGGGCTTCTTTGCCTAATTTTTTGAACATCATCAATGAAGGGTGGAAGCTAGAGGTCTATGGAGTTGCCATGTACAGATTAACATGCAAACTCCGAGATCTGAAACATGCCCTTCGAAGTCTTCGCATGCGATCCATTGATGCAGAGCAACTGAACATTCAAGAGCTGCATAGTAAACTGGAGAACATTCAGGCTGATCTTCTCTCCAGACCCACGGACCCATTATTACTTGATGAGGAGGATGGCGCCCTCTATGCTCTCAAATTGGCTATTACAAGGAGGAGTAGCAATCTGCAGCAACAAGCTAAGCTTCACTGACTCAAGTATCAAGATCAATGCAGCAGCTATTTCTACAGGTTCATCAAAACCAAGCAAACTAAAAGGAAGATTCCTAGTCTGCTTGATGATAATGGCGTCAGCCTCTCTGAACCTAGGGACATTCAGGATCATATTGTGCGTCATTTTCAGAATTGGTTTGGTATAGAGACTACCTGTACTCCACATGATAGCTCCATCATTCGCTCGGGTCCCACTACAGATGACTGTGACAGGATCAACATGACTAAGCCCATACAGAGAGAAGAGATTAAAAGAGCTCTGTTTGACATCGGGAACAACAAAGCTCCGGGGCCAGATGGATATGGTGCTCAGTTCTTCAAGGACTCTTGGAGCATTGTTGGAGATGAATTCTCCAATGCTGTCATGGACTTCTTTGAGAGTGGCCAACTTCTGAAACAAGTTGGGTGCTCCACCATTGCACTCATCTCCAAGGTTGATCAGCCTACTGTCATTAATGATTTCAGACCCATTGCTTGCTGCACTGTCATCTACAAAGTCATCAGTAAAATCCTTGTCTCTAGGCTGCAGGAGGTGCTCCCCAAACTTATTGATTATGCACAAGGAGCCTTCATCAAAGGCAGATCTATTCGTCATAATATTGTTGTCTGTCAGGACGTTGTCAAGGGCTATGCCAGAAAGCACACGAGTCCTAGATGTGCCATCAAAATTGATCTAAGAAAGGCTTATGATACTGTGAATTGGGACTTCCTCTGTCTAATTCTCCCACGAGTTTGGGTTCCACCCGAAAATGATCAATTGGATTCAGGAATGTGTCAGAAGCAGCTCTTTCACCTTCAATATGGAAGGTGAATTGGTTGGTTTCATCAAAAGCAAGAGAGGCCTCAGGCAGGGTGACCCACTAGCTCCGTATCTTTTCGTTATCATCATGGAATATTACTCTAGACTGCTCAAGTCTAAATGCAGAGATAGGGCCTACAAGTATCATCCACAATGCTCCAGAATTGGACTATCCCATATCTGCTTTGTTGATGATCTGTTCCTCTTCTCTCATGGCAGCTTAAGCTCCTTGCAAGTACTGAAAGAATCACTTGATGAATTCTGCTCTTGCTCAGGACTCAGCATCAACTATAGCAAGTCAAAAATCTTCTTTGCTGGCACTGATGCTCAGTTGGAAGAAGATGCCTTGACCCTGCTCCAAATGACCAAAGGAGTCCTGCCAACTACCTACCTTGGAGTCCCCCTTTGCAGCAGGGGTGCACTCAAAGAAGATTACAATCCTTTGCTCACCAAAATCTCCAACAAAATCAACTCTTGGGCCTCCAGGCACTTGTCTTATGCTGACAGGCTACAGCTCATTTCATATGTGCTTTATGGAATGCTCAATTACTGGTGCAAGATCTTCATCATCCCCAAGAAAATCATCTCCCTTATCACTTCCCTTTTGAGGAATTTCCTCTGGAGTGGCAGAAGGGAAGGCAGGAAATCGCCTATTGCATGGAGCAGGGTCTGTAGACCAAAAGAAGAAGGAGGACTTGGGCTCAAGGAAATTCTGTCCTGGAACAAAGCATCTGTCATTGAGCTCATCTATGACCTCATCAAGGACAGCTCATCCATCTGGCATACTTGGGGCAATGCTAATCTGATTCGAAACAAAGATTTTTGGAGTATCAGGAAGAAAGACACTGACAGTGCCGTCTGGACCATGATCCTTAATTTGAGGAATGAACTCATTCAAAGGCTGGATACTGGGCATGCACCTATTCTCATGTCCAGAGGAGGGAGATATGACTGGAGGACTATCTATGATGACTACAGAAACAAAACCACTGCTTCTGACTGGAAGTTGAGTTTATGGGGCAAACTGATTACACCAAGGATCTCCTTCATGTGTTGGCTTGCTACACATGGAGGGCTTCCTGTCAAAAGCAGACTCAAGAGAATGGGAATTGTACAAGACGATCATTGCTCCTTCTGCAATTTGGCTCCTGAAACCATTGATCATCTCTGGTTTGAATGCAAGTTCACCTGTGAAGTGAGGAATAGAGTGCTTGACTGGGGGAAAATTGGGAGAAGGCATAAAAACTTTCAGGAATGGATCAGTTGCATGAGTACGCTGAGAAGGAAAAGCAACATGAGATATGCTCTTTGGATGTGCAGTTATACTGCTATCATTTACTTCACCTGGAGATGCAGGAACTTAATTGTCTTCCAAAGGAAGAATATCAGTACTTATGAATGTTACTTGATGACTGTCAATCATATTCGGAATTGTGCTAGAACTAGATGGAGCAAGTTTAATAGAGAAGCTAGAACATGCTTAGAGAGAGTGGGGATTAGGATCAATCCTTGTAATACCTAGGTTTTTGTAAGTTCGGTTACTTATCTTGAATGAAATTCTTACCCTTCATTCAAAAAAAATAAAAATAAAATAAAATAAGGATGAATATTCACCCTAGATAGTGTAGTACATATGAATGATCGTACGTTCTGAACCAAATGATATTACTAAAGTCAATTGTACTACCTGCCAATAAACAAGTAATTAAGCCTTTCAAATGGGCAAGTATTTGTCATAGACTTTGCAAGCTTGAGTATATAATAATCTGATCTATATGATTCGATCATCGACCTTCACTTTCCATATCTGAATTAAAAAAAAAAAAAAATTATGTGACAAATGTACCCCAGAATTTCCTGTGAAAATCGATATATGCGACTATAAAAGTCCGATGGTCCAATAGAGGCAGGACGTAGGAGAGCACATGTGAAGACAAATTTAGTTTATAAGCTTAGTGAGGTTCTATTATAAAACTAATTGATATTAAGAGAAGTAATACATTAAAATTATATACGGTTTTTTTATCTGATAATACTGAGGTATCGCTTAATTTGCGTGATATACCAAAGTTTAACATATTTCGCGTGGTAACGTGAGGTTTTTATTTTATTCGCAAAACACCTAAATTGTTAAATACAAACAGTTTTTGTTTATTTTATTTTAAAAAAAAAACTAAACCCTAATTCATGAATCCTAGGATTTAGGGTTTATGAATTTACACTTTTTTGAAAACAAATAAACTGTAATCGTTTGTACTTAACTTGGGTATTTCTCAAAAAAATTTAAAATTTTAGATTTACCACGCGAAATATACCAAACTTTAGTATACCGGATCCTATCACTCAATTTAATCTACAAGATTCATACATGTGAATTAAGAAAGCTGCAAGATTCATGCCATTCGATCTTGCTCATGGGTCAGCAGCAAATGACTCCTATATATACATGGGTGCCATTAGGCTATATATCTAATTAATCGTTGCAAATCAGAGCTCATCAGCTTCCGAGAATCATTGAAGATGAGCTCCCTTACAGTGCTGAAGACGGCGTCGCTGGTGGTGTTCCTCGGGTGGATTCTGGTATGGATCATCATCCCAACTCAAAGTTACATGTCAACATGGTCTCCCAAGTTAAACAAGAAGCTCAATGGCATATACATTGGCCAACAAGGTTAATTAAATAATATATATGTATGATCAATGAAATAATTGTACGATCGATTGCAGTTTGATCTTATATGTGCTAATTTAATTATGCATCTATCTCCAGGGACAAATCTTTGGTTACTTACATTTCCCATCATTCTCATAGCTGTTCTCGGTTGCATCTATCTCCACCTAAACAAAGAAAAGACTCGCAACTTCAAAAGGTTGATGCAATTAATTTCCATCTTAATTTGATTCATAATCCTCTGCCTCAGTTTAGTAATAAATAATTAACAGTATAAGATCACTGCAACAATGAGTGTTTTTCAGAAGCAACCAAACTGTGGCGTTCGGTAAGCGCCCGGCTCTTGTGGTGGCGCCTCTTGGGGTTTTTACAGGCATGGAGCTCACATTTGGGCTCATGTTCACCGTGCTCTTAGTTTGGTTTTTGGCCAATTACATGTACATGAGCATCAAGCATCCTTACATGCCCCTCCCACAAATGTACGTAAGCTTATATATGATTGAATAATCCATCTATTTATCTAAGCTTATATGTTGAATTTGAATTTTGACGTGTAGTTGGAGAACCCATTTCCGTAGCTTTTGGTTGAGAATTGGATATGTAGGGAACGTTTGCTATGCGTTTTTGTTCATCCCCGTAGCGCGAGGATCTTCCATCTTACCGTTGTTTGGACTAACATCTGAATCAAGCATCAAATATCACATATGGCTTGGCCACATCTCTATGGTACTTGAAGCTCTACATAGTGTCGGTTTCATCGTCTTCTGGATCATGCAAAATCAAATGTATATGGTAGGTAGGTTATAATCCCATGTCCAATTCTTACTCGTGATCATCAAAATTTGACCCCCTAGCTTGATGAATTAATGCTACAGGCTTGGGAATGGAGCAGCAGCTACGTATCCAACCTAGCAGGATTGATCGCATTCATAATCTCGATCCCGTTCTGGGCGACGAGCTTTCCCCAAATAAGGCGGAAGATGTTTGAAGTGTTCTTCTACACACACCACCTTTACATCCTCTACACTTTCTTCTACATCCTCCACGTCGGCGTCGCCTACTTCGCCATGATCCTACCTGGAATATTCCTCTTCGCCATTGATCGGTATCTTAGATTCTTACAGTCGCGCAATAACGCAAGGCTCGTTTCAGCCCGCCTCTTGCCCTGTGACACCGTCGAGTTGAACTTCGCCAAGATTCCTGGTTAGTCAAAACTAGTACATGATTAGGAGGTTGATTAAGCAAGCATAAGATAAGTAAAACCGTTTTTTTTTTTTTTTTGGGGGGGGGGGGGGGGGGGTGTTGGCTGTCAGAACTGCAGTATAATCCAGGGAGCATCTTGTTCGTGCACATCCCGAGCATCTCGAAGCTGCAATGGCACCCGTTTACGGTGAATTCGAACGCCAACATGGAGCCGGAGACGATTAGCGCCACCGTTAAAGCAACCGGAAAATGGAGCATGAAGTTGTATCAGCATATTTCTTCCCCTTCTTCAGAGAGTCTTCAAGTCTCCGTTGAAGGACCCTACGGCCCTTCTTCAACTCATAATCTAAGGTCTAATTAAGCCTCTTAGCATTCAATGTTACAACAGTTTGCATTATATATAGTACTTCACCTATAAGTTGTCACTAAACTTTCCGATGTGGGATAATCTTATTTCACATATCAATTAATATTGTTGCAGGCATGAGTCATTAGTGCTGATTTGCGGAGGCAGCGGAATCACTCCATTCATATCAATAATCCGAGAAATCATATTCCAAAGCAGCAGCAATCAGAAGCAGAGCACCCCCGTTGTTCTAATCTGCGCCTTCAAGCACCATTCGGATCTGTCGATGCTCGACCTCCTCCTTCCCGAAGGAGGATCAGGATCTCCCCTCGACCTCTCTCAACTCAATATCCAAATACAAGCCTACATAACTCGTGACCACAAGCCACGCGAAACAGAGGATCAGAACCACCTTGTACTCCACACAAAGTGGTTCAAACCCAACCCACTCGACTCCCCCATCGCGCCCGTCTTAGGCCCCAACACGTGGCTCTGGCTCTGCGCCATAATCGTGACGTCATTCGTCATGTTTTTAGTGCTCCTTGGGCTCGTCACGCGCTACCACATCTACCCGGTGGACCACAACACCGGGTCCATCTACCACTACAGCTACCGCTGTCTTTGGGACATGTTCTTTGTATGCGTCAGCATTATGTCAGTCACGAGCTGCGTGTTCTTGTACCAGAAGAAGAAGGCTTCGGCGACGGGAAAGCAGGTTCGGATGACGCCGACGTCTTCGCCAGGGTCGTGGTTTTATGCTGCAGGGGATAGGGAGCTTGAAAGTGTGCCACTTGTCCGAGCCACGCAAGTGCATTATGGAGGCAGGCCTCATCTTAAGAGTAGGTTTTGATTGCAATATATAGAGTTTATTTATTTATGAAGTTGTTAACTGAAACGTTACCCTGCAGATTTGTTGTTAGAATGCAAAGGAAACGACGTCGGAGTGATGGTTTCGGGGCCCCGCGAAATGAGGCATGAAGTTGCAAGAATCTGTTCGTCTGGGAAGGACGCCGCACATTTGCACTTCGAGGCCTTGAGTTTCCAGTGGTGATCCATTTATATATTACTTATCTGTGCCATCATTTGTATATTTTGGGTGAAAATATATGTATATTTACTAATATACTATACATGATTACATGTATTATGTGTACTTGTAAGTAAGATCAAATCGCTTCTTGGGTTTGCAGTGGCTTTGTGTCATATGTTTTTCTATAATTTCCTCTCTTTGCTACTCATTAATTGTAATATGGCATGTGCTATTGGATTATTTTCCTGTATATTTTCTTATTTGGGATGCTTTGAGATCGAGGTCCAATACTGTGAATTTATCTCTCCTATATCCCCAAACATCACATAATTAACCACCGAACCAACAAATTTGACATGAACAAAAATGATTTCATAGACTTCGCAAAAGAGAACCCGCATCAACAATCTCATACATAATAGTCTTCGCAAATCTATATCTATATAAATGTGGACATGTTGCCTAAATTAATGTCCCCAATTGAGAATTCTAAAATCTAAAATTTAAAAATCACTAGAAATCGAAGTCCATGCTTTGCACGGGCCTTTTGTATATATGTAGTGTCGCGGTTTAAATGTGAGTTTGTAATATATGGATTGTTGCTGCATGTTTTATCTTAGACGATATATTGTTCATTTTAAATTTTGAATTAGGTGGTAGTTGTTTTTTATAGGGATGCGTTTTTTTCTTTGAAAATATTTGGGGAATATTCTAGAAATGCCTATCTAATTATATGTTATGCTTGAACTGGAGTATTTGTAAGAAACTTACTACAACAACTCTCATTTCTTACATGATCCGGTACCCTCCATATTTCTATTTTGTTGCCTTTATCTTTTAAATTTATTGTCTTTTACTAATGTTTTTTTGTTATGCTTTAGTTATTAATATTCATTAATATATCATTTTATTTTTTTGCTCTGGAATATATATCGTTTTATTAGTCACATTGACTTTACATATTCCTAGACATTAATATCATCTTAATTAATATATATTAGTCATTACTTCCTATTCTTATTAAATACGAAGTAATAGAAATAATTTGTGACTCTGCATATTCTTAAACCTTGTTACATTTTATATAAAAGTACATTAGTTATTTTATCGTACATGCTTACTCTTCTTAGCGAAATTATAATTCATAACTTCTTCCTTGTACATTTCATATGTGGAGTGAGTACTTGTCTATTATTTCGGCTTTCATCCTTGATTAATTCCTCTAGACCAAGACAAATGAGGATAAATTTAGTATATATACACGATGAGTGTAAAATGAATATGTATAAAATAGAACAATAAAAATCATCCTTAACCAAAACAAGAGTAAATGAGAGCAAAATATAACGTATACACTATGTAGTAATTATCACTAATTGAGATTTAGGTGAAAAATTGAGTCATAACCTAAAGAGTAGTCCGTATGTAGAGGCAAGATTTAACTGAAAAAAGTGTGTGTGGGGAGGAAATAATTACTTACAAATAGTGCTCATTTTTATATATACACATAATTATGCTATGGTATATTAAAATAAACAAAGAAAAATTTATTACTTAAATTACAAAGTAGCCTATAATTATACTTATGTATTTTATATTGTTTTATAAATCCTATAGTAAAAATCGATCGAATAAGCTAATATATTATATACTAAGGGTGATAAACTAACACCACATGCAAACTATACCTTTGGGCTCATTTAAGCCTTTGATTTTGTCTTTAAAAGTTAGCATTCAATGACCTAGAATACTAACTTTTAAATATACTAGGAGGCGTAGCCCGTGCTTCGCACGGGATAAAATATATTATTATATTTTTTTATAATATATAAACGATAATTTTGCATTACTATGTGTTAGTTTTTTATTTATAAGAGACTGTCTGTTTATTTTTTCTAAGATTTAGGGTCTATTTTATAACGATTTGTGTTTTGATAATTTAGTTTGTAATTGTGACTAATATTGAATAGAGTATTTGATTTTGTTTTTAAAAAATTGATTTGTCTTACATTGTTGGTTTTCTAATAATTTTGCTAAAGTATTTATGTTATGTACTTTAAATAAGAACTAATTTTTTATTTTGTTGTATAATAGAAAACATTAGAGGTGAAAATTTTATAGTATTAAATTTTAAATTAAAATTTGATCATAGTTTATTTTATGATAAATTTTTTAATAAAATAAAGATAATAATGTATAACTCTTACTTAATTATATAAAAAAATGACCTTTATTTCGTTTGAATATAAACATTTCTTGATAAAACTATTACTTTATATTTAGGTATATATACAAATTCTGATTGTGATAACAATAATAATGAAAATGCATTAATTGTATTGTTTTTTAAGGGAAAAGAGAAAAGTTTATAAAATTGAAAATATTTATTGAGGCAAAAAATATAATTGTTTTTGTAGTATAGAAGATAAAATACTTAATTGTTTAAAATTATAAAATTATTATAGGAATATAAATATATATTGCTTCCAATGTAATTCCTTCTAGACTTTCAGTAATTAGAAACTTATAACATATGTGTAGAGCTTGTCATGTCATATGTATTGTCTTAAATATAATTTGGAATATTTCTATAATTTGTATTTTCATATTTCATATGTATAGAAAACAATAATTATAGAATAATACAATATATAATTATTAATATAACATATTTGACGAATTTTCAAATGAAGCTAGTTGAGATTCTTTTTTTTTTGAAACATAATTTTTTTAGTGACCTAAGAACCTAGGTTATACATGTAAGCTAGGTTAGATTAGATGGTCGGTTATACACGTGAGTATTTTTTTTCATTATTTTTGTATAATATAATAATGTTATACATATATTAATTTTAAGAGTAAATTTTATTGTGATGTATGTAGATGTGGATAAAATGGTGTGTTTTATTTTTATTTATATTTTAATATGTCATTAAGTTTGCAGAGGATAGATTAGGCGTGCTTGTAATAAAATTTCAGATTGAGACGCTTTGTCCTGCTATAATAAAGGCTGGATTTATGTTTTAATATGGGTCTGATTTATATTTGGAGGTCTATTTGGTGATTCTAGATGGAGAGCATATGGCAGAGTCATTTCATGCTTAGGTAAAATGAAGTGTAATTTGGTTATACATAGTTCTTTATAGCTGAAGCACATGCTTTAACAATACCATTTTTCCTCTTATTTAATACAGGGAGTATCTCTCTTCTTCTGGAAGAATTATCTTGCAAGTATTAGCTAGTTATGTAACCACTCAAATGCACCAAACTTTAGATTTTTTTATTGATGTGGTGATACCCTAGATAGAGGTTGGTGAAGATGAAGATAACACTGAAGATACTCTTTCACATCTTAGGAAGAGTTCAACTGAATTGCCTTTTGGATTTACGTATTGTATATCTAATAACTTTAAGTTATTTCAGAGTTTTCATTAAAACACATTTATCCGCCAGTAATGTTAAAATATGTATCATACGTGTATTCTTGAAGATGTGTCTTCAAAGCGTTTAGGTTGTCAAAATAAACGTTACTGAATGTGTATGTGTATTTCAAATCCAGCTGCATTGTTTATATGAATTGCTTTCGGATGCAAGTAGATTTTTACTAAGCGTTTAGATTGCTTTCGGGTTTAATAAGAGGGTTTCAATTTTTTTTTGAACTATTTAGGATTATAAGATCACGTGTTTGTTGCCCTTACCTAATTCACAGATGATTTCTATGTTTCACTGCATACTCAAATCATATATGCCCATGCTAATTTAAATAGATTTTTAAGATTTAATACACATCAATCAAGTGAGCTTGGTTATTATTGTCTTTGGAATTACACAAATGTATATTTGTATAAACCATAAATATTACTATCTTATAATGCAACCTTAAGAAAGTTTTTAATACATGAAAAACTCTAGAGAAACTCTTACAATCAAAGCCATATATATTTACAACTCCAGACCCTCATGGTTTTTATTTTTTTAATATTCATAATGTGAACTCAACGTGACTACAAAACAATACAAACGAAACAATTACAAATACAACAGAAATATTTTTTTCAAACTTATCATTTTCTTTGTCAAGTTTTAACTGCTAGCAAGTAAACATCCTTAGTCGTACCAAAGAAAACGACACATGGTGACAAATATTGGACAATCCAAATTCCATCACCAACATAAATCAAGTTATAATTCTTAATTTCTTTCATTTAATTTAATAAATACATCAGTACCATAATAATTGGGATTATAATTCGTAAGAGTAGGCCATTTTGTTCATTGCAAAGGACTAAATATGTTCATGCTCAAATGTATGTACAATCGTCATAAAAATCACCTCCACACTAATTAACATAAGAAATGTTAATGTCTAACAGCAGAGATAATTGCATTTTTTCATGAAGGGTAAAAATAGAATTCGAGATTGAGAGGGAAATGATTGGGGAAAAAAAAATTCGAATAGTTTAACTAAATTCCACCTCATCCATATAGCAGAGAAAAAAGAGATTTCAATCTAAACTTTGCGTTGCTCAAGTTTTGACAACCGAAATGACGCCGTATCGTTTTTTTAGTAGTTACTGTTTGGTCATCGCCGCAATTAGGTCTCACCAACGGAGCGAGAGAGGGAGAGGGAGAGAAGCTGGGTATGAGCGTTAATGGCGGAACCCCATCTTCAATCCCAAATTATAGATGAATATATCGAGTCTTCACTCGATATATTCTTCGTTCCAAAAAGCCCTTTCAATTTCTTCATCTCTCCACATTCTCTTCTCCGCGTTCGCACCACCCACATCCACCACAGCAAAAATCGCCGCTCAATCTCCTCCATCTGATACTGGATGGGCTTAATCACTGTCGAACATTGGCCCAACTCTCCCAGATCCACGCTATGCAGATTACCTCCGGGTGCATGAACAAGCCCTTCTTCGCCGCCAAGCTGCTAAACCTCTCCTCCGAAATGGGAGATTTGAATTATACACTTATGATATTCCGCGACATCAACATCTTGGACATAATCTGCGTGAATGCAATATGCAGAGTAATGACAATTATTATTATTATTATTATATATATCGCAAGTGCAAGGTCGAACCTACTGCTCGGCTGCTGATCGGATAGTTGAAAGACGGATCGGGGATGTCGACGGTGAAGCTCCTGGTGGCGCGTGCACTGAACTCGTCGGTGGAGAGGGTGATGCCGCCGGTGGAGGAGAACTCAACGAAGCGTTTCTACTTGTTTGTCTTCCAGGTATTTGAGGATGTGTGTTTTGGTTGTTTTCCAGGTTTCTGCTCTGTTAATATCAAATTGAGCAAAGCAATCCAGCATTGAACGTTTCCCCTTATGCCCATTACGTACCCATTAGGACCTCCATGAACGTTTCCTCTTATATAGGTGGAGATGATGGATGAGTAAATGATAATGTTAAATTTTGGGATGTTTAATTTTTAGCAGGTCATTCAGACTTTTCAATTGTCTTTTTTATGGAATTTGGATTATTTTCTGGACATTTGTAACTCCTTATTCTAAGCAAGCCTAAGGCTTTTCAGCTGGCTTGTGGAATTTGGACCATTTTTTAGGTTATTAAAAATGAGGATTTGGATAAGGATCTGATCGGCACTATTTTATAGTGTATTTCTAGGGGTTGTTACCAGTTTTGAGGTGCCATTTGGATTGATTTAGAGCACAATTGTAGAGTTGAGAGTTAGAGACTAGAAGTGAAGATATCATGGGATTTACAGAGGTTTGAAGTGCATTGAAGAGTAGAAGAACAGTGTGTTGAATTCAATTGGTTCGTTATCTCTACTCAGATGTCCAAATGGAGTGATTCTAATTCGAGGAGTTAGATCTTGAAGTCTACTACAAGTCCTCAAAATATGAGCGCAATCCGAGCTGGGAATCAAAAGTTATGGCGTTTTTACGAAAGTATCGCAGAAGTTGGAGAAGTCGTCGCCACCGCACCCCGCGGTGGGATGGCCGCACCCGCGGCGATCACAACAGAAGCGAGGATCTAGATTCTGGAAGTTCCACCGCACCCCGCGGTGACGACGCGCTGAAGAAATTCTTTTCGAGTTTTATTTTCGTTTTATTTTATTTCCGAGACTTTGTTTCCAAGTTTGTTATTTTCTTTTCTTTATTTCCTTATTATTTCCTTAGTATTTAAGTTAAGTTTAAGACTCTTTTAGAGAGAATCATCCATTCTCTAAACCTTAGTTGCCACCTTTCATAGTTTTTTTACTCTCACAAACCCTATGGAGAACTAAACCTCCATTGTTACACTTTACGTTTTGAAGCCTTCAATTGATTGGTTGTGAGTTTTCTACTCTTGTTCGTTTTCCTATCTAGTTGGATTAATTCTCTTATGCTTGATTGTTTATGAGTTTATGTTGATTTATCTAGAGTAGCTACCTAGGTCTATTGATATCTTCCTAATAGCTAGGACTTGTGATTCCGGGTTCGGGTTGCACTCTAGTGGCAAACACGATTTATATAAGCGGGTTGCGGGTGTTCATCGTGAGAGAGAGTTAATTGCATGTTTATAGTAACGGGTTGTTTTTATTGCATGTATCTTGTTGAATCCTTGTTTGAATGTTATTGCTTTGTTGAGTCTTGAAGGTTTTTGGATTTGACTTAGTAATAAGTACTATTAGGGCTGGTAGAACTAATAGTTACCTATGATCGGGATAAGAACAACTAAAGGAAAGATAAGAACTTGAGATTAATAGAATTCAGTGATCAACTATATCTTTTGTTGTGTGGATCTTTGTTAAGTGTGGCGCTTTTCCCCATTATATTCACAACCTTTACTTGCTTACTTGTTACTTGTTTACCAAGAAAACACTACAAACCCCCCCTAGTTTCTAGTTGGTGATTGTGAATTACAGAAATAGATAACCTGACTCCCTGTGGGATCGACCCTGACTTGCTTGATATACTCTTTAGTAAGTATTTTAGGATTTCTTTGATTAGGCATACGACTTTTAGCCCTGTCAGGATCATTCAATGCCAATCAAGTGTAATTTCTAAATTAGAAAAATTGAGGATGAGGGCTGAATTTCTCCTACAAATGAGTTGCCTTACTCATCACAAATACATTCATGCCATTAATACTGATGTAGGTGCAGATCAAAGGGGCAACCGTCAGCCTCTTGAAATTCAAATCCAGAAATTCAATTATAGGGGTTTATTCTGGATTTATTCTAGGATGGGCCATCCGAGCACCACCGTAGAAGGCCCTTTAGGCCCATTTCAGAAGCTGCTGTTTGGGGTTGAAAAGTTAGGCCCATTTCAGAACTTGTTTTAGTGCTATGAGTTTAAAAGCTAGCTTTCAATGCACCAGAAAGCTAACTTTTAAATATATATTGATTTCATAATTATATATCTTCATGATATTTTTATTAGAGTATATAAGTTAAAAATTTATATAACTTAATGACATACTCAAATATATATAATCTATATCTATATAAAAGTTGACATGTTGCCCAAATTAATGTCCCCAATTAAGAATTCCAAATTCTAAAAAAAAATAAAAATCATTTCATAATTATATATCTTCATGGTATTTTTATTAGAGTATATAAGTTAAAAAGTTATATAACTTAATGACATACTCAAATATATATAATATATGAAATTAAGAATTCCAAATTCTTAAATTTAAAAATCATTTCATAATTGTACATCTTCATTTAGAATATCTTATTAGACTATATAAGCTAAAAAGTTTTATAACTTAATGTCATACTCAAATATAAATTAAGATAAAACACAATATTTTACCCACATCTACTTACATCACAATAAAATTTACTCTTAAAATAAATAAATAAAAAATATTATTATATTATACAAAAATAATGAAAAAACTTCAGCATGAGTATAACCAATCATTTAATCTAACCTAACTTACATGTAAAACTTAGGTTCTTAGGTCATTAAAAAAATGTTTCGAAAAAAAAAGAATTTCAATTAGCATCATTTGAAAATTTGTCAAATATATATGCAATATTAATAATTATATATTAGTATGACAAAAAAATATACATATTAGTAATATTCTATAACTATTGTCTGCTATACAAATGAAATATGAAAAGACAAATTTTTGAAACATTCTAAATCATATTTAAGACAATACAAATGATATGATAAGCTACATCCATGTGTTATAACTTTCTAATTACTGAAACTCTTGAAGGGACCAACTTGGAAGCAATATATGTTTATATTACTATATTTCTAATTTAAAACATTTAAGTATTCTATATTCTATACTACATAAACAGTTTTATTTTTTGCCTCAATTAAAACAACACAATTAATGCATTTTTATTGTTATCACAATCATAATTTGTATATCTACCCTAAATATAAAGTAATAATTTTATTAGGAAATGTTTATATCCAAAAGAATAAAGCTCATATTCATATAATTAAAAAAAACGGTCATATATTACTATCTTTAATTTTTTCAAATTTTGGTCATAAAATAAACTATGGTCAAATTTTAAATTTTAGTATTTTAATTTATTATTATAAAAATTTCACCTTTTAATGATTTCTATTATATAACAAAAAAATTACTCCTTATTTGAAGTATATAACATAAATACTTTAGTAAAATTATTAGAAAACAATTGATATAAAGATAAATCAATTTTTAAGAAACAAAATAAAATACTGTATTTACAAACTAAATTATCAAATCACAAATCATTAACAAAATAGACCCTATATCTTAGAGAAAATAAAAAGACGATTTCTTATAAACAAAATACAAACACACACTAATGCAAACTTATTGTTTATATTATTAAAAAAACAAAACAATAATATATTTTGCCCCGTGCGGAGCACGGGTTCAACCATCTAGTTTGAGTAAAAAATAAAGTGATCCGTATGACTTCATAAATGGTAGATTTCCATCTCGGTAATTAATCCGGCTAAAATAGGTTAAAATAATTGTTTCTTGATTTTATTAATTTAAAAAAAACAACAAAAAAATAGTTGCTTGACACGTGTCCAAAACAATTCCACTGTGACACGTGTCAGCGAAAATTCCGGGTGTATTCTCGGGGCGCGTGCTGTGCAGCCGCGATTCTGCTTTAGTCATTATATAGTAGATTTATTGGTGAGTTACGAGGTTTGATATCGTAAATTGTATTTTTTTACTCTTTTTATACAAATTCTCTATATTTATTGGCTACAATTTAGATGAGTTATTAAATACTTGTAAATTTTAAAAATAATTTATGAGAATATAGAATAATCATTGTATTTCTTAATAAGTGTGTCAAACTTTAAAATGATAATTTTTTTCATACGAATGGAGTATATACGTACATATTGAATATGTACAATGTTACACGTTGATCGTTTTTCGATTTAAGTTACTACGTGAAATTTTAGAATAGTTTTGGGATTCATTTGGCTCTTACTACAACTATAAACATCTACTTTGATGGAAGGTCGACTCTCAATGTTTAAGAGTCTGTTTGAATTATACAGTATCTGATAATTTCTAATATTCTAACGTTAAAAATTGACATTATAATATTATAATATCATATAATGTGTAATCCAAATAAACCTTAGTTAAATGCTTCCTCTCTTTATATCGGGTATGCTATGTATCCACGGACACTTTATTTTCTATTTTATTAGAATCTTATTCATTATTATAAGAACCTTATGAAGAAAATCTTACAACATAGTACATAATTATGCTTATGAGTACTTGTAAAATATATATCATTGTGCCATTTATTGTGCAGTTTTTTTTAGTTCGTAATATTGTCATATGCTGTTTTGTCAAATATATATGCAATATTAATAATTATATGGTAGATTTCCATCTCGGTAGATTTCCACCGGATCTCACCTAAGCTCCATTTCTCACCGGATCCGCATCCTATATAGTGTATATATGTGAATTTGAGTATAATCAAATAAATGGACCGAAAAAAAAGAAATACAATATTAATGAAAATATCACTCTTTTTCTTTAATCATACTTATGTCTTTTCCTTAATCCAATGACCTAAAATAGGCCATATTTTTTTATCATCATTTGACAATGTTTGAATCTGACAATCTGATTATATATTGTAATTTCGTTTTTTAGTTGATGAAGTCGGGGGCATTGCCAATGGAAAACCGTTGATGGAGGTCATCCCATAGAGTCTTGACAGACTCCGAGTAAGTGATCGAGGAGCGCGAAGATATATCAATGGACTGCAAGATCCAAGAGACAAGTATAGAATTAACGCTTGCCCAATCATCATTATCGGTTGTAGTCACATCAGGTTCGGCAATAGTGTTGTCAAGAAAACCAAGCTTGCGCTTGGCTCGGAAGACAGTGTGAACGCCTTTCGTCCACTCTTGATAGTTGTTGCCTTTGAACATCATCGGACATATGTTCAAGCCAGTATGATCGGAAGCATGAAGATAGTATGGCCGTATGGGGATGTTGAATACAACGCCTTCTTTGGGTTAGAGTCGTCAAGCATGGTGCAAACAACCACGAAAATATCACAGGAAGCAAAGACAAGGGACGACCGAGAGCCAAAAAAAAAAAAAAAAAAAAAAATTTGAGGGTTGAGCGAAGCGGAGGAAAACGCAAGGTAGGTTAATTGTGTTTAGGGTTCATAGCTCCGATACCATGTAAAACAGTAAAGGAAGCAAATGTAGAATCAATTTCCTCTTCCTTTCATTAAGAACGTATACAACATTATATAGGACACATAGGCTTGACCCTTAAGAAACAAATCTAAACGGTTAGCAATAAGATAGAAACTAATCTAATGTAATCTTTACAAGGAGAATATTAAGGTAACAAGATAATATATAAAAATTTACTAGATAATCTATCCAATATATATAGTGTCCTTCAATATGCTAGATGAAATGTCATTCCTCGATTAATTCCTCGTTTTTTCAAAAAGTCAGAGCACCCAACACTGATGTCAGGTCAGTCGATGAAATTATTGAAGCTGACAACGAAGCAGAGTTAAGGAGATTAAAAAGGGAAGAAGTGAGGAGGAAAAACAAGAGAAATTGTCCCATGATACTGGAAGACATTATATCATTGAGTAGCGATGATGAGGACATTGAAGTTGCTACATCAAGAAACAAAGGAAAGGAGAAAATGAATGATTATGCCAATTGTGGAGATTCTTCGGAGGATGAAATAGGAGATGGTTTTGATTACGGGAGTTGTTATCAATCAGGTGATGATGATCGTGTTGATGGTGGTGATGGTTTAGGGTATGCTTCATGTGATGATTCAGGTGATGATGTAAATATTGTTGGTATTGATGATGTATAGGAGGAAATAAATGCCAAAGAGGGAACATACAACGAGGAGCAAACAGAGAAGGACCAAGAAGAAGAGATTGATGTTGATGAAGCCATGCTTAGAGAGATTGAAAAGAGGTACTATCCAGCGGAGAGGGACATGCAACGCATGTTAGTTGAAGATGAGGAAACAAGTGAAAACAAGTCCTCATATCCAACAATGAAGGTTGGTCAGATCTTCAATTCTAAGGAAGAGTTCAAAGCTGCACTCTTTTCCCTGACAATGGAAAATTTCTATGAGATGCGTGTGAAGAGGTCCGACAAGTCCAATTATGATGTTGAGTGTGTTGATGACAAATGCACCTTCGTTTGTCGTGGCTCATTGTATCGAAAAACGTCCTTGTTTAAGGTGCGACAATATGTGGCGGATCATACCCGTGGCATGAGAGTAAACCACAATCATCACAAAGGAGCAACTTCTCGGCTGATTGCCGAGAAAGTACTTCACAAGTATGTTTTTCTTGCCTTTGAACAGTTTTTCTTATCAAAGGCCAATATGAATGCAATTTATAGATTCACTTCGTGACATCTCAGGTTTTTAAACGACCGTAAAGGCCTCTGTGCTTCAGAAATTCATGATTTCATGTTAGAGCATAGGATAAGGACAAGCTACTACAAAGCCAATCGAGTGCGGCTCTTTGCCCAAAATATGGCACATGGTACATCTGAGGATAGCTATACGGCAATGTACTCTTACATGCACATGTTAGAGAAATCTAATCCGGGAACATACACGAGAATAGTCAGAGATGCTGACCAACGCTTCAAGTATGTCTTCTGGACTTTAGGTCCATGGATAAGGGCAACGCCACATCTGAAAATGGTTAGTACAATGGCTTTAAATTCAGTCACATTATTGTCATTGTCAGGATAATAACGTTCACTATCAGGTCAAAAGCCTATATGACTGCATGTGTGACAAACAGAACAAGCATCATAAGTCAGGCCATATATGGTTGTTTTCAAAGCATATCATCACATTGTCAGGGCTGTAATATCCCTCATTTTATAAGGATATTTTGGAATTTTTCCAACTATCGTATTGCACGTCGAATTTATTTCAGAGAAGTCCAGACATTCGGTAATATGTTTGATCTCTGTAATAATTTTTCTAAGTGAAATAAAATACCCTTCGACGTATTTTGGGACTTAATACTCGTTCATGTACGATTATTGTTATCCCGGGCTAAGGCCAAAGCTAATCCAAGCTTAATCTGATGTAACAGGGCCTTGGCGGCGACCGCCGTAAGGCTAGCGGCGACCGCCGCCCAGTAGCCAGCGTCATCGTTATCTTCCTGTGCAAGTGGCCTAGGAATGCGGCGACCGCCGCCAGAAATGCGGCGACTGCCGCCAGAGACCCATAAGGGCGACGATCTCTTGCCGGTCGCGGCGACCGCCGCCAGTGTTGCAGGGCTAGTTGCAGGGGCTTGTCGGCGACCGGGGGACGACTCGATCTCGGCCCTCCACGTGCATGGCTTGGCCATTTCTTGTCCCCTGGGTTTGGCTATTTAAGGAGGATGTTTGGGATCAGATTGAAGCTCAATTCGAAGCTCAAATCCCTCACAATCATCTCGTCGGAATATTAAGCTTCTCGCCGGATTTTTCGAGCTCTCGTCTGAGCTTCGTTGGTGTTACTTGGTGGTTGCAAAGTGAAGCTTTGGAAGCCCTTAGAAGCTTAGAATCCAAAGCAAGGCAAAGGAGAAGCAAAACAATTGACGTCGGTGAGTTTTTGCTCTCGTAAATTTTCTGGTGTTCGTAGCGGCGACCGCCGCCACGAACAGCGGTGCCCGCCGTAAGGCAGGAGGCGACCGCCGCCCAGAAGCTTTTGGCTTGTTTCGGCCTTGGCTTTCGATTGAGCTTCGTTCCTATCGATTTCTTTCGTTATTCTTTAGATTCATACTCATGGTTGTCGAATCTAACTTAGGATTTCGTTATGGGTCGATCCGAATGAATCTGTGTTGCCAGATCTGTCCCTGTTTTGAGCCCGGAAATCCCATCGTCATCATTAAGCTTCTGCGGATCTAAGGCAAGTGGCGGTTCGCTCTTGCTCATCATTCCATATTTCAACTAATTATCAATTGTTTAGTTGTTAATTAATTTGGGATGATTTACTGTTTTCGTTGGGAACAGTTTTGATAACTGTTTGTGATTTTAAAAAGGAGATATTATAATAGGTTGTATATATGTTAGAACAACGCTATTATATCTATTATTGGCCGCGATGGCATTGATGTGGATTATTACTGCGTTCGTAACTGTTTAGTTAGAACGAGTATTCGTAGGAACGCTATGTACCTTGTGGGGGTTTAGCTGTTTCTTTATAACTGGTGCTTGGTGGATTTTTCCCCAGTACTCTCTCTGTTCATGACCATGCCCTTACTCAGGGTAGGTGCACTTCGCTAGTGCCAAATCTTTCGGGATTTATTCCCTCTGAGATCTCTTGTGAGGAGATCTGATATCTCTTGTGAGGAGATCTGATATCTCTTGTGAGGAGATCTGATATCTCTTGTGAGGAGATCCGATATCTCTTGTGGGGAGATTTAAAAGCTTATAACGTGATGTGGGTTTTGGAATTAAATGAGATAAGTGCCGTTGTCGCACATAATTAATATACCCTTGGGCGAGTAGTGCAGCTAGGCAATAGTGCAGCTAGGAAATATCGTCTTGACTTTGATCAGAGTAAAGTTCTCTTTCCAATCTGGATTCGCCTTGGGCGGTGAGGTTGGTCGTGAGCCGAAACATCAAGTCGTTTTTGAACGCTTTTGTGTCATATTTAATGTTCCCCAACATTTGTCATGTTTCCGATAAGACTCATTTCGTTGGAGTCTTCTTTTGGGATTGATTGTTGTGAGACTCGGTCTCCAGAATCTTCTCTTGATCATGTCTTTTCATAGATTTCAGTAGAGTATGGTGGTTGACTATCGTTATCGGTTTTGATTCGAGGAGCGATGAGTCTAACCTAATACGTCTACTTCGAACCACTCTGCTTTGTACCCTTGCATAGTCTTTCATTAGACTAACCAACCGTATTTTTTCTCTGCATGGTTGGCTGGTGTCATCCGTTCGATTCGGCACATCAGATAAGTTGTCATCCCGCCAGTGACCTCATGCGAACGGTGTTTTGACCAGTTTATTCAGGTTAAGATCCTTGGTGGGTGATCATTGCGATCAAGACCCTTTTGTTGGTTATTTAAAGTCTTCCGCTGTATTAAATATATCTTGTATTAAGTCTTCCGCTGTATTTTGGTTGTCTTTCGGATTATGGATGTAATGCCGAGACAATGATTTTAATTGAAAGTTATGATATTTTGTATCATAATTGTTGTTTGATTATTTATATCAACTGGAAAAGCCTTGGGTGACATCGGACAGTACGTCTGAGGTCACTGGCGGTAATACTTTCAAGAGGTTATTTGGGGGTGTTACAAGGGCAACTATTGACAACATAGTTTTGCGTATGTAGGTAATATCAGTTGACGGCACTCACCTGACAACCATGTTCAAGGGGATACTTCTCCTGGCTACGGCACAAGATGAAAACAGCCAAATATATCCACTTGTTGTCGTTGTTAACAGTGAGAACGATGATGCAAGGTCATTTTTCTTCAGTGAATTAAGGGTTGTTGTTCCTGATCATCCCGAGTTGTATTTCGTGTCTGACCGTCATGTTAGCATTGGGAAAGCTCTGAGAAATAGCTATCGTTTCGCCAAGCATGGATATTGCATATATCACATATACCAAAACTTCAAGAGGAAGTTTGGCAGGCAAGACCTCTTCGGCATATTCAAAAAAGTTGTTCAGGATTACACAGTAGCTGAGTTCAATTATCAGTTTGCTCAAATAACAGCTGCATCTCCAAAGATTGGTCAATATCTAAAAGAAGCTGGAGTTATAAATTGGGCAAGGGCGCATTTTCATGGGAACAGGTTTAACATCATGACAAGCAACAACGCCTAGTGTCTTAATGGCCTGTGGAAAACACAGCGTCAGTGGCCTATTCTTGCTCTGTTTGATGCGATTCTTGAGACCATTTCTAAATGGTTTTGTCAAAGAAGGGAAACGGTTTCAAAATGGACCAATATTTGCCACCCTCTGTGTACACGCTGGTAGAAGTGAACTACAGAAGGTCAGCTAAGATGAGTGTTCGAAGACTTAGCCAGTTTGAAGCAGAGGTTATGCAAGGAACTATCAGATACTCTGTGAACCTTAATGCTCGTACATGTGATTGTAACATGTTCCAGATTGATAAAGTTCCATGTGCTCATGCCATTGCGGTTGCAAGTGATAGAGGAGTGCGACTCACTGATCTCGTCCATCCCATGTTCAAGAACGACTGCATGAGAGAAGTGTACAAGGAAAATGTGCATCTTGTTCCTCCCACAAACCGATGGTCAGTTCCTGAAGCTATGTCATCCATCAGATGCTATCCACCAAAGGTAAAACGTCCTCCTGGAAGGCCACGTATTAACTGATACAGGACGACGTGGGAGACGAACTATTCTAGGAAGAGGCAGTGTTCTTATTGCGGCAACCTAGGACACAACAAGCAGTACTGTAGGAGGAGAAGGACTGACGAAGGATTATACGAAGAGAATGGGTTAGTGTTTTTTTGTTTAGAACTGTCACCATGTTGGTGTTTTTTGGGCGTTTATGTTGGTAAACGTCGTCGCCTAAATATTGAGTCCGTTGTTGTTGGGTGCTTGAAAAGATGTATGGTTTAAGTCTCTATAGTCTTAAATCATACCTCTTTTTGTGGGAGTTCCCCTTTTGGCTGGGATATAAACTTGATAAATTCAACTTTGCTTAAGAGTTGCTCGTATTACTTCTTATTTTTGTAAAACTCACAAGAACAAACTGTAAAACTCTAGGACGCCTTGTAAAACTACGTATCTGTCCTGACATGATCATCTGTGTGACGAAAAAATCACAGTACAAGTAAAACACGACCTGTAAACCTTCAATACGTCCTGACAACCTACATCAACCATTTGATTTAATAGGATTTGAACCTTAGTCTATAAACTTAATACATAAACACAATTATCTGCTCTACCATTTGAGTTAATAGGATTTGAACTTTAGTCTATAAACTTAATACATAAAACACAATCATCTACTTTATCATTTGAGCTAATAGGATTTGAACCTTAGTCTATAAACTTAATACATAAACACAATCATATGCGTAGTTTATTATTCTTCATATGAACCCTAGAATGGTTTGAATCATGTTTTTAAAACCAATTGACAATAGGAGTATCTATTTTTGTAAAACTCACAAGAACAAACTGTAAAACTCTAGGACGCCCTGTAAAACTACGCATATGTCCTGACATGATCATATGCGTGACGAAAAAATAACCCTAAACCTTAAAACACGACCTGTAAACCTTCAATACGTCCTGACAACCTACATCTACCATTTGAGTTAATAGGATTTGAACCTTAGTCTATAAACTTAATACATAAACACAATCATATGCTCTACCATTTGAGCTATAAACTTAATACATAAACACAATCATCTGCGTAGTCTATTATTCTTCATTTGAACCCTAGAATGTTTTGAATCGTGTTTTTAAAACACAATCATCTACGGTTTGTCCTGACATTGTGTTCATGTTCTCTGAAAATGTTATATTTGTCCTGAAAATGAATGCATATGGTCAAAAATCATAAATGCATCCCCACACATACTAAGAGATTACATTGTTATGAAAACATTATCCAGCCATTACATTGTTCATTGCCAAACAAAAGTGCCCTTGGCAAGGCATCCCCACACATACCAAAAAAACTAGCATCGCAAATTTCATACAAAAGGAGGGAAGATTAAAAATGCACCCATCAAACTAGATAGCGCGCCATCAAATCTCCCTTCAAGAACTCAGCATGCTCCAACCCCCTTTTTATGTTGATGTCATTGAAGACGGCATCCCACTCAATCTGCCAAAAAAACAAAGCATCTTAGGTACGTCACTTGCACATAGGAAGAAAATATACAAGAAAACCCTTACGAGTCTAAATTTGAGCTTTATCCGGCTAAGCTCTTCATGGGTCTGAGCCCCTGCCGCATTCAGCGTCGCAAGTTCCCGCCTCAGGCGGACCAAATCCTTCACGAGGCCATCCAGCTCCAAATCCCTCGCGACAACGTCGCGAAAGTAGCTCTGAATAACTGCTTCGCTCATCTTCCTCCCTGCAACAACCACAAAGTACGTCAAACACAGTACAAAAAGGCTGCGGGATAACTCGATACCGACCACAAACATATGACCCACCTCCAAGAGGATCCACAACATCCTTTGCAGCTTACAGAAGGTCATATACCTCTGCGTACACGGCAGTGACGAATTGATGCTCGACGGCCATGGCTTCAGAATATTGAGTAGAGAGTATTGAGTTTGTAGAGAAGCAAGAGAGAGCGTGGGAGTATTTGAAGAACCAAGAGAGCGTGTGAGTATTTGAAGAACCTTGGTAGAGAGCCTGAGAGTATTTGAAGAACCTTGGTAGAGAGCCTGGGAGTATTGAAGAACCTTGGTAGAGAAAATTTGGGAAAGTAAGGGTTAAGGGTCTTTCAGGGTAAAATTAAGAGGGGTCAAATCGGATATGCATTGGAAAGGAACTGACTTAATTCAATATGGCCTGACAAACTTGAATACTTATTGTAAGACTTAAATATGGCCTGAGAAACTTGAATAAGTAAAAAACTATATATGTTGTTATTGCTCTGACTTCAATTAACAGGGCGCGTGGGAGACAAACTATAAGCCCTGAAAAACTATATATCTTAGAACTTGTCCTGAAAACGTTACATTTGTCCTGAACACGCATGTTGACATATTCGATGTTGTTATTGGTCTGAAATATAACGGCGTTTGTCCTGAAAACGTTACATTTGTTCTGAACACGCATGAATATAGTCAAAACTAGTAAATGCGGGAATAAGGACAAAGGATCATACTTTTTATCAGTCCAAAAAAACACATAACCTTACAAACTTCCATTTCCATGACAAAGTTTCCATGGAAATTAATAAGTAGACACCCAAACATAAAAGAAACAACATTAAAACTACTAAGGAACACAATTAAAACTACATTAAAACAATCCTTTCCACGCCCACACAATGCACGGCATCCCCACGGGCATCACTGGGGCAGCACAACATCGCTTTCATCACGAACCACGTAGACTTTGACTGCGGCTACCTGTTCGCCGAGGCGGGCGAGATCTGCAACGTCGTTGTCTGTCTGCAGTGGTTGAAGGTATCGTTGCCCAGAGTCTGGGACCTGTTCAAAAAAATCGACTTACTACCTGCATACATGGACATGTTGCTGATCATCCCATGTAAGGACCAAATTCCCATCTTGTTTTTGGGCACCTTGATGAGTCTAGTGCTCCCCCCCCCCCCCCCCCCCCCCCCCCCCTCCCCTCCCCTCCCCTCCCCTCCCCTCCCCCCCCTATGTAGACATGGGTCGTTAACAAGGCCATATCGCGGATGGTGGGGGATAATTCCCCATCCCAGTATACCTGTAGGTAGACCTTAATGAATGAGTCCAGCATTTTACGAAAGAGTTTTTGGAGTTTGAGAGAGGAGTTTTAGAGAGATTTGGGACTTTGAGAGTAAGGGAGGATTTGTGAGGGAATTGCACAAGGCAGGCACGATATTTATACACAAAGATGAGTAGAGAGTAGAGTTAATGACGGTAGTTGAGGAAGTAAGGGTTAAGGGTCAAATCGGATATGCATTGAAAAGGATCACTTTGGAGAAGATTTATTCAAAAGCTTAGGTTTATGTACTTAAAATGACCTGACAAATCTGAATATTTATTGCAAAACTTCAATATGGCCTGACTTAATTCAAAATTTTGCAAAGATTGGTTTTATTCGAAAACTAACCCCGCCATTTTAAACGATTTTATGCACTTTTTAAACCGTTTTAAAGCCTATTTTTTTGGTTTAAAAACCGTTTAAATGTAGGAAATATTAGGTTAATATAGAAGTTTTTAAACCGTTTTAAAAACGATAAAAAAAAGTCTGATGTGGAAGTTCCTAATCCTCCTATGGTGTATCTTGCTCTGGCTATGCAAAAGTAAAGTTGGTGAATATTGACTCAAATATGCATGTAAGAAAAGGATTCTTTGTAAAAGATTTTGTTTATGTACTAAAAACTGATAAAGATGATGACCTGGCACACATCACATCAGTATTGGAATTTCATTTCATTTCTTTAATAAAAACCAAAAAACCAAATAAAAATCCATATTTGCACAGAAGAAAGAACATCGAAGAGGAGAAAGAGGTATAACAACCTCTTCGAAAAGAGAGGAATCGAGAGTAACATCTGTTTTGGGCGAAAAAGATCGAACCGACCTGAATCGCTTAAAGAGGGAGCAACTAGACAACAATAAGATCAGTAGTATCTAAACAATCCAAATCAACTTAATAATCAAGTGAGCGAGGTTAAACGGATGTAATATAAACTTATCTCCCTTGAATGAGAGACTAATCAAATACAGAAATTTAGCCGTCGGTCGCTTCAATACTGAAATGAAGAACTGAGCTAGACAATGATCATAAAAGCGAGTAAGAAAGTAGAGAATTGTAGCTTGTATTCAGTAGAAATGATAATGTCTCGTTACAAGATAGTTTCCTCTATATTTATACTAGTTTTTTGCTTGAATCGGTTGACAGATCCGCCCGAAATTCATGGAAGATGTTATCCTGCACGTGGGTCGGTTAAAATCGTCCAAGATCTCTGAGAGTCGTCTAACTGCATACTGGTCACTCCGAAATCTGCAGAGGTCATCGCTCTGACCACTGGTCACCCCGAGATCTCTAGAGGCTGAACTAACCGGACCAAGATTTCTGGAAGTTGTTTCTGACCGGATCTTCTAGAAGGCAGCTTTGGTTCAAGAAATTGGGTCGATCCAATGGGCCGAAAAACGAGGCCCAACAATTGCCCCAAAATTAAACTGGGCCAAAGCGTCAGGTGATGGGACGGTTTGATTTTATAACTTCTCTTTCTTCTGGCGTGATTTTCATCTCGATTTTGCTACAGGCGTTCTGGCGACGAGGCCGACATGTGTATTGCTCAAGCTGAGAGTCAGCTTAATACAACCAATAATCGCGTGAAGACGACTGAGGGCGTCTCTTATGATGGCGAAGGGTCAGGAGACCGCTCCTTGTTTGTCATTTGCTTTGTTTTGCAGGTGGACTCGTCAGTCGCTTCCTGGTCAAGTCGTGTGACGTTGGTCGAGTAGACCTGTAATTGTGTGTGACATGTCGTGTAGTTCCAGGGAAGAGCATTGTAGTATTTTTATAAGACGTGTACCTTAATCAGGACATGTCTTGTAAAAATGTGTCGTGTTTTTGTTCCTCTATTCCCTGTGTACCGATCGATCGTGTAATGTGTAAGCGCTATGTGTGATTGTGTTTTGTGTATGTTGATCAACTTGATTTTGTCTTTAGGCTTCTTGTCGTGTTCCTGTCCAAGACACTTGAAAGGTATAGAAAAGATCAAAGGGTGATCGTTGGGTGTGAGGCCAATAGTCCTTCGATGCTTAAGTTAGTAAACAGTTGGATAAGTATAATCGAATGAATCTAAATGAAGTACAAAGTATAAGTTTTCAAAAGTAAGACGACTCCCAATGGGTTGTGTTCCAGTTTGGTTGGTCGTCTTTTGTGGACTCTTCGTCTTCTTCTAGTCTGACATGGGCCATGACTTTGGCTTGTACATCTTCGAAGCTTCGACATGGGTATTTGGTCAACTCGCGATAGAGTTCATTGCCCCTGACCAATCCCCGACGGAAGGCTTCAATAGACGTTGGGACGTCGCAATGCGGGATCGCGACCTTCTCTTTGTTGTACATGTTAAGATAATCCCTTAAGGGTTCACGGTACCCTTGCACGATCCTGTATAGGTCGCTTGATTGCTTTTCTAGTCTCCGACTACTGGGAACTGGATTTTGAATGAATTGACCAGATCGGCAAACGAAGCGACCGAACCCTGCGACAGATGCATGAACCAAGTTAGTGCGGGTCCTACGAGGGTCGTGCCAAAGACTTTGCACATGACCGCTTCACGATTCCCTCTTGGAATAGAGATAGTCATTAGTTTTTGTTTGTAAATAGAGATATGATCGTTGGGGTCTCCGGTCCCATCGTAGTTGGGAATGTTGGGGACGTGGAATTTTTTAGGGATCTCGACGCGAGCGATCACCTCTACGAACGGCGAGTCTTCATATCCGTCGATTGCTTCCTTTTCAATCGGTTGCGGGACTCCTGGAATCTGAGCGATGCGGTCGTCTAAGGCCTTCATATGTTCATTGATCGCTTGTTGTATGAAGCTTCATACAACAAGCGGCTACTCGAGTCTTGGTGGTCTCGGTCACGGAAACTGGAACGTTAGTCATGAAAGTACTCATTGGAGGAGTTTGAAACATACCAATGGGTTGAACAACGTTCTGAGTGACTAGATCCATGGGCGTCGGGATTGCCCCATTCATGTTGAGACGTGCTTGGAGGCCTTCAGTGTTGACTACGCGTCTTGATCACCCTGGGACCGATGCGGCCGAATTCACTTGCGATTTCAAAAGTTCATTTTCACGGATTAGTCTTGCAATTTCAACTTCAGATTGGATGCTTAGGGTTTCGGTTCTTAGGCGTTGCTGAGCCAGTTCCTCTTGGAGGATGCTCATGCTTTTTGCTAATTCTTGGATTCGAGTGTCCAAGATGAGCGGATTGACGACGTCTTCGGCTTGATTTCCGACCAAGGTGACTTGCTCTTCAGCGACGATCATGGGATCCCCAGAACTGGCCATGATTGGATGTGCACTGGATCGTTGATCGGATCGTTGATTGGCTAGATGCCCCACGGTGGGCGCCAAATTGTTTTGGGCGAAAAAGATCGAACCGACCCGAATCGCTTAAAGAGGGAGCAACTAGACAACAATAAGATCAGTAGTATCTAAATAATCCAAATCAACTTAATAATCAAGTGAGTGAGGTTAAACGGATGTAATATAAACTTATCTCCCTTGAATGAGAGACTAATCAAATACAGAAATTTAGTTGTCGGTCGCTTCAATACTGAAATGAAGAACTGAGCTAGACAATGATCGTAAAAGCGAGTAAGAAAGTAGAGAATTGTAGCTTGTATTCAGTAGAAATGATAATGTCCCGTTACAAGATAGTTTCCTTTATATTTATACTAGTTTTTGGCTTGAATCGGTTGACAGATCCGCCCAAAATTCATGGAAGACGTTGTCCTGCACGTGGGTCGGTTAAAATCGTCTGAGATCTCCTGGAGTCGTCTAACTGCGTACTGATCGCTCCAAAATCCGCGGAGGTCGTCGCTCTGACCACTGGTCGCCCCGAGATCTCTGGAGGCTGAACTGACCGGACCAAGATTTCTTGAAGTTGTTTCTGACCAGATCTTCTAGAAGGCAGCTTTGGTTCAAGCAATTGGGCCAATCCAATGGGCCGAAAAACAAGGCCCAACAACATCTTATAGGAAACGAGAGGAAATTATACGATGACAAAAGGCTGGACACAAGGAAGCTCATCTGCCAATTCAAATTCGTGGAGGAGAGGGCACGCAGCCGGTGAATCATCAACTTGAAGATGTTTCCATGGCCTCCCTGCAACAATACAAACTTGCAAATACACTCAAAATTCGGGAAAACAGTTCTATGGGTGTCCATTATGGAAGGTAATATTGAATTTGAATTTTAGGATTTTGATTTAGGATTTTGGTTATAGACTTAGGGTTCTGATTTGAGGCTTTTTCAATTAGGGTATAATTGGGGGTTTTTGAATTTGGTGCAAAATTTAGACTAACAATGTATTATTGTGAGAGATGATTTAGACTTTCAATTGGTAATGCAATTGGGATTTCATTTAGACTTAAACTAAGTTCAAGGACGATTTCACTGATAGTTGATTGGTTTAATTTTGTATTCAACCATAGACAGGTTAGGATTGCAAATACTTCAAATGGGTGGATGGTCAAGCTTATGATTTTACAGCCAATGAGACTATAGAAAGCGTAAGAGTTGTTGAAGATCACGGGACAACCTCTACGCTTATTTACCCGTATCATTCGACTTCAAGCAATGATATTATAAATATCAAAACATAAAATTTAGTGTTGAAAGTTGTACTTGGTGTGGTGGTACTTGTGGTGTTAGTTGTTATGCTGGTTGTCCAATTTGTAACCTTGTTGGTTAAAATATGATAATTAGTCATAAGCTTATGTTTAGCAAGACAGTGTATTTTTGTAGGGTCCGTCATAAGGCTATGTACTTGGTGTGGTGGTATTGTCCTCCTTATGGTGTATCTAGCTCTTGACTGAAATGTGCATACCTGCAAATTGCTTGAAAAGCATAGGTTTATGAACTGAAAATGACCTGACAAACCGGGGTCCTTGCTTGTAAAACGAGAATATGTCCTGACTTAAGCACCATGTTGTTTGAAAAGCTTAGGTTTACGTACTGAAAATGACCTGACAAACTGAGTTTTTCGCATGTAAAACGAGAATATGTCCTGACTTAAGCACCATATTGCTTGAAAACATCCTGGAAATTGTCATCACAAGTTTGTAAACATTCTGAAAACACGAGCTTCCAAATTAAAATACAATTACCACATGTCTTCCTTGCCGAATGATTCCCAACAAACTTAATGTCTGTAATCAAATGTCTTTAAAAACCATCCCAACGACATCTAAAAATACTATGAGCCATTTGATTTCTGTGTCCATCTACGAATTTGTCGGACGCAAGATCCATGTTTGTCATGCCAAGCATCAACAAGTCAATGTGCTTTAAGGTGTAGACCCCACAATCTCCTCTGCAAGATGTACAAAAGCAGTTAGAAAGTATATCAATTGTAATTTGATAAGGATTAATCATTGCATTAATACACATATACTTACCCGTGCTTGTTCTGTTTAATGTTATCACGACAAGACACCGACATTGGCTTGTCCAATAATGGTTCACATCTCTTTGCCAGTGGCTCGTACATCTTGACATATCTTTGAACAGTTTGAATGACGGGCTGGATCATCTCGAAAATTTCCTTGTCTGAGTACATATCCACATTGCAGTCATACACCGTCACACCCTAGTCGCATAGTTCAATTTCTAAGGCAAACCAGTGGGACTCTGTGATGTTGAAGGGCACATATATGCGTTCCGCGTCATCCCATCTCTTGCCATAATCAGTCGGACATGCACCCATCATGTATTTAATCACGCATCCTCATCTTTGCATGGAAAGTCCTTCTGGAAGCGATTGAACTCAGAGGTGACCAAGGTTTTCCAAAATGTGTCAAGCACAACCACCTTCGAAAACCGCTCCGGATCCTCTGAAATCCTTTGACGATAAAGGAACATCATTTGCTCCAGATGTTGTAATGGTGCAACAATGTTAATGTATCCACTGAAAACGATGTTACAAATGCATAATATTTTGAAAGGATGCATTGGAATATTACCTCACTGACCAACCAGTCCTTTGGGGCAAACAATTTCTCAAAGAACTTCTTATCCAATGCTTGCCCATTCGGTCTAATTCGGGGTTCAATACTGCATGATGGTACATATTCATTTGAATAATAAACAAGGCAATATATCAGTTTGTCAGTCCATAAGAAATCATTTTAGTACATATACAGGCAATATATAAGTTTGTCAGTCCATAAGGAATCATTTTCCGATCATATTACTAACATTCAAGTCATATAACATTTTGACATTCAATTCATTATTAAGTTGAGTAGAATGGTTAAGTCACTAATCTCTCACTTTACATCCACTTTACCAGGTCTGTCATCCCTTCCACCTTGCTATTTTTGGTAATCTTTTTCGCCAATTTCTGCTCATCCATATTGCGGAATGGTGATTTTGTCGTCGCAACAAACTCGCGAGTGCGACTTAGATATGTCTTTTTCTGCACTTGGCGACCCTTCCTTGGTCTCCCCTTCCTCGGCACTTTGGACTCTTTGGTCTCCCCTTCATCATCCCCCATGTCATCACAATCAGTCTGTGATACCTTCTCACCTTGTAATTCAGTCACAGCCTCAACACCTCGCTCATCAGCCTTGGTACCTCCCTCCACAACATCTTTCTTTGATTCCGCCATAACTCATTCATCAACCTTGTTGAGTCCTTCCACATCTCCCTTTGATTCCTCCACAACTTGGTCATCAACCTTGGTCCCTCCCTCCACATCATCTCCCTTTGCTACCTCCTCAGCATCCACACCTCCGTCATCAATCTTGCTTCCTCCATCCACAACATCTTTCTTTGGTTCCTCTAGAATTTTGTCCTCAACCTTGCTGAGTCCCTCCACAACTCCGTCATGCAGACCCTCATCAGACACTGCTTTTGTTGCCACCTCATCTTGTGTTGCCACCACAGTCCCATCATTAACCAACTCCTCATTAACCAACTCCTTGTTGAGCCCCTCCTCATCTTGTGGTGTTGCCTCATTAACCAACTCCTCATTTGCCTCATTTACCCCATCCTCAGTTGTTAGCCCCCGTAGTATTATAGCAGTCCGGATAAGAACTGACAGTGAATCTGTTGCATCCCCTTGAAGTTCTTGCTCATTTGCCATTGCAACATCTTCACCCGCCTCTTCCTGATAACCTACATTATCTGCAACATAAGCATATGGGGACAATCCAACCTTCTTCACCTCCCATTGTCCACCAGTTAACACAATTGCACCATCATCTTGCTCTCCATCCATCGTCTCCTGAAACGATGGTATATGGTCTGAAATAAGCAAATATTTTTTTGAAATGTGCACAAAAGGACTGAAATGTGCATATATGGACTGAACTGTGCATATATGTACTGAACTGTCTCCTGAAACGATGATATATGGTCTGAAATAAGCAAATATTTTTTGAAATGTGCACAAATAGACTGAAGTGTGCATATATGGACCGAATTGTGCATATATAAACTGAAAAAGTTGGGCATACCTCATCAGACTCTCCCTCTTTGGACTCATTCCCTTCGGACTCATTCTCTTCGTCATCTTCAGACTCTGACTTTTCTTCTTCTTCATCTTCATGCTCTGACTCATCACTCTGATCTGTTGACTTCACCTCCCTCATGCTCTTCTGGTGTTGTGTAATGTTGGGTTCATCATCACTTTTAACCTCCCTAGAATTTGGCTCCTAGTGTTCTCTAATGTCTTGATCACTTTAATCATTGGATGAAGAGGCTACTGTTCTAGGAGCTTTGCCTTTTATGAACTTCTTTAACTCAAGGACTTCCTCTCTTAACAGATCATGCTTTTCATTCAGAGTATGCATTGTTTCAAGCAATTCATTCAAACAACACATCAATTGTCTTTGGTCCAAACCCTCAATGTTTCCAGCTTGCCCTCCCTTACCAACTCTCTTGTCCTTTTTACCAGCCCTTTTTTTTTCTTTTTGGCTTCAGCTGCTTAACAATCTGATCCAAGGATTTGTGTCATTCCTCCTTCGGGAAGTAATAGCTTTCTCCCAAGTCCTCTCCGTCCTCCTCAACAAGGATCTGTTTAGCAGCGAAAGTCCCCTCTAGGGCATCAGAAATCAAATTTAAGCTTGGCCTACTCGTTTTAAGTCACCTCAGTACCTCACACCTCGGGATTGCACAACTTTATTCAGCTTTTGGGCAAACGTTTTGCCAATATGGGACACTGCCTCATACAACCATATCTGAAACAAACAGAATTGGAATTAAACCACAATTATGACCAGAGACATTAACATTTCTCAGTTTTACATATTCAACTACTAACACATTACCTGAAACACCATCGGGAAACCCCTTATGGTGTATCCTGCTCTGGCATTGTCTGAACGTACAAGTGCAGCCTTAACTGACTCTATTCTTGTGTCCAAAGCAGAAGCCAGACTTTGATGGAGGTCAATATATGCACTCCTACCCCATGAAAAATTATTGAAACGATCCAAGTCTTGGGTCAATTTCACATGTAGGGGTCTGATCTTCCTCTTCTTATCACCCATCAGTACAACACCCTCAAGAATTAACAACAAGGCCATCTTCAGCTTGAATACATTTCCATCCCAATACGATAAGAACTTGGTTAAAAGGTTAGCAATGGTAATACTCCTCACACCAAAAAAATCAAAAACTGCCTTCTTATCCTCCACAGTGTCCTCCTCATCAGGCATCCCACAATTCAGTCATGTTATTAGCCTAAACTCCTCTATTGAAAACCTACATGGTTGTCCACCAAGATCATACCATGTCTCAAACTGCTTTTTTGTATTCAGTTGCCTAAACAATACATGGTGAATCAACTGTGCAGACAGTTTCAAGTTTTTCATAATTTTTATAATTGGGCCAAAGGGGCCCTGCAGAACTGTCTGTTAGTCTGTTCGAGATAGGGTGTTCTCAATACAATTCAGATATTGAAGCCTTGAGTTCTGATTTATCCGACCATAAAACAACTCTTCAGAATGCCACTTGTACATTATCTGTAAAGAATGACATTCACAAATACATGACAGGTAAGAATGACTTTCATATTCACATAAAAGAAAGAAATGCACCATCTTACTTTGTCAGGTACAGATATATGTTTTTCAGGATAATTTTTTTTTTGTCAGACTACATTTTTGTTTCTCAGACCAAATGGAAGTTGTTCAGACAAGTCTTTACCCTAGACTATAACTTATAATTTTGTATCAACATGAATCAGGCTATTATGACATTCTAACCACACAACAAATACATGACATTCATATTGACATAAACCCGAAAACCTACTTTGTCAGGTAAGATAATTGGTTTTGTCAGAACACATTTTGGTTTGTCAGGCCATATAGATGTCAAGAGTTTAGGCTACTATGACTTTTTCAGACCTCTCCATGCTCTGTTTTTTACGGACTAAATCATACTCTGTTTATCCAGACCCTAAACCTAGCATGCATCACAAATTTCAGACAAAATATTGCTTTTTTCAGGTAGGTCAAGAGTTAGAGAAGACCACTAACCCCGCCAACCAACTTTGATGGCTCCTTCCTCGACCTCTTGGCTTTTGGTTCTTCAGCCTCTGAGATTCTAGGTTTCTTCTTCTACACCGATATGACTGGACTCGATGATTCTTCTTCCTTCGACGAGTTGTAGGCTCTCATCATTCGGCCACTCGACACAGTAGCCGTATTCGCATTCGCCGGATGTTCTTCGCTTTCCTCAACCCTCTTTCTCCTCGAAAGTGTAGAAGCCTTCGCCTTCTCGACTCTGGCTTTCGCAGACTGCAAACCTCTTGTCTTCACCATTCTCGATATGGGGATTTAGTAAGGGCTTCAGAAATGGCTTCACAAAGGGCTTCAGAAATGGCTTCACAAAGGACTTCACAAAGGGCTTCGCCTTCTCGACTTTAGGGATTTAGGATTTGGTTTCACGAATACGATTCGGGAATGAAAGGAAAAAGCGAGAGCGCCGAAAAGTTTTTGGGGAAGAAACGGATGGAAAGGATGAACTGCTACCGGTTCGACAAGTACTTGATTACGCTACTGATACAACCATTTAAAATTAACTGCTTCTTTAAACCTTTTCAAAACACTTTCATATTTTTTGAAAAAAATTTATTCATAATTCATTTTACCTTTTTAGTTTTGAATTTTTTTACAGTTTTTTAGTACTTTTGTAATACTTTTTAAAAGTTGGTATTTTTGCAAAGAGCTATGTAAAAGTTGATATTTTTTGCAATTCCGCCATTAAATTATAAAGACATTTCTAAATAGGTTTTTTCTAGTGTGTGCCCATTGACACACTTTAACAAGCCCATTTTTAACAATAACTTTTTTAGCCACTAGTTTAATTTTTTTTCTTAAAGATTTATTCATTCTCTATTAGAAAATATTTTGTAAATAATTTCCTACTTTGACTTGTTAGAATAATAGAATGTGCTCATAGACACACATTAGAAAAATCATTCTAAATATAAGTATTTATATATGATAAAATTATTCGAATATTCTAATTATTAAAATGTTTTTTTATTATTAGTATTTTGAGGAACTGTTTTATTACACATTTTCCAAAAATATTTATTATTATTAATTTTTATTACACATTTCTAACATTTCGGTTGGGGTCCGATCGAGTCCTCCTTTGGGTCCGTTCAACACAGTTCAACATTCCCCAGTCGGGGAAGTCCGTGGGTCCGTTCAACATCCCCAGTCGGGAAAGTCCGATCGAGTCCTTTTGGGTCCGTTCAACACAGTTTCAACATTCCCCAGTCGGGGGGTCCTTGGGTCCGTTCAACAGTCCACAGTCGGGGACAACATCTGTTGGTTTGAATGCCAATATATGTTGGCATATTTTCTACCAAAATAGCGATGTGGGACAGATTAAACGCCCCCAATTTCCAACCATATTTTGTTTTGGTTCCTCTCTCGGTGCGTTTTTCACTTGATGACTCTCTCTCCCCGAGAAGACGTGTATGTGTTCGCCGACTACACATCCAGCTTCTTTTCGCAGCCATTACCACCGGAATCTCACTAATCAAAGCCAGAACCAGTCCCTGATTGGTTAATTAGCACGTGATTTATGTTGAATGATATCTACTTTAACAGTAGTTTTTAAGTATAAATACATATATAATAAAATTGTGCACCTTCATCCCTTTCCTTTTGATTTGGCAGATGCATACAGGTGGAGGGCTCTTTCCTTCATACCCACAAGGCCACAACGATGTCAGAAAATCCTTCTTCGATGATTTGTTCTTAAGCTCTTTGTCCTATATCTGAAACACTGAAGAATAAAGTTAGCATCTTTAATTAAGGACACATTCAATGTGCAGAAGCAACTAAGTGTATAGGGTACTGTCTAACAGAGTTCTTTTCTGTTGAAGAAGCTAGTCTCTTGCACAGTTGCACTACAGAATGTATATGCCTATTTTGAAAGATGGACAAGTTCTTATGACTTCAGCAGCTTCTGCTCAATATGTAAATTTCATTTCAAGAGATCTTCCCTCAATATTTTTTTTTCCTTCTGATTACATGTGTACATCTTTTCTGCAACGAGGCTGAGCGTTCCTGAGTCGAGTTTTTGTCCGTGGCTTTCAAGATGTTTGACATTGATAACAATTATCGGGTTCGTATTCCCGCGCAGAGGTGGAATTCAGACTTACTGGAGTAGTTGAATGTGCAAACACCGACAAATGTCATCCTAAGTCCTAACATACAGTAAGATGCAACACATTGCATGCATGACTTACTGGAGTAATTTAATGTGCAAAATGGTGCATGAAGAAAACTGTGGAGCGCGATAAACATACACAAATAATACTTACAAATTTCGTATATGCCAGATCAACCAAATCCCTGGATTGTCCCGAGATGTACTGCTCCATGCGGGTTGCAAGAGCTGCAAATCTGTTGAAAAAATGAGCAAATGAAATGGAACTCAGCAATGTCTATATAATACAAAATACTAATCAGGAATAGAATCTGAGGTGTTAAACCCACCTAGTCAATCAGTACATAATCCAGAAGTCAATAACTCCATACAAATATTTCCATTCAATAGTGTTCCCATAAATACTTGGATAAATAGACGAATTTTAGGGGTAGACTATCTGTCAATCTACAAATCTACATCCACGCCCAAGAGGCCAAGAAAAGGCAAACAATGTATAGTTTAAAAAGATAACTTAAGAAGTTCAAATTAAAGCAATCATGACAAAAAGAAACATATGAAAAAAATAAATATTAAGATAATACCCATACCTCGGAATGTAGGGCAAGACACCAACTGCCCTAATATTCCGCTCATTTCTTTCTATCTGATGACAAGCTTCATCAACAAACTGAAAGAAGAAAAAACAAGGTTAAGAGGGATAAGCAAAACACCAAAAGCCATTACAATTTAGTCCAACAGATAAAACTTACTCAATTAAATTGTGAAGAAATTCTTGATTCCAGATCACCTAGCAAGATGTGCACATATCCTGCTGCATCTACTTTCTGACTAGAAAGATAACGTTTTGTAACCCCATGCTTTTATATAGACCGCAATGGATCAATCTTGTAGGCCCAGTCCACAACAAAATAGAAATCTTCCTAGACAAAGTAAGTGCGGTATAAGGATAAGGCATAGGCAGATAAAGGGGGGTCATGCAGGGTCACTTGAACCCCCCCCCCCCCCCAAATCCCATATATATAATTGGCCATGTAGCACTATATGTCTATATGCATGCATATATTGTATAGTTTAAATAAGTAATATATATATAGTGATACTTTTAGGGTGAAAAAATAATATGAAAATCGGTACCAAGTCAGACTTATATGGGTGGGGTTTTAAATATAAATTATTAATAAAATGAAGATGTTTTTTTTTTTACAAAAAATGTATGAAGTAAAATGATTATACTTATTTCTTAGTATTTGATAAACTAGGACTTAAATTTGCAGGCTTGAAATTTTGAATGTAAATTACGTAGTTTTGAAAAATTAGTTTCTTGATTTAATTACTTGAATATTGTTAAAATGTACGTGTTTATAAATTATTTACTTGATTAGTTGATTTGGTATGAATACTTTTGTTTAATTAAATTTGTTTAAATATTATTGTTTATGAATATGAAGTAAGAATATTAAGAAATTCATTGTTTGAAATAAGAAGTTATCAATTAGTTTTCATGACGTATTCTTATATTAAGTCCGGAAATGTTGATAGAAATGATAATGATTTGTATGAAATGAGCTCGAATGAACATTATATGTGAGGGGATATAATTAGCGATCCAAACCTGTATATAACTATTATCTTTGGATTGAATATAATGTTAAAAAACATTTTCTCACAATTTTCTGAACATTTTCGCACAATAAAGTGATAGTAATGACACTAAATGCCTATATCAAACATTTTCGGACAATTTTCCATAACGACATTTTGTGACCCTCATTCGAAATATTTCTGCGTCCGCCACTGGATTAAGGTACTACTGAATATGCGGACTACAACAATGTCAAGGCAGGAAATTGTCACAAAAATCTCTCTGAGGCTGTACCAAAAAGGCTTTATACTATCAAAGGATTCCAAAAACAATTTAAGGGTCATTACTTTTATTTATGCATTAAGTTTCTTTTGAAAGAAAACATGAAACTTCTCTTAACACAGACCTAAATCTGTAAGGTCAAGAATCCCTTGTGGAAAGTCAGATACACAAGAGAATCACTCCCATTGTTTTGCACTTTCTAGTAGTTCCAATACTAGCTTGTTCTCATAATAATTTAGTGCATTATAACTATTTCCATACATTAAAAGGGTTTCTGATCATGTAGTACTTCAGAGTTCAAAGTAGTTCCCATCCTAGCTAGTTTTCCTAATTACTTTGTCACAATATCTATCTATTGGATGCATGAGACGAGGAACAAATAACAACACAGATCCTATTGCTAGCATATTCCAAATCATTTACGGGAGAACTAAAACGAGGATAGAGTAGAGCATCCTAATCCTTGATGATGCAGTTTTGTCCAGTTTAATTACAGTGGCAATTGAGATTTGCACAACCAAGCACTTGCTAAAATGATCAATATTCATTCGTAACAGGAAATTGACTGTAGATGCTTTCATAGATGAAATTCAATTCCAGAATTTACCTGGACTTCATCAAGAAGGTCACGTAAACATTCGTTTCATGCAGCTAACTCAGCAGTATTTGTACCTGCAGAGAAATATTATACACTAATAATTGTAATGTGAAACATGTTGCATTGGAAAATAAATTAGCATGACCTTTCATATACATAAATTTATTGGAGAAAAAGCGGAATAATTTTCCCCAAGAGGAAGATGCATTCAGAGTTAAAACATACTTGCTTTGCTGTCATCATCATCAATGTCCATGATTCCCAAATCATCAAGTGACATCAACATCCGCTTCATCTTCATTTGGTGCACTCTTACCATTGTAAAGGCATCCTGATGGATTAAGTGTAGGAACCTCAAAACACATAAAGTGTGCAAAAAAAGAACTCTACATTTTTAGCATTCACTCATTAGACTTGCAAAACAAGAAACAGATTTGTACACAGCATCGTTATACAAAATAACAAACATGTGAGACAGAAATTACCTTATCCACCAGGAGTGGTATAAAGATTGTCAACATTTTGGCATAAGCATCAGAAACTGCTGATGTGTCTGCATTTCCCGTGTTTTGACCACAAGCAGCAGAGGCCTCAAGCCATACTTGCTGGATATCTTGATGCTTTAGTGCTAGCACGGAGCTCATTTGCAAACTCTCGGGCCTATATATCATCAAGAAAGCAAAATATTAAAGCATAAACTCGGTTTATCAGATCTATAGAACTGGAACTTTATATAATAAAAAAACTGAGAGAACAGTGAAAACCATACAAGCAACAAATTAACATCAATGATCTACTGACCTCTCTTTGAAGAAGCTAGTTGAGAGAACTACAATACGCTTTCCTTAGTGGAATCAATCAGTTTTTATCAAGACTCTGTGGCAGAAAATGAGGCAGAATGAGCTGATATATATATACAGAGGAGGTACAAATTAATAAAATTATAGCAGCATATAGTCATATAGAAACCCCCTAAGCCAACTGAATGCATCTGTCCTATAGCACACTGTTAAAATTCATACATTAAAAGAAACAGCATTGGAGAAACAAGGTTAAGAACCTAGCAGAAAGCAGATTAAAGAGTTTTAAGGCTGAATTGTCTCTTATGCCATTCAAAACAATTAGACACCCAACCCATATTGGAAATCACAGTCCGCTCAATCTCAACTCAAATGAAACCAGCTTTTCAATATTAAACCGGTTATTGTTGCACAAGTTTTACAGAGACAATGTCCATAAGGGTTAACAATGACTTAATAAAGAGGGAGTATAGCTATGAAGAAGACTATTTTTGCACGAGGTTTAAGATCTTATGATATGAGATTCAAACTTACTACAGGAAGCACACTTGAAAAATGAAGAATACGCATAGCCAAAGTCATATTGGATTGAAAGGGAAAAGGAAAAAAAAAAGACATTTAGTCAACACAATTATTTGGGTTTACATCTGGGCTACTGATTCATATATGTTCCTAATGCTGCTGAAACAAAGTGCAAAGTCAACACTTACAACCCCTTTCATTTGAGTAAATATAATCACCCACTAAAACTATTGTAACTCCATCTAACTCCATATTTCAGTCAGAAGACTGCCAAACATGGAATTTAGAAATCAAAATGTAGTAGAAGCTTATAGGTTATAAATCATAAGAAGCACAACACTGTCCATTTAGAAGAAATATATAGTGAGTGAGTGAGATAAAGTGATAGAGAGAATTGCTCACATACCTTAGCCCAAAGAGCCATTTCCACGACATCTATCCCAACAACTTTTGGAATTTGACCTAGGATATCCTTGCAGATATTTAGAATGGATAGAAGAAAGCGATTCCTACATGAAATCATTGTGGAAAAAGTGAGGAACAAGTAATTTACGAAAGCAGAGCAATATTGTGAAGCTACATGTCATCAATGTTACACATCATCCATTGGGGTGGAGCAACATCAGCGTTATGGCTACAGAGGCTATCAAATCCCTTTGAGTCAGACATAACCAACACAGTCAATGATGTCATGAGGATGACAAACTATATGCAATGATACTAAGAGATAGAAACACTTATTTTCCCAGTGAGGAAGAAACATCAATACTAGTGTAAAAGTACGAGCAATGGGATCATTTGTAGCGACCTCCACATTTGACAAATGCTTCAGCTTATACAGTTATGCTGGCTTCAAGGACAAGAACGGAAGAACTCCGAAGAACCAAACCATCAATAAATAATATTTATATAACCTTAAAAAAAGTCTTATATGTAACCTTTTTCCTGTTCTTTCTCACTTTTATTTACATAACCTTAAAAAAAGTCTTTTCTGTAACCTTTTTTCCTATTCTTTCTCACTTTTATTCATATCTCAGTAAAGCTAAATGAGAACAAAGTAGGAAAGGTTTAGATTTGGATGTAATGGAGCATCAGATGGATTAACTGTCCCCTGGGTTTTTTTTTTCTTGGTCAATTCGTAGGTCATCCGATGTTTTTCAACTCGGGCATTTGAAAACATCCTCTCTATAGATTCTCTTGCAAGGTAAGGTAACATATATCTCGAAACTCCCTAAACCAGATTGGCACAGGACCTCTGCCGCATGATATGATTTTTTTTGTTTGTCAGTGATTATTCAGCATATCCAAGTTTAAATTGAGACATACAAGCAACAGTGTAGAGCAAAAAACACCAACGTGGTACCATGATATAGCTAAGAACGCTCGGGAAAAGTAAATTGAACAAGGACATTACCTCAAAGACACCACCAGACGAAAATTTTAGTACTCGAAGGAAAGCCTTAGTCCGCTTGTCCTTCTCTTTCACTGCAGGAAGTAAATTCAGTCAAAAAAACAAGATGAAAGAGCTGGGATGATTGGATTCAATGCTTGACACCCCACACATTCAAGAAGTTGGAGAAACGATCATGAAAGATAGAATATACCCGACAACCAAAACAGTGAAGAAAGGTGAGAAGATCTGGACGATTAAGAGATGCAAAATCAAATCGGGAAATACTCACAGCTAACAGCAAGAACCCTAGGGTTCGGCCATTTGACGGCCCAATTTGAGATTGCTGGATTTGCCCCAAACTCCACGGCTCTTGAAAACTCTGATCGACATTACGATCTTCTGCATGGAGCCTTCAATGACAGCCTGACAAGCTCGTAGAAGCTCACGGTCTTCTGCGCCTGGTTTCGCCATTGTTGTTGCGCTTGGAAGCTCGCTTAGATCATACACCATCCTCTCTCTCTTTATTTCTTATTTTTTCTAAACCATTTTCTTTTATCAGGATTCAGGAGTCAGGCATATTCCCCTTGGTAAATTAGCGAACGGGTTCGCATTATTTATAAACGGGGGTTCGCGTTATTTGTAAGCGGACTGGTTCACGTTATTTTAATCGGACCGGTCGCGTTATTTGTAAGCGGACCGATCGCGTTATTTTAATCGGACCGGTTGCGTTGTTTATAAGAGACCGGTTCGCGTTAGATTTATGATTCAACAAAAAATGACGCCGTGCGTTTCTGTTCTCAATTTCCAACAGGTTTAAACCGCCTCTCTCCTCTTCTTCCCCATCTCTCGAAGAATCCGATGCCTTCTTCTGCTACTACTACACTTCTGCGAAGATCTCGACCGTCGATCCACCTACTCTCCGTCTCAATCCAACGCCTCACATCCACCCGCCAACTCTCCTCAACCACCGAACAAGGACGAGGTAGAGAAGGAGACCCGCATCAGCAATCTTCTTCCCATTCCTCCGAAACTAATCCGAATCCTAAGATCAGATCGATCCACAGATGGATCACTGGTGTGACTGTGGGATCGGCCCTGGGTGCTCTGTATCATCACTATTTTAATGGCGCTGTGGAAATTGACGATTCCAATACCCATGGTTTCTCCATCTTCGATGCTAACAAGCACAGGCGATCTTGTGTTGCTTTCGCCGATTGGTCCTCTGCTCCCACTGCGGAAGCTGTTACTGCTTCGAACTCAGCTGATTCCTTCTCTGACAAAAAATCAAAGTTTCTATTCGGAGGTTTGCAGCAAAATCTCTTGCAATTCCCCTTATTTTTCGTTTTTACCGCATTTTAGGGTACGAAAAATCACAAGTGTTCAGTGTTTAGATGCTCCTCTTAGAGTCAACTCGTGCAATTTAATTTTCGTTTCACTATTTCACAGTCCCTGATTGGATCAGCACGTGATTTATGTTGAATGCGATCTACTTAGAACTAAGTACATACATAACTGTAGTTTTAATTAGGAATACATAGATTATCAGAATTGCGCACCTTCATCCCTTTCCTCTTGATTTGGCAGATGCATACAGGAGGAAGGTTTTCTTTAATTATGAGAAACGTATAAGATTGCGAAGTCCTCCTGAAAAGGTACTCACAACAATGTCAGAAAATCTTTCTTGGATGATTTGTTTTAAGCTCTGTGTTCTTTATCTGAAACACTTAAAAGTGTAAAGTTAGCATCTACAATTAAGGACACATTCAATGTGCACAGTCTAAGAGGTTTTATTCTGCTGAAGAAGCTAGTTTCTTGACTACAGAATGTAGATAAACTGGACTCAATTTGCACTTCGTTTCCTATAGAACTGAGTTGTCTACGTACCTAGTGTTTGCTCTTTGTAAAAGCTGTAGCTTTGGTGCAACTGAACGTATTTGTACAGGATAGCTTGAGGCTTGGATATGTATACTTACCTTTGTCCTCCTTGAGCATAGCTTTGTTGCCCTCAGGCTTTTGCCTACTGAGAAGTATGTTTTTATAAATTTGTAATTTATTTGTTCATCATTTTTCCACAGATTTTTTATGGTTAATTTTGGCATTGACATTGTCCTTTTTTTTTAAGGTGTATGCATACTTTGCAACTTTCATAAATTCAGATGGAAAAGTTCTTATGACGCCTGCAGATTTGATGAGGGCTGTTGTCCCAGTTTTTCCACCTTCTGAATCAAATTTAGTTAGAGATGGATACCTAAGGGGAGAAAAGAAGCCAGAGGGAATACTACGTTGTCCTCCTTCTGAATTTTTCATGCTCTTTGATGTCGATACCGATGGACTAATATCTTTTAAAGAGTGAGTTGATGCATCTCTTACATGTTCTCTTCTTATGGAAATTTCATTTAGAAAGATCTTCCCATGTTGTAATTTAAGTGTTTATCAAAGATTTGTTAGCCTTTTTTGAACTTAGAAGTGTCCTAAATATGTTTGTATTTCCTTCTGATTAGTTATCCAATATGAACATGTGGCAGGTACATATTTTTTGTAACTCTGCTGAGCATTCCTGAGTCAAGTTTTTCTGTGGCTTTTAAGATGTTTGACATTGATAATAATGGGTTCGTGTTTCCGCGCTTTTGTTAACTTCATATGTCTTGGCATAATGTGTTTTATCACTTTGGGATTCAAACTTTTTGTTTCTATCTGAGCTATCACATTCGTCTCTTCTCTTAAGAGAGATTGACAGGGAGGAGTTTAAAAAAGTGATGGCCCTGATGCGCTCTGCCAACAGACAAGGTGCTGCTCAGAGAGATGGCCTTCGTGCTGGCACTAAAATAGGAGGATCTGTGGAGAATGGAGGCTTGGTTGAGTACTTTTTTGGAAAAGATGGTACGGGAAGGCTCCAGCACGACAAATTTGTCAAGTTTCTTAGGGATTTGCACGATGAGGTATATTGCGTTATGATCACACTTCTTGTTCGGCTATTTATGTCCTCAGAGGAATTTGTACTGAAATGGACGCACCTACTTCATTTAGATACTGAGATTGGAGTTTGCACACTATGATTATTTGGCACAAGGAAGTATATCTGCCAAGGACTTTGCTCTCTCCATGGTTGCATCTGCAGACATAAAACATATAAACAAGTTGCTTGATTGGGTTGGTGAAATAGACAAAGATCCACATCTTAGTAAGCTGCGCATCACAGAAGATGAGTTCAGAATGTTTGCTGAGCTCCGCAAGAAATTGGAGCCTTTCTCTTGGGCTTTATTCAGTTTCGGGAAAATCAGTGGTTTACTAACAAAAGCAGACTTCCAACGAGCTGCATCACAGGTAGGATATGCATTGTCAAAGTTTTGATTCACTGTTTTCATCCTAGTAGTATGGAGTGAATTTCTGAAACGTTTTCATATTTCATACTAAATCATCATAAATCCTTACAATGCTTTGACATCTTGCTGATATCTCAGGTCTGCAATGTTCATTTGACCGACAATTTGATTGACATCATTTTCCACGTGTTTGATGCAAATCGAGACGGGAGCCTCAGTGTAGACGAGTTTCTCAGGGTCCTAGAGAGACGGGAGAAGGACATTGCAGGAACGCATGTTGACGATGGGATCTTCGCATGGCTATCTTGCTGTTGGAGTTGTGCAAAGAGTCGTTCTTCCGCCTCCAGGTTTATTTTCTAGTAACATAATAAAGTACATAGTACTACACACAACTCTCTCTTCTAAGAATCATCTCTTGAACACAGCTCGTGAAAATACCTTCTTTTCCACAGCTTAAGAGTCAATCCTCATATAAAATAGACCATGTTAGGGAAATTTGGAGGGTATTCTGTAACTAATCCTTGTTCTGACCTAGTACTGTTATTGTTCAAAGGAGACTTGTTTCACTGGTTTGGTCCTGGAAAATAATTTCGCGTGAAGGTTTGTGCTTGTAAATTTTCACTTTAGTTGTTACCACTTACCCATGTAAATTTTATTTATCTTGTACCCTTTGTTGAGCCTAGTTTATGGGTTGATTTTGTCTGAAGTGCTATAATGATTTATATAAACTTGGTCAAGTTGGCTCACAAGATGAAACTTGGTCAAGCAGAAGTGGGTCATATGCTAGAAAAACTCCATTATTGTATCCTATCTTTCAAGTTGCAGTTATAACTAAAACAAAAGCATTTCCCAGATCCCAGAAAAGGAAAAAATTGCAGATGTTTCCAGGTTGGTTTGATTATATTCTTGCATCTTTTTTTCGATAAGATATTCTTGTATCTTTTGCTTTGTCAATCCAGCTTGATCTTGCCTTGTTTATCACTTTTTATTTGCTATCTTGATTATTCTCTAGGTTCCGATGCTTTTGAGCAACTTTTTATTTCTATACAAATATGACAGCAACAATCAAAATCACAACTGCAATACGATTTTACTCCTACAATCTGCCAAGACAAGGGGTCTTTTTTTTTATCAATTTCTAACAAATTATGATCTACCTACCTGTCTAAAGAAGAAAGAAATCCATTCTTGTGAAAATAAAGAGAAAGTAAGTAAAAAGATGATCTCTTAAAAAAAAAAGTAAAAAGATGAGAACCGGCCAATTAGAGGGTGGCAAATTAGGCTGGCCGTGTGGGCCCGGGTTTGGTTTTCGGCCGTTCTTTGTGGGCCCAGTGAAAATGAAATTTCATCCCACTTACTGCATATCAATAAATTCATTAGATCGTTAGATCGTGTGTTCGAATCCCTCTTTTCCATTGTAAGCCGTTGTAATGGTCGTGTAGCTTTTGAGGCTTGTGCTTCCTATTAACCAAAAAAAAAAAAATCAATAAATTCATTAATAAAAAATTGGAAGAATCGCGTCCTCGTGTCATTTGGCCATCGTTTCCTCAATTTCATTTATTTTTTACTTCCCTTAGAAGAAAAATGGTTGCCGTTGTTCGGTATTAACGGTCAACGTTCCCATCACTGCGTGACATCTACGCTCTCCTACAGTGACATCCCGTGAAGAAGTTATGGAAGCTTCAAAATTAAACATGAGAAGATTTAGAACGCACAAGTCTTATGATATTAAAAAATATTAAAATTAATCTGAAATTGAAAGGATGTGACTTGTAATAAACTTTTTCCACGGAAATTAGCAGAATAATATCAATATCCAAGAACGAGTCTTCCTAATTCATATTCTTATACGGTGTAAAATACAAAACACAAAAAGTCATAATTTTGCTATCAATTTCATGAATAGAGTGTCAAGGTTTAATTTACTAACACGCAATAAGATGTCAAGTAATCGACATTATTTCCAAAATACAACTTAATATGTTCCACTAATAGAAATGAACGTAGTTACCACCGTTGCAATAACATCACTAATTATATACTACTCCCTGATTATTGTTTTTCTTCCTCTGATCACTCCTCTTATCACATTTTCTTCTTCAATATATAATTGTAGTTTAGGTTAATTTGGCGTGTTACCGTAGGAGCGTTGGTAACACGCGCCTCATGACTCTTGTTTGCGTGTGACCCCTGCGCTGCTTCCGTTTGTTGAGTGTTGAACAAATTCCCAATTTTTTTTTGCTTTTTCAGAGAAAAACCCTAGACGGCGCTTTCCAATTCCGTAGCGATAGCGTCTTCTCCCCGGCTTTTTTTTTATTATTTTATTCCCGGAGAGAGAAGGAATAAATAGAAACCCCATTTTTGCTTCTGCTCCTAAACCACTCAGAAATTTCTCAGCTTTTTTATGTCCACAACATATTCCCTTGCAATTAAGACACTCACAATTTCCCTTACAACAACAAAAAGAAAATTACAACTTCCAGAGATTTCAGTCGCTCTCTCTCTCTCTTTGCACCTTTGAAAAACTGGTTTGTTGTGGGTTCTCTCACGCAGGAGAAGAAGAGCATATACAGAGGTCACTCTGTTTCATTCGAGTCTCTTTTGCACCTTTTTATAGTTGTTTATAGTGTTTCTGTTTCATCCTACCAAGTAAAAGAAGGTGGAGTTCGTTTCTTAGCTCCTTTGTTCCCCTCTTCACAAATCAATCGATTGTGTGATTTGGGTATTCATCATAAAAAAACTAAAAAGCCATATAGCTTGTAATTTTAGGTGTTCTGAGCTCAGATTTGTTGCTTTACAAATGGGGAAACCAATTGGTAAGAAGAAACCCCATCCAGAAGCATCCAAGCAAGGAGATGCTCATTCAAAGTCCAACAAGCATCCAACTTCAAACCCTAATAAGGCATTCGATGAAGACACTGCTGTATTCATCACCTTGTCTCAGGAGCTCAGGGATGAAGGAAACAAGCTGTTCCAGAAGCGTGACTACGAGAGCGCCATGTTAATGTTTGAAAAAGCTCTCAAATTGCTGCCTGAAACCCATATAGATGTGGCCAGCTTGAGGACCAATATGGCTTCTTGTTATATGCAGATGGGGATTGGGGAGTACCCAAGAGCTATCAATGAATGCAACCTTGCTTTGGCGGTTGCTCCAAAGTATAGCAAGGGTTTACTTAGGAGGGCCAGGTGTTTCGAGGCTTTGAATAGGCTAGATTTGGCTTGGAGGGATGTTTGCCTTGTGTTGAATATGGAACCTAATAATCTTAATGCCTTGGAGATTAGAGATAGTGTTAAGAAGGCAATGGAAGAGAACGGTGTCATGGTGGAGGACATTGAAATCGGGTTGGATTCGGCCCTTGAAGCGGGTGTTGTTGGTTCCCGCAATGTGCGTAAGCCTGTGAAGGATAAGAAGTTGATCAAGGAGAAGTCCGAGAACAAGAAGAGGAAGAAGAAGGAGGAGTTCAGACTTGATGAGATTAGTGAGAAGAGTTCTGTGGTGGATGGTGGAGTGGAGGATAAATCCAAGTCTGAGGATAAGGAGGTTGTGCAGGAGCAGATTTGTATCAAGGAGGAAACTGTTGTGGTGAGGACAGTGAAGTTGGTTCTTGGAGATGACATAAGGTGGGCCCAGCTGCCTATCAATTGCAGTCTGTTCCTGATGAGGGATATTGTTCGAGATCGGTTTCCCAATTTGCAAGGTGTGCTTATCAAGTACAGGGATCAAGAGGGTGATTTCATTACCATTACTAATACTGATGAATTGAGGAAGGCAGAAACATGTGGTGGCTCAGAGGGTTCTCTTCGGCTGTACATCACTGAAGTTAGTCCTGATCAAGAACCATTATATAATGGAGGTGTTGAGGATGATATTAAAGGTGAGAAGAAAATGCATGATGTCAAGGATAAGAAAGGTTCAACTTGTATGGATGTTTGGATTCTCCAGTTTGCACAGCTCTTCAAGAATCATGTGGGGTTCGATTCAGATGCTTACCTGGGTCTTCATGAGGTCGGGATGAGGTTATATTCAGAGGCTATTGAGGATGCAGTTTCAACTGAAGAAGCACAAGAACTATTTGACATAGCTTCTGAGAAATTCCAAGAAATGGCAGCATTGGCATTGTTCAACTGGGGAAACGTTCACATGTCCAAGGCAAGGAAGCTAGTATCTCTCTCAGACGATCATTCTAGCGACTCAGAGCTGGCTCAGATTAAGGCTTCTTATGAGTGGTCAAAGAAGGAGTATATGAAGGCAGGAATGATGTATGAGGAATCACTCAAGATCAAGCCAGACTTTTATGAAGGGTTCCTTGCACTCGGTCTGCAACAATTCGAGCAGGCAAAGCTTTGCTGGATTTACGCTGTTAGAAACAAGGTTGAATCAGAGGAGGGCGCGTCTTCTGAGGTTCTTCAGCTTTACAACAAAGCAGAGGATAGCATGGAAGCAGGTATGCAGATATGGGAGGAGACAGAGGAGCGACGTCTTAATGGGCTCTCCAAGGAAGAAAAGTATAAGCCTCTGTTCCAGAAGGTGGGTTTGGAAGTTCTGCTAAGCGACATGTCGCCAGATGAAGCTTCAGAGCAGGCCAAGATTATGAGGGCACAGATACACATTGTGTGGGGCTCCTTGCTCTATGAACGTTCGATTGTTGAGTTCAAGTTGGGATTGCCCACATGGGAAGAATGTTTGGAAGTTGCAGTTGAAAAGTTTGAACTTGCAGGGGCTTCCAATACAGACATGGCTGTCATGGTCAAGAATCATTGTGCACATCAAACTGCACAAGGAGGTATGTGATTTAACCACTCTTGTGTGCTTTAAATTACTGCTACAAATCGTTTTCGTGTTGCTTAACATAGGGTAGAGATAACTGACTAAAATGTGTTCAGGCTTACTGTTCAAAATTGATGAGATTGTTCAAGCATGGCATGAGATGTATGATGCCAAGAGGTGGATTCTTGGAGTTCCTTCTTTCCGTCTTGAGCCACTGTTTCGTAGGCGTGTTCCAAGACTTAATCAAATCTTGGAGCAACATGTATAATTCCTTTGTGGCATCAACATTGGCTCCTTGATGCCAGCATCTATTTTCAAGTGAGTCATTTTCAAAACTGAACATTTCACTGCAAAACTTGGTTCTTTCATCTGGTGTTTTGTTCTGACCTTGGTTTATCTTGTTACAGTATTGCAGGTTGTTTTTTACAGTTATAGTTGATGAGTGTGCAAAGGATTGGCTATATAGAGTTCTAGTGTGGGATTGAGCTACAGATGCACTTTTTGCTTTATATACAACATTGGTCTTCTTCACAACTTCTTTCATTATTCTTTTTGCAACACAAGTAGCAGTGTGCCAGTGCAGGAGTTTGCTGGTGTCATAGTTTGAAAGTAGATCGTCAAATTGTTTTGTAAAGTCATTGTTGCAGAAAGGGAACAAATGGGCAAATAGCTTGATTCACAGATTGGTTGTAACAAGATGCATTTTTTAGGTGCCTTTTTTGTCACGATTATACCCCTAGTATTTTACGCATTTCATTCTCTTTTGGGTAACCCTTGTATCCGTAATACTCTTTAAACTACGACTTCTTCAATAAAACACTAGTTAGTAGCAGAAATGTTGTTAATTATTAACGCAAATCCTTTTGAAACAAAAAAATTATTAACACAAAACTAATCAATATATATGAGGTGTAGCATTTGAAGCCACGAGAACGATTTTCGGCATACCTTGATAAGTTGATATATAATTTTGTGATTTTTTTTCATTTTTACCATTGAAAATAGGATATTTTTTTAATCACTTTTGTTTGATATTTAAATATTTTTACCTTAATCTATGCCTTACTTAATAGAATCTAAAATATCAATATATATGTACTAAACAAACGAAAAGCACTTTTTTTATTAAAAAAAAACAACACTTTTATTGATTTGTCAATTTCTTAAGTAAATAGTTAAACTAAACTAATTAAATTTAAAATAATAATAATAAATTAGTTAATGTTTTAACGAGATAGTGTATTTGAAAAAAAAAAATTAACAATACAAATATTTATACGACATGACATGTGTCATAATGGCCAAGTGGTTTATTTATTTTTAATAAAAAATTCGGACAGAAAACGTAAAAAAATCCCAAATTGAAAAACCCTAAAACTAGCTTCCCCTTCTTCCTTTCTCTCTCCTAGGGTTTATGTGATAACCGTTCTAGTTAGATTTACCTTTGTTTCTTCGCTCTCCTTCTGAATTCACATTCTCTTCTCTCTCTCTCTCTCTCTCTTCTCTGTTTGGCTTTTTGTTGATGGAAATGGATAGCTTTTGCTCGAAGGAAATTGTTTTCGAGGGATTTGTCATCTCTGCTATGAGAGCGCTACTGGTTGAGACAATGGCTGCTGCTGCTGCTTCGAAGTTTCTCTCCTTTATGTTACATTTGGTAATTTCCTATCTCTGTCTAGATCTGTAACTCCAGTTTTGAATTATATGGTTTTAGTCAGAATTTATACGTTTAATTAAGGTTATTTACCCTATTCTCATTTTTTTGTGAAATTAGGATGCTAAAGTGTGTACCTGGATATAATTTTGTCAGCTCTCTCTCGGTTCATTTACTTATTTAATCCTCAGATTCATTGAAGAATATTAGCTTTTATTATGCCTTCCAGTGTGTGTTTGGTGATTTTTTTCTTGATTTGACAATTGTAGTTTGCCTGCATTCCACACTTTATATTCATCTCTTCTCGTATGCCTTTGTGGATTCTTGCACTGAAATGCTACATTTTTATAAGGGGATAACTCTTGAGAGCCTGTGCCATGATTTACTTTGTTTAGGTTAGAATGCTCATTTTAGAATAAATATAATTGGTAAAAGCCCAAATTCTGGAAACCAAAATTCAATGAATGACAATTAATGATAGGTAAGACTTATTCGAGAAGTCACTTTTCCTTGAGCCATAATCAGACTAACGAGTGATCTCTTAAACTGCTCTATGAATCACAAGTTGCTGGCTAGGTTAAGCCTTTTCCCTGAGCCATAATCAGATCTGCTTGCAAAGTGTTACCTATTTGGAGTGAAATGAAGCCAGCAAACAAGCTGTTAAATGCTACTGTAGTTTGACTACTCTAATAGAGGTGTGAACTAGAATTACTATTGCCATGAAACAGTTCTATGCCCTCTCTTTAGTAAGTTCAGTTTTGCACTGAATGTGACTTGGTTACAATTCAGACTTTGTAGATGTGTTGTTAAACAAAGGTCGCACTTTCTTTGGAGTGGATATTCTTATTCTACTATTAATCTAGTGGTCTCTATTTTAAAAGAGACTATGGATCTTTAGGCCAAAACAGTCATGAACAAATTTTACTACAGCTTGACAAAGTGATCTAGTTGACCTCAAATGTTTGGGTAGCCTTCCTATTTGCCTCTGGCTTTTCCTCAATTTCGGTTGTTGATTTAGACATTACTGTTTTGAAAGGCTATTAGCTTTAATTACCATTTGATGCTGTACCCTCTCTTATCCTACAGTCTACCCCGTAAAGGATTCTCAATGTCTTTATAACATCTGATCATTTGAAGACATGCAATTCATCACATTTATGTGTTATTTTTCAGAGCGCATCTTTGTCAATACCAGATGTGTGTCTTGTGTCACTTCAGGATCCTTTTGCACCCAAACGGTCAGTTAAGCGTGCCTTTTTTATTGTTTCACCATATTATGTTCTCTCATTAGTTTACAGGGGATGTCGGGTCCTGCAGATACTGATTATGAACAATCATTTCCTTCCTAGGTTGCTTGTGTCTGAGATCCATTACGCCAAACAGCAGGAGCCTGAAGACAAGGATGGCGATGATAATGATGATGAGGATGATGGAGAAGAGGCAGAGGATGATCAAGATGATGATGGTGATGGCGATGATGCTGTGGAAGAGGGTAAGGAGGAGGAGGAAGGAGATTTGGAGAATGGGCCAGAAGCTAATGGTGAAGACGATGCTGAGGAAGAGGAGGATGACGACGAAGATGATGACAACGAAGATGATGACAACGACAATGACGATGATGATGACGACGATGACGACGATGATGATGGAGGTGAAGAGGATGAAAAGGATGAGGAAGAGGCGCCTAAGGAAGAGGATGAAGAAGAGGAAGAAGAGCCACCTACCAAGAAGAGGAGAGGAGCAAACGTTTGAGCTTGTTATCAGGAGGTAGATAATCAAGTTAACCGTGAAATTGGAGCAAGTATTATTCTGTTTTTAGAAGAGTATGTAAAAGGAATTTGTACCGGAACAAACTTACTGTACCCAAAAACCCTGTCTAGTATCTGCAAATTTTAGTTGATCTTACTTGTTTCTTGATATTCAAGCATATCAGTGCAGGGTTGGATTTAATTCAGGTGTGGCCTGTGGATACAGAAGATAATTTCTAGCAAAACAGAGTTTATGCAAATAATAACATCAGAACATGATTGGTATATATGCAGGGTGTCAATGTATTATAATAAGATTCCAACTGCCATGTAATTAGTTTGTATAGAGCAATTAGTACTTGATAGTACAAATACTAGCTCATAAACCTGTTTCAAAATTGGACAATCATAAGATATGAAGATGAACCAAAAAAATGAATTTGAAAACGAAAACGCTCTCGACCCAGGAAGGCAGGAAATACCCTCGAACCCCTTTCGGCCCCCTCAAACCCTAACTTTGTACCCAGCGCCTCCATCCGAAAATCTGATATCGATCTTTTGGATCCCTTTCCCTCTCAAATCTCTCTGGTGGATTGGCTCTCTGCTAATCCATCTTCTAAATCTTCATCCCCCTACTGCTAAACAGACGAAAGTATGGGTTTCTCTTCTGTCAAATCGGGGGCTTTTGGGAGTGGGTGGGCAACCTACCCTAACTGTGAATCCGATTACACTCACTCGAAGATCCATCGGTATGGCGACCCTTCGTGGCTCTCCTCTGAGATCTGTGTTTCCTCCGGATTTCAAGGGCAAGGACACCTACTCTGTAACTAGGAAGGATGGCCTTCTCTACACCCAGCGAAGAGAGAGATGGATGAAGATTGGGAAATCCCGTCTTATCCACTGTTGGAGGCGCTGGACTTGGCATTTTCTGGGCTTAGGAAAGCCTTGCACTCATTCCTGGTACATGAATGGCCTTCCCCGACTCCACCATTCCACTGTGCGTGACATGCTTTGGAGCCGGATTATCAGGTGTGATCTTTCCTTCTTTCTCTCCCTCCCCCCTTTTGTGTTGCTTGTGGTGCTTGTGGTGCTCTTGACTATTTATTTGAACTCTGTTGTGTGGAATCTGAAACCCCATCCCACGAACTCCTGCTTCCCTTATCTGGCTTATTTGGTTTCTATTGTTTGCTTTCTCTGCTTTGGTGTTCTTTCCTGTGAAAATCTCTTTCCTCTATCCAAATCAATGGATAAGGGGAAACAATCGATGAAGGAGGTGCTCTGCACTAACCCTGACTCTGTTGGTCTCTCTGCTGGTACAAAGAGCAGACACCAAGAAAACTCTACCACGAACCAAAATGAGGTGAACCCTCCACCTCTTAAACCCATTGTCTCTGAAATCCCTGATAAGGGTGTTTGCCCCTCGTCCTGTGAGCCACCTGCTATTGACATGAATCTGTTTCTTTCAAAGCTCTCTGGAGTTCGTACAAACATCCAAAAACTCAAAGAAACCTCTCTTCTTGGCTATGTGATTGGGGAACCAGTGGATTTCTCTAAGCTTAGATTGAAACTTAAGAATGATTGGAGATTTATTAAGGGGTCCTTTGAAGTTCTGGATAAACCCAATTTTTTGTTTGAACTGAGATTTGTCAATCCAATTGACCAAACTAAAGCCTGGAAAGGTAGGCCTTACCATGTCTTTGGGCAGTTAATGCTCCTCAAGCCCTGGTGTTCTAGTTTCGACCCTTTCTCTGAACATATCTCTACTGTGGATATGTGGGTGAGAATCCCACAGCTCCCTATGGAGTATATCAGTTTTGATATCCTTAGAACTATCATCGAGATGAACCACTTTGGTAGGCTTGTGAAGCTGGATTCCGTTACTGGAAAAAAAACAGAGAGTTAGCTATGCCAGGCTTTGCATCAATATGGATGTTGATAAAATCAAAAACAAAACCATTATAATCCCTAATGAGGAGGGTGTCTCTAAGACCTTTATCATTTTATTTGAAGAATCCCCTGAGGGTTGTGGGAATTGTGGGAATTTCAATCACTCTTTTGACAAATGCCCCATGAGAAATGCTAAACCCCAAAGTCTCCAACTTACCTTTCAGAGACTTAGAGTTAGTACCCCTTTTAAACCTCCTTTGGATGGTGCTGGTGACCCCAAAAAGCAGTGGCAGAATGAAGCCTACAACAAGAAGAGACCCTCCCCTATTTTTAAGGGCTCTGCTTCTACTCCTCCTGAACCCAAAGTCACTAAAAATGGCATCTCCATTGTTAACCAAGAGGTGGAGCACACTACTAACCCTGCTGCTAAACGGTCTGACATTAGTGTCACTGTTGACACCGCCACTCTCACCTCTGAGACTGTGGGTAAAGCTGCTGGCATTAATGAAGGTCTGGTGAGGCCTGAGAACCCCAACCCATTCTCTCCTTTGTCCCATCCTGATGATGAGCCTTCCCAGGTGTGCCTGGGGGTTTCTTCTGGTCACATGGGTGTGCTTGACAAGGATGCAAACCAAGTGTTGAAGGGTGTTGATCTGCAGGAGTTCCTGAGCCAGGATGATCTCCTTGATGAATTTGTTGAATGCACTGAGATTCCCCAAAAGGAGGTTGATGATATGATGAATGAACTGGCAAGCTTCATCATCCCTGAATCAGTGATGACCTCTAAAGCTTCCATTGCTGGTTTCAAAAGGTCTGATAAGGGAACTTCTGAAGAAATCAAAGCACCCTCCACCTCTGAATCAGGGAAGCGCAAAGATGTGATCAAAGAGGAAGACACCGCCATCTCGGGGCTGAAGGGTGTGAAAAAAAATGAAAAAATAGTTATGATTAAGTACAATTATCAAGTTTTAGGTTCTATCTTTTATGAGCTGACCTTGGATGTTTGGGTAACCCCCTGGAAACCCCTTTTGTATCTGGAAATCTTTACATCTAGAACCAACTTGATATTTTTATGTTTTATTTCTCCTAGATGTACCTCCCTTTACCAAGGGCCTTGTGACCAGCCTATTGGTGCTTTTGATGCTTATGAATTGATCAATCATCTTTGGAGAAAATTTAAGTATTATGTGTGCTTTTATTACCTCCTCTCTTTGATTCATTATCTATGGGCTAAACAAACATATGAAACTTTGAAGCTAAACTTCATTAATGATAAGTTGATTCCTGGCCTTGGGCTGTTGCTTGCAGTTTTCTGGAATCTGACCACTGCCTGTGAACACTCTTGTCTGGTTTCCTTTCTCTTTTATTTGTGTTTGTCTTATGTTTTCTTTTTCTTTCTCTCTGAGACCATGTTCTATGTATCTGACTATCTTAACTTTCTGCAGGAACACCCTTGCTTTGAACCTTGTTTACAGCAAACCTGGCCCTCTGTTTGGAACTCCTTGAAGAAGAAAAAATCAGAAATGGTGAATCATATAACAATCAGCCACTGAAAATTAATCATGTGATTTTGATCCAGGCACAACCTAAACTCTTGTTTAAGTTCATTTATATGAACATAAAACTGAACAGTTGGAGTATTCAGAATACTACCTTGGTCTGTTATCTTTGTGTATTTGTGGTGTGTCACGGAATAAACATTGGTTTGACCAACATGTATCTCAGAAACGCTATGAACAATTGTAAAAGTACTAGTTGGTTTTGTCTCAATCTTTCTGCATTCCAATTCTATGAGAACCAACTCTATAGATTCCATCTACATGAACTCCATAGCATTTTCGAATTGAAATCAGGTTTTTCAACCATCATGAAACACATGGTTTGGATCCAGTGCAATGGTTGGCTTTGGTGTTTAACCAGGGCTGAAGAAACTGAAAAACCAGAGAACAATCATAAGAAAAAAGGAAACAACCTTAAACAAACTCTATTTTGAAGCCACTGCGTTGAAAATTGAAAATTTTCTCTACCTGGCTTTGGAAAACCAAAATCTTCATAAAGATAGGTTAACTCCTCTACTTAACAAAACCAATGAAATCACAATACCAACCTTAAATAATTTGAAGTCCCCTAGAAGTCTTTTGATATGGGGAAAAATCAAAACTGGTTTATTATGAAGATTATAACCTGGAATTGTCGTGGTATCGGAAAGAAAACCTTCTGGACGGATGTTGAATCCTTGTGCAAAATTGAACATATTCAATTAATCGCATTTTTTAAAACTAGAACAAACAAAGAACCAAATGAAAAAGTATGGAAAAAAGCAGGCTTTGATCAATTTTACTGTATCCCGGCTACGGGTTTTTCGGGTGGTATTTGTGTTATGTGAAAGACCTACCAACTTACAAATGAAATCCTTGAAATTGATCAAATTGATACTAGGTTTATCTCGGTCAAATACACTAATCAACTCACGAACAAAAAACTTATGTTAATCCTTACTTATGCTCCTCCGAATGATTCTGCAAAAAATGTGTTCTGGAATGGTCTCACATCCTTTATTAAAAACTGCTCTCTTTCGTGCATTATTATGGGAGATCTGAACGAAATTCAAAACCCTTCTGAGAAATTAGGTGGATTATTACCACCCTTGACCAAATTTGCAAGATTACGACATTTTAAGAATGAATGTGAACTACTAGATACTCCTATTCAAGGCAACATCTATACTTGGCGAAAGAACATTACAGAAATTGATAACATATATGAAAATTTGGATAGGGTACTCATTCATCACCAGATCCTTCAATGGTACCCTGATATCTGCACCAAACATTTTGCTTTTACAATCTCAGACCACTGTCCCATCTCTATTGAGTTGGACTCAACAATACCCTTTAAAAATCAGCCATTCAAATTTGAAAATATCTGGATGACCAGAAAGGATTTTAGAAATTTTGTAAAACAAGCCTGGAGAACTAATTATCACGGATCAAGATTATTTAATCTGGTATCCAAAACAAAATTACTAAAGAAACATGCCAAGATCTTGAACAAAAGCACCTTTGGCAATGTTTTTACTCAATTACAAAACATAGAAAAACAACTCTCTGAAATCCAAACTGAGATTTGTACTGTTCCTACAAGTAATCTCATTAAGAAACAAATTAGAATCATGGAAAAAAAGGAAAAACTCCTCTGTTTCCAAAAATTCTACTGAAACCAAAGAGCTAAAGTTAAACACATTAAATTCAACGACACAAACACTAGCTATTTTCATAAAATAGCAAGTGGAAGAAGAAATAGAAAAATCATTAAAGAAATCAAAACACAAGAAGGAACTAGTATTACTGGAGAAGAAAACATTAGATCTGAAATCAGAAATGATTTCATTAAAAGATTCAGAAGTGAAAAATATGAACCAAAGACTTTTTCAAGAAAATCTAGAACTAATTCAATCTGAAATCTCTGCAGAGGACAATTTAGAATTAATTAGAAATGTAACAAATGAAGTAATTATGAAGGATGTCTTTAACATTGGCTCGAACAAATCACCGGGTCCTGATGGTATGACAGCAGAATTCTACCAAAAATATTGGAATATTATAGGTCCCTCTTTTATCCAAGCTGTTAAAAGTTTTTTCCTCTCCGGGAAACTGCTCAAACAAGTAAACCATACTTTCATCTCTTTGATCCCAAAATGTGATAATCAGAACTCCACTAATCACTATAGACCTATTAGTTTATGTGCACGAAAACATTTAAATGCTTGAAATGTTCATCTAAGGTCTTTGAATAGATTAATACATCATCTATGTAGACTATAAGAAAGTATGAGTAGGGATTGAGAATGTCGTTCATAATTCTCTGGTATTCAGAAGGGGCATTCTTGAGGCCGAATGGCATAACATAACATTCAAAATGGCCAAAAGGGACTGTGAAAGCTGTTTTATACCTATCCTCTTTGGTTATCTGAATTTGCCAGTAACCACTTTTCATATCGAATTTAGAAAATATTTTGGCCTCGTAGAGTCTGTTAAGAAGGTCTCTTTTGTTGGGAATGGGATACCTGATCCATTGAAGAACATTATTGAGAGGTTTGTAATTAATGACTAATTTGGGGACACCTCTCTCTTTTTCTGTTGTATTCATGACATAGAATGCTGCACAACTCCAAGGAGACTGTGATTTTCTAATTAAACCTTTGGACAGTAAAGAGTCTATTTCCTTTTTGCAGATTTCTAAAAGTTCTTTATTCATTTGAATGGGTCTAGCTTTAGTTGGGATGTTTTTCTCATTAAAATCTTTTTCATAAGGTAAAGAGACTTGATGTTTCTTTCTCTCCCAATAGGCATTAGGGAGATCAGAACAAACTTGTTTTTTAAACAGATTTTCTAATTCTATAATTTTATTTTGTAAAGCAGGACTTTGGAGTTTATCTTCAATCTTTAAACTTGCTATTTCAAAGGTTAAGTCTTTTATGAAAGCTTTTTTATAATTAATAAGGTTTATCTGTCTTTCTATAGAGACTGTTCTGAGGAGATCTAGATCGTTGTTCTTTATCGGATTTAAAAAATTAAAGTCTAGTTTATTTCCTATGACTTCAGCATGAATTCCTTCTTGGTCTACCTGAAAGGGATAAATTTGGGTTAGGAATGGAGTTCCTAGGATGACTTCTTGTGATAGGTCTTTAACTAATAAGAAGGAATTCTTAAGGCAGTATCCATCACTGCAAATGGATGCCCTTGGTATCTTATAGCTTATTTGCATTCTATTTCCACTTGCATTGTGGAGTCTTTCTGTAGTCTTTTCAAAGAACTTTGAAGGAACAAGTCCTTCTCTAATGCAATTAAGGTCTGCCCCGCTATCAAGGAGGGCTACCGTTTCCAAAACAAAGTTGTCTATTTTGATTTTGATAGGAACATACCATTTTTGGAAGTCTATTTTATTAAGGACATCTACAAAGGCTTCATCATTATCTCCAGTTCTTTCTACTTCTTTGGTCATAGAAGTAGCTTTAGGGTTTTTAGAGCTATGGTTGAATATTGAATATGCCGAACTACTGTCTTAGTCTAATTTTGATTCTAGAATGGAAATTCTAGTTTCTATCTCTAAATCTTTAGGGTCTTTGATTCTAACATATTCTTGAAGGTCTTTAACTTCTCTTTTTAATCTATTGACTTCAGTTTGTAAGTCTTTTGTTGTTACCTGAGTTCCAAAAAGACTGGTACTAGGTTTGTTTTCGAAGAGTTTAGATATACTAAAGGGCTCTTCAAATACTGGTTTATGTTCTCTAAATATCATATATTTTAGCTTCATAAAGTATTCTTGCTTTGTTCTAGGATCTGGTATTTGGTCTATAAGTTGAAAAAGAGCTTCTTCTTTATCTGACTTTGTTATAACATTGCAGAATTGAGGTGATTGACAATTATCAGAACTAGAAGATGAATTATAGTCTATCTCATAAATTCCTTCTTCTTCTGAAGAATAGTCTTTATCACTGAGGAGGATTTTTTCTAATTTCTCCTTCATGTCTGGATTATCTTTGAATATTTCATTGATCTTCTGTTTTAACGGGCAGTTGTTGGCTTTATGGCCAGGTTTTCTGCACTTATAACAGATTATCTTTCTGCTAGGCAGGGGTCTACTAGGTTTGTCTTGCTCGGTCTTGGTTGATCTATGTTTTCTGAAGAATCTAGGATAATCTCTTTTCTTTTTATAAGATTTTTCTTTCCTAGTCCTTGAAGGGGCTTGGATCTTTTCAATACCGAAGGCTTCACAGAAGCTTCCCATTTCTCTTTTAGACTTTCCTTTATCTGCCCCGTATTTCGCCTGAATTTTTAATTCAGTGCATAAAGCTAAACCTTCTTTCTTGATGAAAGCTCCTAATTGGCCGTAGGTAATGTCTTTCCAAGGAATTTCTTCTGTTCATATGGTTTCTTTGAGCTTTGTTATGATTCTTTGGGCAAACAAGGAGGGTAAGCCTGATACAAATCTTTCTTTCCAGAAAGACTCATTACAGTATGGTCTTCTAAGGACATAGGATATGAATGTATCTTTATACCATCTGTAATCACTCAGAGTAGGGCATCTAAGGTTGGACAGAATGGTTTTATTGGATTGAAGTTCTTCTTGAGGGTTTCATACAAAATACATATTGATGGCATATATTAATTGACCAACATCGTTTTGTTCTAAGGTCTCCCTACCTGTTTCATCCTCTGTTGAAACAGTAGCTTCTAAGACTTCTAGTTTTTGTTGTAGGTTCATAGCATTATCCCACCAATATTTGAGTTGTCCTGTGAATCCTTGGATTATAAGGACATCAGCTATTTTGTCTGTATGGCCTTGGGTTCTATAGGCGACTTTTGCCATACCCATTTCTTGTAAGGTATTCATAATTTCACCTTCTGAATTTCCATCTATGTTCCATTCGTAGATGGATTAGCCATTATAGTCTGTGGCTCTAAATTTGGCCCTTTCTTCATATTGAAGATCAGGAGGAGTAGGTCTATTATAGTAATTTCTAGTATCCCTGTTCTTTTTACCAAACATATTTGTGTACTGTTGTGTTCCAGTATCTGTTTCTTCACTCTGATCTGAGATTGACTCCGTTTTGCAACTATTTTTACATTTAGATTTTAAACAATTTATATTGGCCGGAGGGGTCTGTGAAGTCGATGCTTGAAAAGCATCAAGTCTTTGAGAAATTCTTTCTAAAACAGTCTGAGGAGTTAAACTTATGTTTCTTAAAAGATTACTAGGGATACTTTCAGCCTGAAAGTGGGGTCTGGAGATATCTCTAGGAAATTTTTGAGGGTTAAAACCTTTTTCAATTCCTAAGTGAACTTGGTCTATTTGTTCAGTTATAGTATGAAGGATTTGATTAGAGTAATTGTTTTGATTATATATCTTTTTTATATCTCTTAAACTTACTTGACTATCATCATAATCTGATCTTCATTTCTTAAAAGGTTCAGCTTTAACCTCTTCACTTTCATTGCCGACTATTATACCTTTAAGAGGAGGATGGACAGAGGTACTAGTTCCTGAAGGTAAATGCTTCAAAGTTCTAGTTATTCTATTTTGGACTTCTAGCGAAGGAAGATGGAAGGGGTCTTTTATATCTTTTCTAGATAAATATATAGGGAGCCAGGTAAAGAAGAGAATATTAGTTTGAAGTCTATTCATTTCCTCTAATAATCCTCTCTAATTTGTTCTCTACATTCTTTATCTATGCTCATAAACCACTTTCTTATCTTTTCATTTTTTGTACTACCAAAGTATTTTCTAAGATATTCTTTGTTTATTTCAAAGTCTGATTTAGATATCATATTGACTGTGGAGTAGTTATGCATATCATTAGAGGTCGGTGAATGCATGCATGTTGATTCTTCATCATTTTGAGGAATGACTCTTTGTAAAGGGTTATTAAAGTCTACCCTATCACTTCTTAATGATCTTGTAAATTCACTTCTAACAGAGTAAAAGGGGTCATTAATAGAGTTTCTAGCAGGTAGAAATGTTGGTCTTTCTATAGAAGTTTCTCTAGTAGAATTAAATCTAATTAAAATTCTTCTGTCACACTCTTCTATGATTTGTGAAATTTCTTGTTGTTCCATATTCCTAGGGGGGTTGTCATTGGCGACTTCTAGGGTTTCTGGAATAGTTATGTCTTTCCATTTTATAGTCTTAGGAGTAAAGGTGCTTGACTTTTCTGCTTCTAATTGAAGCAAAATGGTTTCTCCCTGAGGCAAAAGGGAAATGGTACATTTAGGGTCAGTTAAGGAACTCATTAACTTGAAATGGAGTCTATAAATAACAGCAAAGTTTTTAGTGAACTGTTTGAAGTTGTTGTTTAACATTTTTATGTCTAGTATTAAAGTTTGACAAATTTCGGGGTCTGTTATGTCTACTGTGAAGTTCGAAGAACAATTAAAGAATAAGGGGCCATTGCAAATATTGGATTGGACTATGGCTAAGATAGAGTCTTTATAGGTTTTAAAGTTGTCATCTCTTAGGGCTAAGAAGACAGGGGAGTCTATTCCTTTTCTATGTAAAGGTTTTAGGGCGATCTGAATTAAACCAAGATGCATGAATCTAAATCCTTTTCCCAAATATTTCTTAATGGCTAAAGGATTGAGAAGTTTTAAGGATTGTTGTTCTTTGGTTAGACTAATGGTTTGTTCATGATGTTTAATGCAGCATGCATGAAATAGGTCTAAAATACCGGTTCTATAAATGGACTGTGAATTATCTGGAATAGTCCAATCTTCTAGATTATCAGGGTCTATAGTGAACATATTTTCATTACTATGTATCTCTGGGCTGGAACTACTACTAGATCCACGCCTAAACAATCTTCTTATATGTTCAATCATAGTGGCATAATTATTTATGTTTGTTTAATTATTTAAGGTTTGAACTAAGGCTCATAACAGTGGGACCATCCACCGGGACCACCCAGACACAGCGGGACCAAACAGATTTATGGACTGACCAAGCACTATACCCAGAGACTTAGATTAAATCTTCTAATAACTAAACAATTTCAATTCTTATGAACACGATGATGAATAGTAAGAAGACTATATAACCGGGCTCTGATACCAAATATCATAATAACAATACTTAAAGGAACCATGGAGAAATTAATCTCAAAGATCAGAACAACAAGACTTAAAGTAAGAAGACTATATCACTATAGACCTATTAGTTTATGCTCCACAATTTATAAAATAATCTCAAAGATCATAACAACAAGACTTAAAGGAACCATGAAGAAATTAATTCACCCCCTACAGGGTGCTTTTGTTGCTAACAGGGCAATTCAAGATAATATTTTGATTGTCTATGAGATCTTTCACTCTTTCAAATTGAAAAAAGGAACTGAAGGCTTCATTGCGCTAAAATTGGATATGGAAAAAGCCTATGATAGAATTGAATGGAATTTCATCCTCAAAACTATGGAAAAGTTTGGATTCCATGGAAAATTTATCAACTGGATAAGAGAATGCATAACAACAGTCTCTTTTTCTGTGCTTGTAAACAACGGACCGACAAAAATATTCAAACCAACAAGATGACTTCGACAGGGTGACCCCCTATCCCCTTTCTTATTTATCTTGGGATCTGAAATCCTTGCTAGAAAACTCCAAAAAGCCTATGAAAGACCTCGTAATCCTCTAGGATTTCAAATTATTCATCAAGGATCAAGAATCCCTTTTCTGGCTTTTGCTGATGACATTATGATCTTCTCAAAAGCTAAACAAGAACATTGCAAGGAAATCAAGGACATTATTGATGACTACTGTAAAATCTCAGGACAAAAAGTAAATTTTCATAAATCGGCTTTTCAAGTCACTAAAAAAGTTACCAATCAAAAGAAAGTAGCTATACAAGGTATCCTCACTATCACAAACATGATATCCCTTGAAAAATATCTTGGGTGCCCTATCATTAATGGTAGAGTCAACTCGAATACGTTTTCTGATCTTTTAATCAGTACACAACAACTCTCAAAATGGAAAGCAAATTCTCTTTCACAAGCAGGAAGAACAACTCTAATCAAAACTAATCTGGCATCTAGACCAAACTATCTTATGCAAAGCTTTATGCTACCTTCACACACACACAATGAACTTGACAAGCTAAACAGATCTTTCTTTTGGAACAAAGATAGCTCCTATAAGCCTTTGATAGGCTGGGAAAATTTTTGTAAACCAACACAACAAGGAGGCCTTGGTTTGAGAAAATCAAAAGACATGAATAAAGCCCTATAATTCAAATTGTTATGGAAAATCTTAGCAGAACCAAATAACTACTGGGTTAGAGTTGTCACTGAAAAATATTTGAAAACAATCCATATTCTTCACTACGAGAAAAAAAAAATTGCTCTTGGCAATGGTCCAAAATGATTGAACTCATTGACGAATTCAAATCTGGACTAATCTGGCAAGTTGGTAACGGCAGAACAATCAAATTCTGGCTAGATAATTGGGTTTCAAGATTCTCGTTGAGTGACTCCATAAACATACAAGCAACCCTTGATAAAGATACTCTGATAGTTGATTTTATGCTATCAAATAAAACTTGGAATAAGGACCTAATAGAACAATACTTATCCCGTGACTTAGTAAAAAAGATAACATCTATCCCAATTCTGTTGAATGATATTCATGATAGAATGTACTGGAAAACCAGCAAAAATGGTTGGTTTTCTACAAACTCTGCCATGGAACTAATTAACAGAAACAAAAGATACACTGCTTATGATTCCTCTTGGATCTGGAAAATGGACACTTACCCCAGGGTTGTATCCGATGCAATGCGCAACTGGAGGACTTAAATCATCTCCTATTCCATTGTAACCACACCATGAAAATAATAGAGAAAATGAACTATCACACGTATGGTATTATTACTTTCCTAAACATAGCAAACAAAAAAATCAATGAAATCATCGATGAAATTCGACAAAAAACCGATCGCTCACAATTTATAGAACTATTGGTTTTTTTGGTGGGGAATCTGGTTTTATAAAAACCAACAAAGTTTTGGAAGCCCAAATGATGGTGCCGACTACATCAAGGATGTACCGATTTATATTAAACAATAAATTGAGATCTGGAAGAAGACGAAAACCTGGAATCCTGACTGCCTAGCAGATGACAGACCCAAAACTCATAGAATAAATAACTTCAGAAGATCAATAAAGAAATGGAAAAAACCTTCGGATAAAATTATTAAAATCAATACTGATGGCTCAACAAAAACGAATGGTGAATCTAGCTTTGGCTACATTTTCAGGAACAACAAAGGTGAATTTTTTTTTCTCTTCGGGGATAAATGTGGTACCTCAACCCCCCTTAAAAATAGAAACGCTTGCAGTAAGAAATGCTCTAGTTAAGGCCTATGAATTAGGCATTACCGACATTCATCTAGAATGCGATAACCTGACCGTTGTGAATGTCCTGAATCAAATCTGGCATTGTCCATGGGATATTGATATTGAAATGTTAATTTCTGATATCCCATGTGTTTTACAACTTTTCTCTTCAGTGCAGATTTTCCATGTTTTCCGGGAAACAAACGTGGTGGCCGACTTCATTGCTAAGGAGGTCCAGCTTAGTTCATTGGAAGATATTCGAGCTAATTTAGAATTTGTAATTCTCATCCGAAAGGATGCTATAGACTGAGAAACCGACTCTTCTGTGATTTTCAGTCTAATTTTTACATAATCAAAAAAGAAAAAAGAAATATGAAGATGAATCAGCCATCAAGGTGTGGTGGAGATCCAAGTGTCAGTCAATAATGGGTGAGAGGTCAGAATCCAGGAACCATCATTCTGTGAATCCAACACACTTCTTTCACATGCCCTCAACACAAGTTCACATGTTGGTAGGCCAATCTCTCCAAACTCTTTTGCCTCCCTAAAAATTGAATGCTTATATTAAACAAATTACATTTACGCCAATTTAATATATTAATTAAAGTCTCTCTCTTTTCTTTCTTTTTTAAAGGAATTAAAGTCTCTCTTAATGTTATTCTCTTAATTAAAGTCTCTCTTAATGTTATTCAACTTCTTCTTTTCCCCTCATCATGTAGCTAGTTGAAGACCCTATAGGCTATAACATGCTCCAGCGTAAAGATTCGCTAAACAAATTCATATAAATCATCTACGATGTTCCGACCAAAAAAAATCATCTACGATGCATTAAATATTTATGTTTAGATTGTTTATTTTAATCATTGAAGTTTTCTTATGAAAATATTATGATTCTAAAATTTTGTAACATACTCTTAAGTTTCATAGTTGGATATTTACATACCATAAGTTTGATTATTAAATTTATGTGGTACTTTAATTTGATGTGAAAATACAAGACCATGGATGAATGATTTTTTTTCACTTTGGGTGTGTAGTTAGATGGATGAATTTTTTTTAGAAAGAAAACCGCTTGAATATTTCTTCAATCCAGCTTATTTATATTTTAAAATATATAAATTTCATGCAAATCGCAATCAGAGGCTGCTCTGTTCCCAGTTAATGCCCATTGGATTGCTTAGCATACAAAATACATGAAAACTGGAACATGTTAGCGTGTTTGCACGATAAACAAATTGGAAACCTACAACCGCCCAATCACATTAGCTTCTTATGATTTCCTTTCACAGGAAAATTAATTATAATTTCATGAATTGTCCTATTTTTTGAGTTGGCCATGTGTGTAGAACAAGATCAATATCCTGTCAAATTAACCCACAAAAATTTCATATATAAACCCAAACCAACCTCCCATCTTCTCTCAACCAAAATCATCTCCTCTGAGATTTCTTTCTCCTGATATCTTCTTCTCTCTTCGTCTTCCTCTCCCGGAGATTTGTTCTCGTGGGGAGAAGAAGCAGGGAGAAAGAAAAAACAGAGGCGCGTGGGGGAGATAGGCGCGTGAGGGAAGATATGGGGAGGGAAATGGGACGCCAAGTTCTTGTAATTGAAACGCAAGCGGTTCATGCCAGAAACGGCGTCGTATTGCCAGAGCCATGCGGCCGGACCACGGCGGCGGAGGCCCAACTCCGGCAGGGGATCACGGTGCTGATGAGGCGGTGGACGGGGCTCCAGATGGCCCTCCAGAACGAGTGGGGCGGCCGCGATTCCCGCCAAAAATACGACATGCTCATACTTGATCTTCTCTCCTGGCTCTCTCAATCCAAGGGTAACTTCGTCTTTTCGTTAAGTTTAATTGAATGTTGAATTAAAAGTAATTAATCTAATTAATTTGATCGCTATTGTGTAGGGCCGTTATGTTTGGAGGACTTGGAGAATTTTCTGCACGAAAGTATGCTACTTTCTTTCAACACAGAGATGGAGGATGGTAGCATTGATTTGGTAATTAATTAGATAAATTTTACTCCAATCTAATGTACAGATTATAACATTTAGGCTAGACATGCATATATTGATAACTTTTTTGGAGGAGACGTTGAATTATTGAATTAATTAGTGATGAATAATTAACGTGGAGTTGGGATTTCAGGTTGCAGAACATCTGATGATGATCCACGAAGACTACTTACATGGATGCTATGCATGACTATTCTAATTAATTATGATCACCATCGGATTAATTAGGCTAAAACCAATTGAGGGGTAGTCAAGGCCTTGTGATTTCGTGCGGTCAATTAAGCAATCTTATCCACAAATACAATTCCAGGTAATTATTCTATATATTTAATCATATCTTTACTCTATTTGAAAGTGATCGAATTTCATTATATGAACATATATATACATATATGTTTTATATTTTGCTTCTCTTTCTATACTAATGCAGACATTCACTGATTCACACGTATATCGGAACGATCACGAGATCAAGTATATTATATATACATGCATGGGATCGGAAAAGCAGATCGAAGCTATAAATTAAGCTTAATAATGTTCGTGGTAGTACACATATATGTATAACTTCTATGTAAATGTACTTCAATCACGCTTTTTTTGCTAGCCTTCCTCGCGAGAATTACCAAGGTTGTAATTTGTAAAGCCTAAGAAATTGATTAATTTGTTAACTATCAGTTGACTACTAGCTAGCTAGATCTTGGGTTGCATATATATACGCATGCCTTCTTGTACTTTGGCTTCAACTTTGTTGAAATTTATGGTAATTTGATGAATTATAAAGGGAAGAAGAAGAAAAACAAATTGCTCTTTGTAGGTTTTTTTTTTACTATAAATGGATAAATAAATACAATCCTAAGATAATTTATTTATAAGTTTTAAAATCTGATACCGATATAATTCTATCTTTAATTATAATACAAATAAAACTATCCAAAAATTTTATCTAGGTGAAGATCCGAGGCTTAGCTCCTATTTGCTCAAATAGTATTCTGATTTTAAATCACCTGGAACAAGCTTCTATATATACCGTCGACTTTTGCATTGTTTAGTTGGTTCTTTCTCCATATATATGACATGTAAAATTGAACTATCTTGATTATAACTTTTTATGTTAATTTAATGATGTTAGGGACGTGGCTTTCTCTCATTTGATTTCTACTAGCTAGCATGCATATTAGATCATTAATGTATCATATATATTCTCTCGGAGAATGTCGTTTATCTTCCAATTTGAAAATGGATGACAATCGAAAAGGTGTGAGACAAAATTGAATGTTCACAACTGCGTTCATTGTTCCTTAGTTTCCACCAAAAAATGTACTCGTTAATCTTCTCTATTTAATGTACAAACAGGTGATCATCAAGATCCATTTCAAACTATACATATGCTCTATCATTAACTAATTCTATAACATATACTCCATATATATAGATTTATCAGTGTTTATTTGCCGCGTAATTATTATCGAACATAATTAATTAATGCCTCGATCTATAAGATCTTTGATCATAATTAATGTCTCTAGAAAGTCCGTGGATCGATAGACTGAGGGTCGTGCACACACAAGGCTCAGTATATAAGACCAGTGGAGTTCCATTAAATCTAGTATACTTAGACTTATATACTATAGTATTTCATTATATTTCATATAGTCACACTTATGTACTATAGTATTTCATATAGTTACGCTTATGTACTATAGTATTTCATTATATTTCATATAGTTACACTTATGTACTATAGTATTTCATAAAATCTAGTATACTTAGACATATAAACTATAGTATTTCATTAAATTTCATATAATTACACTTATGTACTATAATATTTCATTAAATTTCATATAGTTATACTTATGTACTATAGTATTTCATTATATTTCATATAGTTACACTTATGTACTATAGTATTTCATTAAGTCTAGTATACTTAGACTTATATACTATAATATTTCTTTATATTTGATATAGTTACATTATATATTATAATATTTTATTATATTTCATATAGTTACACTTATGTACTGTAGTATTTCATTAAATTTCATATAGTTACACTTATGTACTATAGTATTTCATTATTTTTCATATAGTTACGCTTATGTATTATAGTATTCCATTAAATCTAGTATAGTTACGCTTATGTACTATAGTATTTCATTATATTTCATATAGTTACACTTATGTACTATAGTATTTCATGAAATCTAGTATACTTAGACTTATAAACTATAGTATTTCATTAAATTTCATATAATTACACTTATGTACTATAATATTTCATTAAATTTCATAAAGTTACACTTATGTACTATAGTATTTCATTATATTTGATATAGTTACACTTATGTACTATAGTATTTCATTAAATCTAGTATACTTAGACTTATATATTATAGTGTTTCATTAAATCTAGTATACTTAGACTTATATACTATAGTATTTCATTAAATTCCATATAGTTACATTTATGTACTATAGTATTTCATTAAATTTCATATAGTTACACATATGTACTATAGTATTTCATTATATTTCATATAGTTACACTTATGTACTATAGTATTTCATTAAATTTCATATAGTTACACTTATAAACTATAGTATTTCATTATATTTCATATAGTTACACTTATATACTATAGTATTTCATTATATTTCATATAGTTACACTTATGTATTATAGTATTTCATAAAATCTAGTATACTTAGACTTATAAACTATAGTATTTTATTACATATAGTTACACTTATATACTATAGTATTTCATTATATTTCATATAGTCACACTTATGTACTATAGTATTTCATTGTATTTCATATAGTTACGCTTATGTACTATACTATTTCATTATATTTCATATAGTTATACTTATGTATTATAGTATTTCATGAAATCTAGTATACTTAGACTTATAAACTATAGTATTTTATTATATTTCATATAGTTATACTTTTATACTATAGTATTTCATTATCCTTCATATAGTCACACTTATGTACTATAGTATTTCATGAAATCTAGTATACTTAGACTTATGTACTATAGTATTTCATTATATTTCATATAGTCACACTTATGTACTATAGTATTTCATTAAATTTCATATAGTTACACATATGTACTATAGTATTTCATTATATTTCATATAGTTACACTTATGTACTATAGTATTTTATTAAATTTCATATAGTTACACTTATAAATTATAGTATTTCATTATATTTCATATAGTTACACTTATATACTATAGTATTTCATTATATTTCATATAGTTACACTTATGTACTATAGTATTTCATGAAATCTAGTATACTTAGACTTATAAACTATAGTATTTCATTATATTTCATATAGTTACACTTATATACTATAGTATTTCATTATATTTTATATAGTCACACTTATGTACTATAGTATTTCATTGTATTTCATATAGTTACGCTTATGTACTATAGTATTTCATTATATTTCATATAGTTACACTTATGTATTATAGTATTTCATGAAATCTAGTATACTTAGACTTATAAACTATAGTATTTTATTATATTTCATATAGTTACACTTTTATACTATAGTATTTCATTATCCTTCATATAGTCACACTTATGTACTATAGTATTTCATGAAATCTAGTATACTTAGACTTATGTACTATAGTATTTCATTATATTTCATATAGTCACACTTATGTACTATAGTATTTCATTATATTTCATATAGTTACGCTTATGTACTATAGTATGTAATTAAATCTAGTATACCTAGACTTATATATTATAGTATTTCATTAAATTTAGTATACTTACCCCACTCTCCGTCCATTAGATCCGGACCAATTCGATATCCATCTCCGTCCAACACGTATCACCCTACCCCACTCTCCGTCCATTAGATCGTTAACGTAATTACAGATTTAAGCCGAACTTTTTATTTTCATTCAATTTCTCCACAACTTCAAAACTTGGGTATTTATGGAAAGAAAAATTCGGTTTTTAGCTTTATGGAAATTGACCGATATCTGGGCCAATTCGATATCATTTTAGGTCAAATTTTATACGATTTCGAAGCTATCCCCGAGACATTTCCAACCCCTATAAATAGGGCACCTTTCAATGAGTTTTCGGTATCCAATTTAATCCCAAAAGCTCAAGAACCCTAGCTCCGCGGCCGTGTCTGTTCATCGAAGAAATTCGTCGACCACCGTCCACCGTTGGAGTCGCCGCTACCACCAAAAGTTGCGTCTGGAAGTTAGCTTCCAAAGCCCCAAGCTCTCACCGCCGATTACCCACCTCCGGTCGCCGTATTAGCCAGAATTTTATATGTCCGTTTTTTGGGCTTTTGGAGGGGCAAACGATGTCCGTTTTGGACGAATTTTATATGTACGGACTCGTATTGAAATTCTCTACATGATTATGGGGCAAATTTTTTTTTTTTTTTTTTTTTTTGTATGTGCGTTAAGCCTTAACGCACAGCTACAGTGCCATACGTTAAGGCTTAACGCACAGATACAATGTCATTTTGGGCCTGTCTCCCTTGGCCCATTTCAACCTGTGCGTTATGCCTTAACGCACAGGTGGTACCCCCGAATTTTCCGAAAATGCCTATTCTGTCCCTTGTGCGTTAAGACATATCGCACCCCACCCGTACGTTAAGGCTTAACGCATATTTTGATTTGCATTTAGAAAAATTTTCGTGTGTATATATCTTTTTCCTATATATACTGGAACTTCATACGATAATAAAGTGCTTATACTTTTGGCGTAGGCCTGAGGGACCAAATCGAAACGAAAATGAGCTAACTAGGGCGCCCTGGCTAGCTACACATTGTCATGTGGCTCCAAAAATACTTTAGTATGTACCCAAACGATTAGTTTAACAACCGCCTTAATAAGGCTATGAACCGAGTGACATTGGTTCAATTTTCGGTTCACCAAAACTTGAGTTCAATTTTCCAGTTATGTTTTGAAGCAAATCTTTTACGAAAAGGCTATATGCACGCGATTTCATGTCTAAATGGACGCGAATGTGTGTGCGTAGCTTAGCAGCATGGTTTCGTATGCATAAGCTACGCGTATAGGGGTAAAATAGGCATTTTTGAAAAGTTTGGACAAAACATGTGCGTGTACGTTACGTGCACAAAGTGATATGTGACAAACCTGTGCGCGTAAGTGATCCATGATATTTCAAAAAAAATGCAAGGTTACTTGGTGCGCGTAGCTTACGCGCACCAAAAAAAATGCACTTTTTTCCATAATCATGTAGAGAATTTCAATACGAGTCCGTACATATAAAATTCGTCCAAAAAGGACATCGTTTGCCCCTCCAAAAGCCCAAAAAACGAAGTCTTTCTACCTATATTTTTTTACAATTTGGTGTCCAACATATAGCGTATTGTACTGAATTTTTTTGATATTTTTTGCATTTTCTACTATAATTTTGTATAAAATTTTAATACGAGTCCGTACATATAAAATTCATCCAAAACGGATATCGTTTTCCCCTCCAAAAATCGAGAATAAAAACTTTATATATTATAGTATTTTATTATATTTCATATATTTATACTTATATATTATAGTATTTCATTATATTTCATATAGTTACACTTATGTACTATTGTAATTTATTAAATTTTATATAGTTACACTTATGTACTATAGTATTTCATTAAATCTAGTATACTTAGACTTATATACTATAGTATTTCATTATATTTCATATAGTTACACTTATATACTACAGTATTTCATTAAATTTCATATAGTTACACTTATGTACTATAGTATTTCATTAAATCTAGTATACTTAGGCTTATATACTATAGTATTTCATTATATTTCATATAGTTACACTTATATACTATAGTATTTCATTAAATTTCTTATAGTTACACTTATGTACTATAGTATTTCATTAAATCTAGTATACTTAGACTTATATACTATAGTATTTCATTATATTTCATATAGTTACACTTATATACTATAGTATTTCATTAAATTTCATATAGTTACACTTATGTACTATAGTATTTCATTAAGTCTAGTATACTTAGACTTATATACTATAGTATTTCATTATATTTCATATAGTTACACTTATGTACTATTGTAATTCATTAAATCTAGTATACTTAGACTTATACACTATAGTATTTCATTAAATTTCATATAGTTACACTTATTTACTATAGTATTTCATTAAATCTAGTTTACTTAGACTAATATACTATAGTATTTTATTAAATCTAGTTTACTTAGACTAATATACTATAGTATTTAAGTCTAAGTATACTATATTTAATGAAATACTACAGTACATAAGTGTAACTATATGAAATATAATAGTACATAAGTGTAACTATATGAAATATAATAGTACATAAGTGTAACTATATGAAATATAATGAAATACTATAGTATATAAGTCTAAGTATACTAGACTTAATGAAATACTATAGTACATAAGTGTAACTATATGAAATTTAATAAAATACTATAGTATATAAGTGTAATTATATGAAATACAATGAAATACTATAATATATAAGTCTAAGTATACTAGATTTAATGAAATATTATAGTACATAAGTGTAACTATATGAAATTTAATGAAATACTATAGTATATAAGTCTAAGTATACTAGATTTAATGAAATACTATAGTACATAAGTCTAAGTGTACTAGATTTAATGAAATACTATAGTACATAAGTGTAACTATATAAAATTTAATGAATTACAATAGTACATAAGTGTAACTATATGAAATATAATGAAATACTATAGTATATAAGTGTAACTATATGAAATTTAATGAAATACTATAGTACATAAGTGTAACTATATGAAATTTAATGAATTACAATAGTACATAAGTGTAACTATATGAAATATAATGAAATACTATAATATATAAGTATAAATATATGAAATATAATAAAATACAATAGTATATAAAGTTTTTATTCTCGATTTTTGGCTTTTTGGAGGGGAAAACGATATCCGTTTTGGATGAATTTTATATGTACGGACTCGTATTTAAATTTTATACAAAATTATAGTAGAAAAATGCAAAAAATACCAAAAAATTTCACTACAATGCGCTATATGCCGGACACCAAATTGTAAAAAAAATGGGTAGGAAGGTTTCGTTTTTTGGGCTTTTGGATGGGCAAACGATATCCGTTTTGGACGAATTTTATATGTACGAACTCGTATTGAAATTCTCTACATGATTATGGAAAAAAAGTGCAATTTTTTTTGGGTGCGCGTAAGCTACGCGCACCAGGTAACCTTGTTTTTTTTTTAAAAAAAATCATGGATCACTTTATGCGCGTAACGTACGTGCACAAGTTTGTCACAGATCACTTTGTGCGCGTAACGTACGCACACATGTTTTCTCCAAACTTTTCAAAAATGCCTATTTTACCCCTGTGCGCGTAGCTTATGCGCACGAAACCATGCTGCTAAGCTACGCGCACAGTTTCGCGTCCGTTTAGATACGAAATCGCGTGCATATAGCCACTATCATCTTTTATATAAGAAAAAATATAGGCTAGTTCTAACAACCGCCTTAATGTTTTGAAGCAAATTTTCCATTTAGACGGCCATCCTAGAATATCATTGCGGTGAAGAGCTACTCTGAATCTGAATGAAAATCTGACAAAGAGGAATAGTGCCTCAAGAAAGCCATATATTTCGAAAAATGATTAACCTCTTTGAAAATGTGAGTAAAGCACACCTCCGAGAAAATAAGGAGGTTGAGCGTATATTCGATATCAACATTTCAATCTCCTAAGGGTAGGACTATGAACCTGCAAGCTGCAAGGACATTAATTATAGAAGTATAACTTAAATCTATTTTTGTCTTTCTTTTATATTTTCAAATTCATACCAAACACAAAATAATAAGAATTACTCAACCTTATTTCTCATATTCAACCTGATTCCTCATTTTAATCCGATTCGTATTACGATACCAAACGAGTCCTAAAATTTTACAGCCTTATTTCTCATATTCAACCTGATTCCTCATTTTAATCCGATTCGTATTACGATACCAAACGAGTCCTAAAATTTTACAGCCCGTTAGACCAATCCTAAGGGTAGGACTATGAACCTGCAAGCTGCAAAGACATTAATTATAGAAGTATAACTTAAATCTATTTTTGTCTTTCTTTTATATTTTCAAATTCATACCAAACACAAAATAATAAGAATTACTCAACCTTATTTCTCATATTCAACCTGATTCCTCATTTTAATCCGATTCGTATTACGATATCAAACGAGTCCTAAAATTTTACCGTCCGTTAGACCAATCCAAATTCACTAATGGCTCATATCCGTGGGCCTAAAATATAGGTCAAGTCCAACATAAATCTGTTCCGAACGTTATTTTGATGAGGTTAGTCTTTGCACAAGTGTCCATAAGGACCTTAGGTCCATAACACCATAATCCACCCTACTACTAACGTTCATCCTCTTAATACCTCATTTTTCTTCATCCTATATATACACACGCACTACTCACTACAAACACTACACAAGCCACAGCCATTTCCCCTCCCCGACCTGGGTTTGATGTCTCGACGAAACTTCGAACATGCTCAAAGCTTGACCTCTGCCCTTCTTACTTCGCTGTATCTCTGCTGCTGTCTTTGACATATATAAACAAGCAATCTGCATTCCAAGATTCCCTGGAAATATTATTTCTGTCGGATTTCTAGTTTTCCCCTCGAAGCTCCAACCCTAGACTCCGGTGTATCGTTTCCGGTGAGTCATACATGCCTTTGAATCCTAAAAAGATGCTTCTTTTACTCTTTATTTTGTTTGTGTTCCTATTTCTACTTTCTGGCCATCGGAGACTAACAGAGTCAAGAAACTAGGGTTTGATCGGTAGGTAATCGTAGGTATTTTCTGTGCTTCTTTTGTCTCAATTTCTCTCTGTTGGCTGCATATTCTGGTGATCGCTTCTGTTATTTTATTATAATTTGAAAGTCGTAGTCGCATGCTGTTACATTGACCTGTAAATCTCTGAATGAGCTTTTTGACTGAGAGAATTGTTTATCTGTGTAGAATTTTCATGTTTAGCTGCATTATGAATTTGTATGCCCTGATAAGTACTATGATGGTTTTCATGCTGAAATGTGGGTGTCGTGGTAAAGAGAATACTGAAAATGTGTTTGAATACCGAGTATGAAAGAGAACAAAGAAGGGGAGAGTGAACATTCTGTATTCATTGATTAGAAATTGAGAGCTCAGATATGTGATGAGAAAAATCGCGAGAGCGATCACAAAGAGAAAGTAGTCAAATCACGGAGAAGGAGAGAGTGAACATTCTGTATTCATTGATTAGAAATTGAGAGCAAGCCTTATGTACAAATGTATGAATGGAAGATTAGAACTGAGTTATAATAAACTATGTACAACTGGTATATTCTAACAAAATGTGATATCAATGCTGAGTTAGTTTCCTTACAGTAGTAACGGTACTCTGTCTGACCACTTGTTATGCACGAAATACTCCACCCACATCCATATCTTTGTAATATAACAAATTGATAAAATTATAATATGAAGTACAAAGAAAAATATATTATCATTAAAAAAAGTAGTAATTGGTTGCTTTTGTCCACCAAATCCGCCTAAGCTAACAATTATGTGTAAAGCCTAGGTATATATGTGGGATCTTTTGATGCTATATGTAGAATGTCTTTATATGCTTTGGAAAACATCAAAGGAAAATAACATTTCATCTTCTTTTGTAACTATGACATGTCAACACGAAGAGGGCACAATGGATGTTGATGAGCCTGAAGCACCTAATGGTTGTAGTTCAGAGTTAAAGGTAAATGGGTTGCTTCTTCACCCGGTTTTACCACAAGATGAAGGAGAAGGCCTGCCATATGCACCAATTAATTGGCCAAATCCTGGTGATACTTGGGGTTGGAGGGTAGGAAAGAGAACAGCTATTTCCGGCTACTACTTGGACAGATACTTGTATCTTCCAAGTAGACTTCAAAAATCTAGACGAGGCAGAGATGGTTTTGCAAGCAAGCTTTCTGTTGAGCAATACATTCAAGCTAGATTCCCTGGTGCAGATGTTGAAGCATTTTTTGCATCTTTTAGTTGGAAAATTCCATCCAAGCAAACATTTCTTGTAAAAGGTGAGAATTATTGCATTATTTTATTGTTACTGAACACTATTTAGTTTATGCCATTGTTTGATTATTCTTTAATTTATGCACAATATCTGCTGATCAGTGTTCTATTGTTATGCCTGAAGATAACTAGACACTATACAATTTTGGATGAGGTATTGTGATATTTTACTTGTTCCCTGGCTTGTTGTATGCCATGTTTTGTGACTTCAGTAATAGCTTAGTTGTTAGTTGCAAGTCTCTGCTGCAAGTTTACCATTTGTAAGAGAGAAGTTAGGCTGATGAGTAACAGAAATTTCTCTTTTCTTTCATCTCTTTCCCAATCCTTCTATGGAAATATGGATTCCCTTCTCTTCTTCTCTGCTGACTTTGACCTTCCATAAGTTCGCCCTCTTTTTTTATATATTCTACTCAATTGATAATCTCTCCTCATCACAACTTCTACCTGCACATGAAGCACTGTGCCAATTTCAGGACTTTTAGTTGCTCCTCCTTTAGTGTATCTGTTCAGCAACTGTACTGAACATAAAGCTCGAACAAGTTTTCAAGTGCCCTGCTTTGCATCACCAGAATCTATTCCATGGACATATGGGCCATATGGCTCATTGACTTTTATCAGCTATTAGTTTCTGAATTTCAACATTAAAAAAAACTTTTGAATTTGAAAGTGATTGGATTGTTTACTGCTGGACCACTCCATCATGCACTTTCTTATTAAGTATGGATGCAGTCTCAAACTGATCTCCACCTGTTAATTATGCTAATTTGCTTGGGTTGCTCATATAAGATGTGCTTTTTCTTCTTTCTTCCATTAAGCACAATGATTTAAACTCTTACCCTACTCTCAGATCACATCTTAATTTCATGTTCATAAAGATGTTTTTCTTAGATTTAATTATTGCATGTATATATGTTGAAGATCCTTTCCCACTATCCTTGAGATCTAGGTTGATCCATTTCTGATTTGCTATGATGAAGTTGTAGGTTTGAACAGCTTTATTGTCCTATGGAGTTTAGATGCTAACCTTTCTATGTTTTGTGTATTTGAAGAGCATAATGATTCCTCTTGCATGCTATCTGAAGAGTTGGCAGAAGCATCTTTGTCTGATTGTCAAAATGGGGGTCCTGCTTGTAAGGCTGGAAGTAGTCTTTGTCCCAGCTTGACTGAAGAAGAAAAGGTTTCCTCAGTATCCACCACTATGTTTTGTGATATTTGCTGCAGCGAACCCAGTTTTTGTCGAGAATGTTGTTGCATTCTATGCTGTAAAACAATCGACTTCGCCTTTGGAGGTTACAGTTTCATCAGATGTCAAGCCAAGGCTAATGATGGTTTGATTTGTGGACATGCTGCCCATTTAGTATGTGCTTTACGTTGCTACATGGCTGGGACCGTTCCAGGAATGATTGCTTTAGATGCTGAATACTATTGTCGCCGTTGTGATTCGAGGACTGAATTGGTGGAACACGTTACTAAAGTTTTTAAAATCTGTGAATCTGTTGATTCCCGGGAGGACAATAAGAAGATGTTAAACCTTGTCATTTGTCTTCTGCGTGGCTCACAGAGAAGAGATGTAAAGAGGCTCCTAAATCGTGCCCAATTGGTCTTGCAGAAGGTAATAGCAACAATTTTTTTCTCCCCCCCCCGGATAATGCCATTCTCTTTTCTATTGGTTTCTTAATACCATATTTGACCAATATAATTCTCCTTCAGTTTGAAAGCGGAAATGTTAGCGATATCTGGATTTTGGAAGATGACATCTCGAGTGTCAAAAAAGGTATGTTTTTCCTGCCGAGTTACTTAACATGGGCTAGTTTTCCATGCATTTGTAAATACCTAGAAGTATTTCTGGTTGATCTATATAGTTCAAGTTCTTGATCCACTTCGGATTAAGACTGTTTTTCTTTGTCTCAATTTTATTTACTAGTATCATATCTTGTTTTGGCACTTGAAACCTCTGTGAAGGAGCTCCTTCCCTGCAGCCTGCTTTTCATTATAAAGTTGCACTCTGCTAATTCTGTCTACAAGCATGAGAATCAAACTTCCTTGAGTGGCATATATGTAATTCTGGAAAGACGTATTTCACTTCAAACCAATCAATCCAGGGTTATTGTTGTATAGTATAGTTATACAGCAATAAGGGATCGTTTTAAAATCATTCCCAAGCTGCAAACTCCACAAGGAAGCTCCACACAGTTCTCGTGGTGGTCTTCGTCGTGGCTATTGGTAAAAATCATGTTGGTTTGAGGAAGAAGATGAAGATAGGTTTTGATGAAAATCGGACGGGACAGCTTGGGTATCAAAGTGGTGTTTTGGGGGAATCATCCATTCCTAGGAATGACCCATTCCCATTCCCCCCCCCCACCAAACACGGTGATGGGAATGACTCATTTCTAAACCCTTTCCTGATTCCACTGGAATCATACCAAATTACCCGTAAGAGAGGTGAACCCCCTGTACTTGCTACCTGGCTGGCTCCTTTATGAGATGCGTAACAGTTTGCCCCTCTGATGAAATCGCCATGGATGGCATTGTCCACCGTTGGCTTGGAATTTGCAAGCTCGATGACTCTTAATTGCTTTTAGTTTTTGCTCTTGAGGGATCAATTAGGATCAATTCAGTTTGTAGTGTATAGCTTGTTTACTGATGGATGCATGACCTAGAAAATCTGTACACTGATGTTTCTTTCCATGTGTATACGAAGTTGAAGCTGAAGACACCATTCCAGATTCAAGGAAACAAACTCAATCCCAAGCTCCAGTTCGCCTTCAAAGCGACTCTGAAAAACTCAGCGAGGAAATTGATCAGGTTCTTGAGGATCTAAGAGCGTCACAGCAGTATGAATACAAGATCGCCCAAAAGAAGCTTCTTGCTCAGAGGGATGTCTTGTCCCAACTTTACCAGCAGCTAGACAAGGAGAAGGCTGAGATGGCAAAACGTCCTCCATCCGCCAGCGTTGCCCAGAGAGTCCAGATAGAAGAGAAGATAAAGCGAGAGATTAAGAAGCTAAAGGATATGGAGAAGGTGGGCAAGGGATTTGGAAGGGCCCCTAGAAACATTTTAGAAAAATACTTTGATCTAGACATGAAGGATTAATCTCATCCTGAACTAGACTCTGAACAAAGATTTCTTCCTCCATTTTCTTGGTCTGAACACAGATTCCTCTTGAAACTTCGAGATACAGCATGGTTAGACTGATACTTTTAGAACCAATCCTACCTCATTTTGGAGATCAACACACACAAGGATGAGTGCTTGTTACGAGCACGAGTTTTGAGACGAGGTACTTGATTAGTTGATTGGGTGTTGTGCTTTGAGTAGGTATCACTTGAGCCTGATTACTGAAAGGAGTACAAACGGTCTCTTCATTTTATTCATCATCATTCCTGAAAGGAGGAGTACAAACGGTCTCTTCTTATTATTGTATTTGACGATTCTCGCGTATTTTAAGTTCTTAAAATGAAAATCTATCGCGTAGGCCATCTTTTTAACACATTTTTTTTGTAAGACAAGGGGAAATGATTACAATGAACTCTTTTTATTACGTCTGATGGTTTTCACGTTTATTTAATTGGCGAAATGAGAAATTACAAAGACTTAAGCTATTAAATCAAAGCGTTCTTTATTGGTGAGTCGGTGACGATAAACTAGGATTACAACAAGGAACTTTTTTTTTTCGGGAAATTTCGCCTGATAATCATGAGTTTTTGATTTTTTTTGCAAAATATCTCAAGGTTTTGACAATTTGGCCGAGTAATCCGGAGTTTTTGACAATTTCATCTGGTAATTCTGAGTTTTTGACTTTTTTGCAAAATCTCCTCAAGTTTTGACAATTTCGTGTGGTAACCCTGAGTTTTTTAATCTTTTCGACCGCAAAGATTAAAAAACTCAGTAGAGTTCATTTTTGTATATAGATAGCTTGTTTACCCAAGAATGTAATATGCTTAGTACTGATGGATGCATGACCCATAAAATCTGTACACTCATGTTTCTTTCCATGTGTATACGAAGTTGAAGCTGAAGACACCATTCCAGATTCAAGGAAACAAACTCAATCCCAAGCTCCAGTTCGCCTTCAAAGCGACTCTGAAAAACTCAGCGAGGAAATTGATCAGGTTCTTAAGGATCTAAGAGCGTCACAGCAGTATGAATACAAGATCGCCCAAAAGAAGCTTCTTGCTCAGAGGGATGTCTTGTCCCAACTTTACCAGCAGCTAGACAAGGAGAAGGCTGAGATGGCAAAACGTCCTCCATCCGCCAGCGTTGCCCAGAGAGTCCAGATAGAAGAGAAGATAAAGCGAGAGATTAAGAAGCTAAAGGATATGGAGAAGGTGGGCAAGGGATTTGGAAGGGCCCCTAGAAACATTTTAGAAAAATACTTTGATCTAGACATGAAGGATTAATCTCATCCTGAACTAGACTCTGAACAAAGATTTCTTCCTCCATTTTCTTGGTCTGAACACAGATTCCTCTGAAACTTCGAGATACATCATGGTTAGACTGATACTTTTAGAACCAATCCTACCTCATTTTGGAGATCAACACACACAAGGATGAGTGCTTGTTACGAGCACGAGTTTTGAGACGAGGTACTTGATTAGTTGATTGGGTGTTGTGCTTTGAGTAGGTATCACTTGAGCCTGATTACTGAAAGGAGTACAAACGGTCTCTTCATTTTATTCATCATCATTCCTGAAAGGAGGAGTACAAACGGTCTCTTCTTATTATTGTATTTGACGATTCTCGCGTATTTTAAGTTCTTAAAATGAAAATCTATCGCGTAGGCCATCTTTTTAACACATTTTTTTTGTAAGACAAGGGGAAATGATTACAATGAACTCTTTTTATTACGTCTGATGGTTTTCACGTTTATTTAATTGGCGAAATGAGAAATTACAAAGACTTAAGCTATTAAATCAAAGCGTTCTTTATTGGTGAGTCGGTGACGATAAACTAGGATTACAACAAGGAACTTTTTTTTTTCGGGAAATTTCGCCTGATAATCATGAGTTTTTGATTTTTTTTGCAAAATATCTCAAGGTTTTGACAATTTGGCCGAGTAATCCGGAGTTTTTGACAATTTCATCTGGTAATTCTGAGTTTTTGACTTTTTTGCAAAATCTCCTCAAGTTTTGACAATTTCGTGTGGTAACCCTGAGTTTTTTAATCTTTTCGACCGCAAAGATTAAAAAACTCAGTAGAGTTCATTTTTGTATATAGATAGCTTGTTTACCCAAGAATGTAATATGCTTAGTACTGATGGATGCATGACCCATAAAATCTGTACACTCATGTTTCTTTCCATGTGTATACGAAGTTGAAGCTGAAGACACCATTCCAGATTCAAGGAAACAAACTCAATCCCAAGCTCCAGTTCGCCTTCAAAGCGAGTCTGAAAAACTCAGCGAGGAAATTGATCAGGTTCTTAAGGATCTAAGAGCGTCACAGCAGTATGAATACAAGATTGCCCAAAAGAAGCTTCTTGCTCAGAGGGATGTCTTGTCCCAACTTTACCAGCAGCTGGACAAGGAGAAGGCTCAGCTGGCAAAACGTCCTCCATCCGCCAGCGTTGCCCAGAGAGTCCAGATAGAAGAGAACATAAAGCGAGAGATGAAGAAGCTAAAGGATATGGAGAAGGTGGGCAAGGGATTTGGAAGGGCCCCTAGAAACATTTTAGAAAAATACTTTGATCTAGACATGAAGAATTAATCTCATCCTGAACTAGACTCTGAACAAAGATTCCTTCCTCCATTTTCTTGGTCTGAACACAGATTCCTCCGGAACTTCGAGATACAACATGGTTAGACTGATACTTTTAGAACCAATCCTACCTCATTTTGGAGATCAACACACACAAGGATGAGTGCTTGTTACGAGCACGAGTTTTGAGACGAGGTACTTGATTAGTTGATTGGGTGTTGTGCTTTGAGTAGGTATCACTTGAGCCTGATTACTGAAAGGAGTACAAACGGTCTCTTCATTTTGTTCATCATCATTACTCAAAGGAGGAGTACAAACGGTCTCTTCTTATTATTGTATTTGACGATTCTCGCTTCTTTTAAGTTCTTAAAATGAAAATCTACCGCGTAGGCCATCTTTTTAACACATTTTTTTGGTAAGACAAGGGGAAATGATTACAATGAACTCTTTTTATTACGTCTAATGGTTTTCACGTTTATTTAATTGGTGAAATGAGAAATTACAAAGACTTAAGCTATTAAATCAAAGCGTTCTTTATTGGTGAGTCGGTGACGATAAACTAGGATTACAACAAGGAACTTTTTTTTTTCGGAAAATTTCGCCTGATAATCCTGAGTTTTTGATTTTTTTCGCAAAATATCCCAAGGTTTTGACAATTTGGCCGAGTAATCCAGAGTTTTTGACAATTTCATCTGGTAATCCTGAGTTTTTGACTTTTTTTGCAAAATCTCCTCAAGTTTTGACAATTTCGTGTGGTAATCCTGAGTTTTTTAATCTTTTCGACCGCAAAGATTAAAAAACTCAGTAGAGTTCATTTTTGTATATGGATAGCTTGTTTACCCAGAAATGCAATATGCTTAGTACTGATGGATGCATGACCCATAAAATCTGTACACTGATGTTTCTTTCCATGTGTATACGAAGTTGAAGCTGAAGACACCATTCCAGATTCAAGGAAACAAACTCAATCCCAAGCTCCAGTTCGCCTTCAAAGCGACTCTGAAAAACTCAGCGAGGAAATTGATCAGGTTCTTGAGGATCTAAGAGCGTCACAGCAGTATGAATACAAGATTGCCCAAAAGAAGCTTCTTGCTCAGAGGGATGTCTTGTCCCAACTTTACCAGCAGCTTGACAAGGAGAAGGCTGAGCTGGCAAAACGTCCTCCATCCGCCAGCGTTGCCCAGAGAGTCCAGATAGAAGAGAAGATAAAGCGAGAGATGAAGAAGCTAAAGGATATGGAGAAGGTGGGCAAGGGATTTGGAAGGGCCCCTAGAAACATTTTAGAAAAATACTTTGATCTAGACATGAAGGATTAATCTCATCCTGAACTAGACTCTGAATAAAGATTCCTTCCTCCATTTTCTTGGTCTGAACACAGATTCCTTCGGAACTTCGAGATACAACATGGTTAGACTGATACTTTTAGAACCAATCCTACCTCATTTTGGAGATCAACACACACAAGGATGAGTGCTTGTTACGAGCACGAGTTTTGAGACGAGGTACTTGATTAGTTGATTGGGTGTTGTGTTTTGAGTAGGTATCACTTGAGCCTGATTACTGAAAGGAGTACAAACGGTCTCTTCATTTTGTTCATCATCATTACTGAAAGGAGGAGTACAAACAGTCTCTTCTTATTATTGTATTTGACGATTCTCGCGTATTTTAAGTTCTTAAAATGAAAATCTACCGCGTAGGCCATCTTTTTAACACATTTTTTTGGTAAGACAAGGGGAAATGATTACAATGAACTCTTTTTATTACGTCTGATGGTTTTCACGTTCATTTAATTGGCGAAATGAGAAATTACAAAGACTTAAGCTATTAAATCAAAGCGTTCTTTATTGGTGAGTCGGTGACGATAAACTGGGATTACAACAAGGAACTTTGTTTTTTCGGGAAATTTCGCATGATAATCCCGAGTTTTTGTTTTTTTCCGCAAAATATCCCAAGGTTTTGACAATTTGGCCGAGTAATCCGGAGTTTTTGACAATTTCATCTGGTAATCTTGAGTTTTTGACTTTTTTTGCAAAATCTCCTCAAGTTTTGACAATTTCGTGTGGTAATCCTGAGTTTTTTAATCTTTTCGACCGCAAAGATTAAAAAACTCAGTAGAGTTCATTTTTGTATATGGATAGCTTGTTTACCCAAGAATGCAATATGCTTAGTACTCATGGATGCATGACCCAGAAAATCTGTACACTGATGTTTCTTTCCATGTGTATACGAAGTTGAAGCTGAAGACACCATTCCAGATTCAAGGAAACAAACTCAATCCCAAGCTCCAGTTCGCCTTCAAAGCGAGTCTGAAAAACTCAGCGAGGAAATTGATCAGGTTCTTGAGGATCTAAGAGCGTCACAACAGTATGAATACAAGATCGCCCAAAAGAAGCTTCTTGCTCAGAGGGATGTCTTGTCCCAACTTTACCAGCAGCTGGACAAGGAGAAGGCTGAGTTGACAAAACGTCCTCCATCCGCCAGCGTTGCCCAGAGAGTCCGAATAGAAGAGAAGATAAAGCGAGAGATGAAGAAGCTAAAGGATATGGAGAAGGTGGGCAAGGGATTTGGAAGGGCCCCTAGAAACATTTTAGAAAAATACTTTGATCTAGACATGAAGGATTAATCTCATCCTGAACTAGACTCTGAACAAAGATTCCTTCCTCCATTTTCTTGGTCTGAACACAGATTCCTCCGGAACTTCGAGATACAGCATGGTTAGACTGATACTTTTAGAACCAAACCTACCTCATTTTGGAGATCAACACACACAAGGATGAGTGCTTGTTACGAGCACGAGTTTTGAGACGAGGTACTTGATTAGTTGATTGGGTGTTGTGATTTGAGTAGGTATCACTTGAGCGTGATTACTGAAAGGAGTACAAACGGTCTCTTCATGTTGTTCATCATCATTACTGAAAGGAGGAGTACAAATGGTCTCTTCTTATTATTGTATTTGACGATTCTCGCGTATTTTAAGTTCTTAAAATGAAAATCTACCGCGTAGGCCATCTTTTTAACACATTTTTTTGGTAAGACAAGGGGAAATGATTACAATGAACTCTTTTTATTAGGTCTGATGGTTTTCACGTTTATTTAATTGGCGAAATGAGAAATTACAAAGACTTAAGCTATTAAATCAAAGCGTTCTTTATTGGTGAGTCGGTGACGATAAACTGGGATTACAACAAGGAACTTTTTTTTTTCGGGAAATTTCTCCTGATAATCTTGAGTTTTTGATTTTTTTAGCAAAATATCCCAAGGTTTTGACAATTTGGCCGAGTAATCCGGAGTTTTTGACAATTTCATCTGGTAATCCTGAGTTTTTGACTTTTTTGCAAAATCTCCTCAAGTTTTGACAATTTCGTGTGGTAACCCTGAGTTTTTTAATCTTTTCGACCGCAAAGATTAAAAAACTCAGTAGAGTTCATTTCTGTATATGGATAGCTTGTTTACCCAAGAATGCAATATGCTTAGTACTGATGGATGCATGACCCAGAAAATCTGTACACTGATGTTTCTTTCCATGTGTATACGAAGTTGAAGCTGAAGACACCATTCCAGATTCAAGGAAACAAACTCAATCCCAAGCTCCAGTTCGCCTTCAAAGCGACTCTGAAAAACTCAGCGAGGAAATTGATCAGGTTCTTGAGGATCTAAGAGCGTCACAGCAGTATGAATACAAGATCGCCCAAAAGAAGCTTCTTGCTCAGAGGGATGTCTTGTCCCAACTTTACCAGCAGCTGGACAAGGAGAAGGCTGAGCTGGCAAAACGTCCTCCATCCGCCAGCGTTGCCCAGAGAGTCCAGATAGAAGAGAAGATAAAGCGAGAGATGAAGAAGCTAAAGGATATGGAGAAGGTGGGCAAGGGATTTGGAAGGCCCCCTAGAAACATTTTAGAAAAATACTTTGATCTAGACATGAAGGATTAATCTCATCCTGAACTAGACTCTGAACAAAGATTCCTTCCTCCATTTTCTTGGTCTGAACACAGATTCCTCCGGAACTTCGAGATACAGCATGGTTAGACTGATACTTTTAGAACCAATCCTACCTCATTTTGGAGATCAACACACACAAGGATGAGTGCTTGTTACGAGCACGAGTTTTGAGACGAGGTACTTGATTAGTTGATTGGGTGTTGTGCTTTGAGTAGGTATCACTTGAGCCTGATTACTGAAAGGAGTACAAACGGTCTCTTCATTTTGTTCATCATCATTACTGAAAGGAGTACAAACGGTCTCTTCTTATTATTGTATTTGACGATTCTCGCGTATTTTAAGTTCTTAAAATGAAAATCTACCGCGTAGGCCATCTTTTTAACACATTTTTTTGGTAAGACAAGGGGAAATGATTACAATGAACTCTTTTTATTATGTCTGATGGTTTTCACGTTTATTTAATTGGCGAAATGAGAAATTACAAAGACTTAAGCTATTAAATCAAAGCGTTCTTTATTGGTGAGTCGGTGACGATAAACTGGGATTACAACAAGGAACTTTGTTTTTTCGGGAAATTTCGCCTGATAATCCTGAGTTTTTGATTTTTTAGCAAAATATCCCAAGGTTTTGACAATTTCGCCGAGTAATCCGGAGTTTTTGACAATTTCATCTGGTAATCCTGAGTTTTTGACTTTTTTGCAAAATCTCCTCAAGTTTTGACAATTTCGTGTGGTAACCCTGAGTTTTTTAATCTTTTCACCGGATACCCCTCCATCCATTTCACTTAAAAAAGCGTTAACTTTAATTTTTTTCGCAAAATACCTAAATCGTTAAATATAAACCGATGGTTCACGTACATTCGAGCTGCTAAAATATAAATTTGTCGCGACATAGACCATCCCTCAACAAGAACGCGATCTCCATAACATTAGACAAAACACTTGAAAAGAAGACATTTTATTCATAATCGGTGCGATATCTCTTTTGACGATTACATTTCAACAAATTTTTACACGAAAACCATACAAAGACCTCTCATTTTATTCCCAAAAAATGGGCGATCCAACAAATGGTCCCTTAAAAATGCGATCTCAAGCCTATTTATAGTGTTCGAGTCCTGCTTGCGATGACTGGCAAGGAGAAGAGACGTGTCACTCAACGGAGCCTTGCATGGAGCAATGTGTCGCGTCGATGACTTACATGGGGTGACATGTCGTGCGCGAGTAAGGCGGCGTTCAATGGAGGTTGGCTCGTGTTTTCTTTTCATTGGTTGAATGACATCATGACATGCAGACGAGATAACGTGTTGGCTCGCGATCTTTCCCGTTGGCTCGCGATCTTTCCCGTTGATGGAGGGTTATGAAGGGAATGAACCCGAACATTTAACGCGTTGAGTGCTATTTGAAGATAGCACGTCCCATCACAACCCCTTGCCTTGATGATGAAAGCGTGAGGCCATCAAGGCAATTTAGGGAGAACGCGTTTAATTACCGCGTTTATTCACTTCACAAGACATCTTGAGGCAAGGACGTTTTGGTTCCACAACGGTGGGTTCTTGCTTAATGGGCCTTCATCAGATCGACCCAGTAGACCCCTTATATATAAGAGAAGACAGACACGGCAAGCCCTCACTTTACCTTTCTTCTTCTCTCTCCCTTTGGCAGAGCTTTGTGCCGATTGAATTTCCTCTACCGCTGCTCCGTTCACAGGCGCTTCCTCTTCATCGTCTTTCTTGGAATCGCTCAGGTAAATCAACTTACCTTGCTTTCTAATTTTTGAATGTGTATTGTTTTTCGCTTGATTTTTCAGTGTTTTCGCGGATGACCGCACTCTCTTCTTCTTCTCTCTTTCGCCGCTTCATCTTCTTATTTCTCGCTTTTTTGGGCAACAATGGCGGCGATGATAGTGCCAATGGGTATTCTCATGAGAAGGTGAAAATAGGGATACTGGGGAAATATTGAATAACCTGATCCAGCGAGTTCACGTTGGCCGTGGAGCGTAGGGATTTGCTATCACACTTCGCTCTAGAACTTCTTTTTTCTTCTCTTTCTTTTTCCTTTTTAACATGACTCTTTAAATTCTGCTTCCAGATCCTTTGATATGTTCGCTCGTCTTGACTTCTTGTTGATCTCGTTCTTTTCCTAGAGACCTTCATCTGCCTTGTTTTGATTGTGCACGTTGTTTTTCGATCCTTGTGACTAAATTCTTTTCTCCTTTTTAGAGAGGACTTGTTTTATTGCACGCAATCATCCTTCCTCACATCTTCATCATGTCAAGCGAAATGAACTCAGGGAGTGGTGATGCTTATGGAAGAGCAGTGGAGAACGCGTACAGAGAGCATGAGTCCGCCTCGAGTCCGGAATCTGAGATCGCATCTTCATCTTCGATTATCATCGCGTTAAACCAGAGGTAAAGTTGCTTCACAAGGGTGAATGTTGCGGGTCGAAAAGGTGAAAGGAAAGGGCGTAGTTTCTTACTCTCCCATGGCAAACATCTCCCAAAGCGATCCTCAAGAGGAGAGGTCGCAAAGTATGAGTAGCTTCACGAGCCACCGCTTGAACGTCAATCCTCCCCAATTCCCGCGGTGATTACAGACGAGGTTTCGATGATGCAAATTCATCCAGGGAAGGACATGCAGAGCTATGGGACAGCCACAAGTGTTTCACTTTCCACCTTGGAATATTTAGCGCGATCGATTCCTTGGCCGACAGGGATAAAGCTTTGTCTTCCTGAAAGGGAAGGGACTTCTATGGCGCGATACGAGAACTGTTTGGTCGTCTTTGTAGCTAGCGTTGAGGCAGTGTTTCGCCTTCCCATACCTGACTTTTATCGCGATTTCCTGAAACTTCTGAACCTTAATCCTACCCAGTTGTATCCCAACGCGTGGAGATACCTTGGTGGGTACACGATGCTACCGTTCCTGTCTTATCCCCAACGCGCAACACATGTTTAAGCTCTTTACTCTGAAGTACGACAAGGGTTTTTGCAACCTCACCTTGTCTACCTTAAACGTCATCAGCAAACCTTCCAACATGGGCAAATGGAGGGACAAATGGTTTCTAGCGCGGTGCTCCTCTCGTTCAGCTTTCAATTGTAAGCTGTTTCCAGGCCCCTTTATGCGCCCTGATAAGCCAGATCGGAAGGAGATCGACGCGTGCAAAGATCAATTTTGCAATGAGGGAGATGCTCCTGACTACAAGCGCTTAATTACTCAGGAGAACTTAGAGAAAGCAGGGCTTAGTTTGTCGCGTTCAACTGATCGCGACGAGTCGGGTGGTTGTCTGTTCTTCTGTTGCTCTTTATTTTCACACGTTGTATTAGCTAACTTTTGTATTTTCAGGGATGTTGAAATCCGACTTCTTGCTAAAGAGAGCCAAGAAGATCGCGGGGACTCCATCGCGATCAACATCAAATGACCCGGCCAGAGGGGAGCAAGTGTTGGCACCTATTTCTGACACGATGATCACACACGAGACTACAGATTCCTCGCTACCTCTATCTGGCACAATATGGACGAATCAACGCAGCAAGAAGCGTGATGACACTTCTCAAGCTATCCGAGAGGGCAAAAGATCGAGGTCTGAGAGTAGCGCTGACCCTGCTCTTATTTGTACTTCGGGGAAAACCAGTTACGCCGCGCCTGGGCCTTCTGTGGCGGATATGCATAAACTAGGCATTCCAAATGACGTGTGTGCCAAAGAGAAGGAGTGGCTAACTTTTCTGCCTGCGCCGTTTCTTCAATTCGAGGCTATGAAATACATGGAAATGGTACGCGATCTTTCGCCTGCCTCTGAACCCTGCCATATCAACTTTACTTCTTAACATTGGTATACTCGCTTGATTTCGTAGGCTCGTCTAAGTATGTTAGCAACAACATCGTACTGCAATGCTTTAGAGACAAAATGCAAAGGAATCCGCGAGGAAAAAGAGGCTTGCGCCAAGGTGGCAACATTGACTAAGCAAGCTAAGCAGTCCGCGATAGAACGTGACAAGGCCATTTCCAACGCGGTAAAGCTTCAAGAAGAGAACGCGTCTCTCAAGAAAAAGGTTGAAGATTTACAATAGGCCGTGTCTGAGAAGGATGAGAATATAGCTGAGCTCAAAACGCAGCGCGATACATCAAACCTTGAGGCAGAGAAGTGGCAGGCTAGGGCAGAACGCGTTGTCACCGACTATCTCAAGTCGGAGGACTATCAGATCAAGGTAGCTGACGAGGTGGGACCCCACTGGGAGCAGGGAATAAGGATTGGAGTCAGACAAGCAGTGGCGAGGTTCGGCGAGATCGATCCCAAGATTGTTTACTTTACTCCAGACTACACGGACCTCTTTGGCGAGCCCCCGATCGAAGACCCCGAGGAGGGAGATAATCAAGCCATGGATGTAGATGCGAATGCGGTGGTAACCAGTGCGACCCTACCTGTTGACCGCGACATTTCTTGACTTCCACTAGCTTTTTATAGATCTTCAAGCTTTTTCCCTGCAAGTTGTAGACCGCGATATGTCTTGACTTCCACTAGCTTTTTGTAGATCTTCAAGCTTTTTCCCTGCAAGTTGTTGTATGAAACAATTAAGGAATATTAAACGCAAATGAATGGCAAGCGCCCTTTTGGACTTTTTCACTCTTTAAGTAATCACAGTCTTCGAGTGATCTTAATGAATGGAAGCGAGGCGGCAACCCCAAGCAAGCTTAAGGGATCTCACCCGCTAAGAAGAATGCGGTGGCAGCCCCGAGCGAGCATAGAGGATCTCACCCGCTAAGAAGAACGCGGTGGCAGTCCCAAGCGAGCTTGAGGGATCTCACCCGCTAAGAAGAACGCAGTGGCAACTCCAAGCGAGCTTGGATGATCTCATCCGCTAAGAAGAACACGGTGGCAGCCCCAAGCGAGCTTGGGGGATCTCACTCGCTAAGAAGAACGCGGTGACTTACCCGGGATAGTCTAGTCGACCTATTGTGAGAACAAGTCCCCACGGTCGGCGCCAGTGATGGTTCCCGTACATTCGAGCTGCTAAAATATAAATTTGTCGTGACATAGACCATCCATCAACAAGAACACGATCTCCATAACATTAGACAAAACACTTGAAAATAAGACATTTTATTCATAATCGGCGCAATATCTCTTTTGACGATTACATTTCAACAAATCTTTACACGAGAACCATACACAGACCTCTCGTTTTCTTCCCAAAAAATGGGCGATCCAACAAAAGGTTCCTTAAAAATGCGATCTCAAGCCTATTTATAGTGTTCGAGTCCTGCTTGCGATGGCCGACAAGGAGAAGAGACGTGTCACTCAACGGAGCCTTGCATAACGTGTCGCGTCGATGACTTGCATAGGGCGACGTGTCATGTGCGTGTAAAGCGGCGTTCAATGGCGGTTGGCTCGTGGCTTCTTTTCATTGGTTGAATGACATCATGGCATGTAGACGAGATAGCGTGTTGGCTCGCGATCTTTCCCGTTGGCTCGCGATCTTTCCCGTTGATGGAGGGTTATGAAGGGAATGAACGCGGACATTCAACGCATTGAGTGCTATTTAAAGATAGCACGTCCCATCATAAACGATTTTATTTTTTAAAAATAAACCCTAAATCCTAAAAAAGCTTTTAGGGTTAAGTGTTTAGGGATTTAGGGTTTAGGTGTAGGGCTAGGTCTTAGGGGTTTATGGTTTATATTCCCGCACTTAAATAAATATAAACCTTAAACCCCAAAACCCTAAATATAAACCCTAAATCCTAAACATAAACCCTAAACCCTACACCTAAACCCTAAACCTAAACTAAACCCTAAACCCCTAAGTCCTAAAAAATTAAAATTAATGTTTTTATAAGTGAAATGGATGGAAGGGTATTCGGCGATAAAATTAAAAACTCAGGGTTACCACACGAAATTGTCAAAACATGAGGGAATTTCGCGAAAAAGTCAAAAACTCAGGGTTACAAGGCAAAATTGCCAAAATTCAGGGTTACCCGACAAAATTGTCAAAACCTTAGGGTATTTCGCGAAAAAGTCAAAAACTCAGGGTTATCAGGCGAAATTTCCGTTTTTTTTGAAGTCGTTAGGACTCTAAAGCAGATTAAAAATCGGCCAAGTGACTACATGAGAACCAACACAGATTTCGTTCTAAAAACACTTGAATATTTTGTTCAGAATCTAAAGATCCTTCTTCTAACGTGTTAGAGGCATGTTTAGTCGGTGAGTTCTGCTTCTGCTTGGTGACGATGCGTTAAAATGTGGCTGTCCATGATTAGTCATGCTATGTGAATTGGCGAGCATGCGTTGTGCATGATTGGACCGTATAAGAGCATGTCACATGGGTTGGGAAGGCGTCATAGTGGTGGCACGTTTCCATTGGAGCTACATGCCACCCTTGTTTGATGTTGTGTTTGCGTTGCACGTTTGTTCAATTGTCGCGTTGTTCTCAGACCATCTGTTTTGGGTTCGTCGTTGCATTTCGTTAATGACGTGATCATATTCTCGACGCGTTGTTTTATGTAGCGATGTCTTCTCCATAAGGTTTTGACAGTTTGCGTGGTGATTTTAGACGGCTAGTGTCATTTAGTGCAAATGGCACGTTTCCATCACAACCCCATGTTTTGACGATTCGCGTGTTATTTTTTAACACTTTGCATTTTCTATTCGTGGGTGCAAGGTCTTGTAATAGGCCCTTTGCAAGCTGGGTTTTCAGTTTTTCTGGGCCGTTGGGTGCGGCCCCATTACGAGTCTTATAAGAAGGGGGAGAGTCAGACGAAAAACCGCCATTTCACCTTATCTTCTTCTAGGCGAGAGCGATGATTCAAGTTCTTCAATTGTCTTTTCAAGATCCCTAGGATTTCTCTCGTTTTCTTTGTTCGAATCAACCAAATAAGTGACTGTTTTCTCACTTTTCCTCTTCTTCCTTTAATATCGAGTTCTCGATTTGCTTATGGGCGCAATTTCGAAGCTTGGGCTTTTTGAGATGCGATGGCGGTTGCTTTTGGGGTTTAGGATTTTGGGATTGAGTAGGTGGTTTTGGGGTTGGGCAAGGAGGTGGGGGTGGCGAATGGGGTTTTCGGATGTGATTCCGTTAGCGAAGGAGACGTGGCATCGCCTTTGTCTGCATGTTATTCATTCTTCTTTAGGGGTTCGTTTCCATATTTTCTCTCTTCTTCGAGTTCGAACCGGTTGCCCTTTTGATCCTTTCCAATTTTCTTTCTTCAACTTGGACTTGTTGATCACGTTCTTTACCTCCTTGTTCGCACACGCTCTTCACCTTTGTTTTCCTCTCTAAATCCTCTTTGTTTTGGTATTTCAAAGGATTTGGGTGAGCGTGTGCAATTGCTTCAACCCTCTCTCCACTATGTCAAGTGAAACAGATTATGGAAGCAAGGACGCATTGGATAGAGTGCTAGAGGACACATACTTGGAGGTTGGGTCGAGTTCGAGCCCTAACGTGGAGGTCATATCTTCGTCATCCTCCTATGATTCATCGTGACGAGGTTTTGCAAGCGGGGCTCAAGCGTTAGGGTCCCAAGATGAGGTTGAGGAGGCTTCATCCAGATTCGAGGAAACACTGGAGGTTGCGGCTCTTCCTAAAGGGCGCGTATTGACAACTAGAAGGGTTAAGGGAAAAGGCGTTGTGTCTTAAACTCACGTCGCAAACCCTGATACCGAATTTTCATCATACAAGGGGAAGAGCACATTTAGTTTCCCTAGTCATCACGCGAACGTTGAGCCTCCTCCACTCCTCGCGATGTGGAATGCACGACCTCAGGGTGGGGACCACCGTTTCTCTTACGACGCTAAAAGATTTAGCGCACGAGATTCCTTGGTCGAGGGGGTGAAGTTGTGTCTCCCTAAGAGTGGAGACACTTCTATGACACGCTACGAGAACTGTCTCGTGGTTTATTTGGGTAGTGTTGAGGTTGGATTTCGTCTACCTCTCCCTGATCACTATGACGACTTCTTGGCGTTTACGAGCCTTAGCCTGACACATTTGTTTTCCAACGCGTGGAGATTCTTCATTGGCTACACAATGCGGTGTTATAAGGAAGGGATCACCCCTGACGCGCAACATATACTCTGCCTCTTCACCATGAAATACGAGAGGTGATGATTCCCGCGTTGTCTAAGTAGGTAAAGTGTGCAAAGTTATATAAAACTTGACCCTAAATGAACTCGATGAATTGAGTAGACGCACAGAAACCAAACTCAACCAAATAACGCGGTATATTATAAACAACGGGCATGAAACTTTTCACTCTTCTTTACAATTACACGTGAATCGCTCACAGATCTCGAAAAGAGCTAAAACAACCTCGTGGAACTGTTTTTCCCCTTTTTTCGGACCCCAATTTCTGAGGGGTGTTGAGTTATTTATAGGCGAAGAGTCATGCTTCTGCTTAGTCGACATGCAGGGACACGTCACCTCGCGGCTCATCCTGTGGCAGGCGTCGGCAAGGAGGTGTAAGGCGTTGATTGGACCGACGGAGTGGGAAGGCGCGTGTCAAGCTGGAGTGATGCGTGGTTGGCATGCCCGGATTGGTCCGAGTGATTCACATCGGCCTGGAAGTATCCAATGGCTACTATGCGGTCATGACTTCGTGGGAGATGGAAAATGTGTTATTGGTGTGGTGACGCGGTCATTTGGGATCGCCGCGCTAGATGTACTTCGTGGTCCGATGTGCCGATGAGACATATAGAACGCGTTGATGGTATCATGAAATTATGTCGCACTATCACAACCCCTTGTTTTGGCGAGTCATCCATGGCTTAGTCAAAACAATAAATAATAGTGAGTGTTTAAAATTAACGCATTCTATCGACCTCTGATGATTCTCAAATTCTCTAAGTAAATAAAGTTTGGAGCTTATAGAATAAACTTGATCCTTAAATGAACGCGATAAATGTGTCTCGTGGCAAGAGTGTGAATCTGAACGGGAAACGCGGTATATTAATATCGTGGAACACAAAACTCCTGGCTTTCTTACAATTATGAGAGAATCACCACAGATCTCAAGAATTCAAGAAAAAGCTTACAACGTAGTTTTTTCTCCTTTCTTTTCGACCCCTTTTTTATGAGGGGGTCTTGGGCTATTTATAGGAAGGGGACTTGGTTTGAAGTCGGTTGGCACAGAGCTACGTGTCGTCTCCTGATTCGTCTAGTGACAGACGTCGGCGAGTGCGTGTATGGCTAAGATTGAACTAACAAGATGGGAGAGCACATGTCAAGATGGGGGGACACACAGTTGGCCTGCTCGGGTTGGTCAGATGGGCTTATGGCGGTTCGGCAATGTTGGCAAGGTTCCACGCGATCCTATGAAACGAACGCGATGAAGATGTCCCGTGGCGTCAGCTCCTTGTAACAATCTTTTTGGGTCCAACGGGCTCGAGGTGGTATGCCCACGCGGGAGAATTTCCATGCGATCCCACCAAATGAACGCGTGAAAGGAATGTCTCGCCACCAATTTGTTATCACATCAGATGAATAGCACGCGTGAAAGGCATTATGAAGAAATGACGTACTATCACAGTCCCTTGTTTTAGCGAGTCATTCCTGGCTTAGTCAAAACAACAAATAGTAAATGGATCTGTTTATCTTAAAATGAATGCGTTTTATTCATACCTTGATGGGCCCCGGGTTGACTTCTTCTCCGGTGGGCCCTTAGCTGACTTCTTTTCTGGTGGGCCACTGGGCGACTTTCCTGGTAGTTGGGGACCCAATTGTTTTTCTATTTAATGGAATGGGTCTGCAGATGGGCGGGAAGTTACTTCACTTTCTACGTCCTTCTTCTCTCTCCCTTCTCCAGGCGATTGCGGTTCTGGGCCTCTTCGGCTTCTTTGTCTTCTTCGCTTGAATCTCCTTGCAAACTCTTCAGGTAAACGCCAATTGTTTTTATTTTCTTTCCCTGATCGTCACTGTCGTTAAGTAGCTATATGTGAGAAATTTCTGGATTAGGAGGGGGGGGGGGTCGTGCCCTTTTCTCTCTTTTCTGGTGGGGTTTACTGCCACCGGGAACATGTCTCTTCCGGGGTGATTTGGGTGGTTCTCGGGAGCGAGGGACCGGTTTTCTGGTCTATTCTCTGAGCAATCGCCTCCGAACTTGGGAGATTTTTACTGACCTGAAAGTTGAAGGGTCGGATGCTGGTAGCGGGTGAAAAGTGAAGGGAGATTTAGGGGAGAAATGTCCTCCGGTCTGACCCCGAGTTGGTTCTCTTCTTCCCCCCTGCTTCCGTCCTTGCCGACCCGGTTTTTACAAACCGGTTTATTGAATTGGGAGCCCGGTTTTGGCCCTTTTCCTCTCTAATCACTCTCCTTCTTGAGTCAGCTGCGCGGTGATTAATGATTCTATCTCTCGTACCTTCTCGTTTGGGTGGCTCCATATTTTTCTTTCACCGTCCTAAGCCTCCTTCTGTTTTACCTTATTTCCAGAGGGTTTGAGAGAATGCGTATCACCCTCAAGTTGCCATTTAAGATGCCTAACAGTGAGACAGATTCAGGGAGCATGGATCCGTTAAGCCGCGCTAGGGAAGCAGCGTACCTGGAAGGAAATTCGGGGACCAGTCCAGGTGAATCATCTTCTGCGTCATCGTCATCTTCTCCTTCTCCTGATGTTTTGCGGCCATCTAAGGCTGGAGGGAGTGCAATGGTTTATGGGGGCGTTGAGACTATTTCCTTAGATTCTGAAGAGACTTTGGGCGTAGCGCAACTCCCTAGGATAAGAACACAAGGTGCGTCGAGTTCGCCGACAGGTGCAGAGGCGCGGTCATCTGCAGTGCTTCCTGAGGGCGCGTCTTCTCATCAGGAAGGGAGGGCAGACAGTTGTATTGATTTCCCTAGTCATAGGTTGGGTGTAGAGCCCTCGCCTTCTGCTAGAGTGGATCCGAAGGAGGTTCCAATGATGCCACCCTCTAGAGATGAAGACTTGCGCGATATGGGATCATACACCACGGTCTCTCTTCAAACACTGGAACGCTTGGCAAGGGAGATCCCTTGGCCTACCGGGGTGGAGTTGTGCCTTCCTGAACATACATGCTCTTCTTTGGCGCGCTATAAGAATTGCCTTGTGGTTAACCTATTTAGTCTGGAGGGGGGTTTCGCTTGCCTTTGGCAAATCATTACCGCGATTTCTTGGCCATGTCAAACTTAAGTCCCGCGTCCTCGAACGTGGGAAAATGGAAGGATAGGTGGTTTTTGGCCCGGGGCCCTTCGGAGGACGCCTTTAACTGTAAAATATACCCCACGGTATTTAAGAGACCCAAGAAACCTTCCCAAAGGGACATAGATGCGTGTAAGGCTAGGTTTCGCAATGATTCAGATGTTCCAGATTTTAAGAGGTTGCTCACTCAAGAGAATTTGGAGAAGGCGGGTTTAAGTCTTCCTTCGAGAGCAGGCGATGGAGGGCAGGGTAGTTGCTTATGTGCTTTTATGTTAACGCGATCTATCAATCCTTTTTTTCTATGTATTTTTGAATGTGGTCGTTGTTGTGTTCCTTTGCAGGCATGGTGTGTAACACCCCCAAAACTTAACCCTTTTGGAAAGGTATTACCGCCAGTGACCCCAGTGTTCCTTACCGAGATCACCCAAGGCTTTACCAAATAAATACAATTTATGAAATGCAATTGATACACAAAGATCAAGCATTAAATTCCAAAACATAACATTGTTGAGGAAACAAGAGTTACGGGATTACAACCCAATCCCGAATAGGTCAAAACATAGTTTAAACCAAACACAGCGGAAGACTAAGAAAGTAAGTTACAATCGGAGTTATTGTCCAAAGGATCATAACCTGATTAAAGAAATAATTAAAACATTAAAAAACCACCGCCGACTTCATAGCCCTTCTAATCTTCTGAGCTACTTCTTAACTGATGTACCGAATCAAACGGATGACACCAGCCAACCATGCAAGGGAAAAATATTGGTTGGTTAGTCTAAATGAATAGACTAGCAAGGGAACAAAGCAGACTGGTTCGAAGCAGTCATATTAGGTTAGACTCACCGCTTCTCGGATAATAACCGATAACGGTAGTCAACCATCATATTCCTACTGGAATAGACAAGAGATATGCACAAGAGAAGATTCTGGAAGACTGAATCTTCACAAAAATCGACTCGAAAGAAGACTCCAACTGAAATGAGTCTTTAAGGAATAATGACAAATCTAGAATGTTACAGAATCATTCAACAATGATTTAAAACTGACTGAGATGCTTCGGTTCACGACCAACCTCATCGTCTACAGCGAATCCAGATTGGAAAGAGAACGTACTACATTCGAGTCAAGACGAGTTTTCCTAGCTGCACTGAACTTAGTTGTACTACTCGCCCAAGGTGTATTAATTATGTGCGTCAATGTAGCACTTATCTGATTTATGTTTCAAAAACACACATCACGTTATAGACTTTTACATGTGTACCCCACCAATGGGGCGACACATCTTAGTATACGTTTCGTCGAGAGTGACATATACCGAAAGGTTTGTGACACCAGCTAAGTGTCCTGTCTCTACACACATGTGTAAGAGACCGATCATGATCATAGAATAGTACCAGATGGGGACGAGCCATCCCGATACCAGATTATAAAGAAACGACTGGACAGAGTCCGAGTAACGTTCCTATCTAACAGTGCTAACTAAACAGTTACAGCACCACAACATTTACAGGATAAATCCACATAAAGGCCGGAAAGGCGATCACAGATAATAGCGTTGTTCTAACAGATATACAACCTATTATATGATTTTTAAAATAGTTTATCAAAACCGTTTCCAGACAAACAGAATATTCATTCCAAATTAATTACTCAGATAAACTACTGATAATTAATGTAAATATGGAACGAAAGAGCAAGAGCGAACCGTCACTTGCCTTACTCCGCAGAATAGTCTAAAGACGTCACTGGATTCCGGGCTCGACACGGTATAGTTTCGACAGCACAACAACCTTCAAGTCGACCCATAAAAGGAACCCTAAGTTAGATCCGACATAAACAGTACGAATCTAAACACGGCGAAAGAACACGAAAGGAAAGACGCCACGACGACAACCGACCAAGCCAAATCCACGAAGGCATTCTGGGCACTGGCGGCGGTCGCCATTCTTGGCGGCGGTCGCCGTATTCATCACGGCGGTCGCCGTGAAGAACACGGCCGACTGAAGCGAGAGAAAACTCACCCCAAAACACGAGCGGTTCGGCCTCCTCCGACTTGCTTTGGCTTCTAACCTCCAAGGCTAACCAAAAGCTTCACAAAGGCACTCTGGAAACACATCAAAGCAACACCGGCGAGACCTTCGAATTCCGGCGAAAACACAACTCCGGCGAGAAGCGAATTTGGCAGCGATTCGGGGTTGTAGATGACCCAAAACCCATGCCCAAGCTCTGCTATTTATAGGCAAACCCCAAGGAGTGATCTGCAAATCCTCAGACGCGGCAAACGACGCAACGGCGCGCCTCGAACGACGCCGACGACCATCGGGCAATGCCCACTGGACAATCACGACGGTCGCCGTATTTTTGCCTGCTGCGGGCACACGGCGGTCGCCGTAAATGCGGCGGTCACCGTCGCTAGGCCTGTCGCGGCCAGCTAGAAGCTGACACGTTGACTCTTCGGGCCCAACCACGGCGGTCGCCGTTTCCCCCTTTTCCCGCCCATTCGGCTTTGAACGAGCTTGACGATAAACCGGGATAAAAATTATCGTACGCGAACGACAATTTAGAATTCAAGGCACCTTGTCTGTATATTATTTCACTGAGAAAATTATTACAGATATAGATCACATTACAGAATGTCTCAAGCTACCTGAATTAAATCCGACGTACACAACGGGTACTCGGGAAAATTCCATAATTCCCAAAATAACCTTACAAAAATACGGGGTATCACATGGTGGGTTCTTCTTTTTTGTTGGGGAGCGCAGTGCGTAGTACAAAGGGAGGAGAACCTTCTCTTCCAGTCGGGGTGTCTGATCTTGAAGCTACTTCGGGTCCGATTGTGGAGAAGGAACATGTCCCCATAACGACCGCGATGGTCGACGCTTCCAGTACTTCGCGCCCTCCTGTTGTTACAGCTGGAGTAGAAAAGAGAAGCAAGGGGCGTCATGAACCGACACCAGGTGGGACCGTTGCGAAGAGGGCCAGGGTGGGTGTCCCAGTAGGGATTAACCTGGTTAGGCGTTCTGATTCCGTTGATATGGAAACTGTCAAGCGCTACACTACTCCAGCTCCTGCGGTAAAAGAGTTGAGAAAGTACATTTTTTAATACTTTACCCGCGGTCCATTTGGAGTTCGAGACCCACCCGAGGGAGGCTTGCGTTGCAGAAATGACATTTTTTAATACTTTACCCGCGGTCCATTTAGAGTTCGAGACCTTAAAGTATTTGGAGATGGCGCGTATGGGGCTGCTCGCCACCGCGTCGTATTGCAGGACTTTGGAAGTTGGATGTTCCGCTTGGGAGGCACGTGACGAAGGGGGGCGCCTAGAAGAGTATAAGAGGCAAAGTGAAGAGCTCACCTCTCAGCTTGATGCAGCGAGGATGGAGGCCACCGAGGCTAAGAAGGAAGTTGCCGCGGTGATGAATGAATCTGAAAATTTGAAGAAATCCGTTGCGAAGAAAGGGAAGGAGGTTGATAAGCTCAAAGCAGCGTACGAGGATTTGGCTAAAGAACACGGTCTTACGAACGAGAAGCTTAGAACTACGGAGGAGAAGCTTCGGGCTACAGAGGAGCACATCAGAGGTGAAGGGACCAGGGTGCAAACCGGGATCCGGGCTTACCTTTCTTCTGTGGAGTATAAGATGAAGCGTGCTGACGAGATCCTGCCGCATTGGAAACAGGGGATTCGGATTGGGGTTAGGCATGCAGTAGAGAGATTTGGCGGTATTGACCCTCGGATTGCCTACTTCGAGCCGGAGTATACAAGCCTCTTTGGGGAGCCAGAGATCCCTGACTCGGACGATGAGGGGCATGACGCGGCTCCGTCACCCGGGCCGGGTGGAGCTGGGGACGTAATAGCGGAGGATTTTATCGTGTGATGTCTCGTGTTGGGTTCTTTTAGATCGATGCTTTTGGTTGTTCTCGAAAATAATGTAGTTTTTTGCGGAATATTCCCAAGTAAAAATGTTTAATGAATACCGCCGCCTTTCTGTTCTTAGTCTGATTCCTTGATTTCTTTATTATAAAAGATATACGCGGTGACGGCCCCAAGCCGAGACTTTGAGGGATCTCACCCGTTCTTCTGAAAAATGTAACGCGGTGGCAGCCCCAAGCCTAGACTTGAGGGATCTCACCCATTCTTCTGAAGAATGTAACGCGGTGGCAGCCCCAAGCCTAGACTTGAGGGATCTCACCCGTTCTTCTGAAGAATGTAACGCGGTGGCAGTCACAAGCCTAGACTTGAGGGATCTCACCCGTTCTTCTGAAGAATGTAACGCGGTGGCAGCCCCAAGCCTAGACTTGAGGGATCTCACCCGCTCTTCTGAAGAATGTAACGCGGTGGCAGCCCCAAGCCTAGACTTGAGGGATCTCACCCGTTCTTCTGAAGAATGTAATGCGATGTCAGCCCCAAGCCTAGACTTGAGAGATCTCACCCGTTCTTCTGAAGAATGTAACGCGGTGGTAGCCCCAAGCCTAGACTTGAGGGATCTCACCCGTTCTTCTGAAGAATGTAATGCGGTGGCAGCCCCAAGCCTAGACTTGAGGGATCTCACTCGTTCTTCTGAAGAATATATACATCATTTGTAGGGCAAAGTAAAGAGAGATGCAAAACATACACATCATTTCCTGAAATATATACATGGGATCGTCCAACGACGATAATACTAGGTTTACATAGCTTGTCTTTGGTTTACATTTTACGCATAATACTTCTTCAGACGCGCCGCGTTCCATGTTTTGGGAAGAGTTGTTCCATTTTCGTTGCGTAGCTTGAAAGCGCCTTCATGGACCTCGTCGCCGAGAAAGTACAGGCCTTCCCATTTCGGGTCAAGTTTTCCTCCATCCACGTGACGTAACACCAAATCTCCTTTCTTGAGTGATCGTGGCTTCACCTTTTTGTTGTAATATGCCACGGTACGGTGCTTATATTCTTCAGATCTCAGGGATGCAACATCGCGCAACTCCTCTCTAAGATACATGTCCACCCTGAGGGCGTCCCGTTGTCCTTTGGGTCGAAGTCAAATATTCGGGCCGAGGGCACCAAGGTCTCCACAGGAACAACAGATTCTGTACCATAAGGAGTCTCTTCAGTTGCTCTCCGTGCGGTGGTGCGATAGGTCTAGAGCACCAAGGGTAACAGCTCGGCCCACCTTCCCTGTGTTCCAGTTAGCCTCCTCCTTAGATCATCAAGTATCTGTGCGTTGACATTTTCAACTTGTCCATTGGACTTTGACGCGGTTATTTTAGCCATTGCTTCAGCCTCTATCCATTTGGTGAAGTAATCCACAATCACTAGGATATAGCGGACTTGCCCTGGTGTTTTATGAAAGGGGCCTAGGATATCCATTCCACAGAGAGCAAATGGACATGCCACGTGAATCGGCTTGAGATTGGACGCAGGTTGATGGAGAATGTTGGCATGCCTTTGACACCTGTCACATCGCCTCACACAATTGGTCGCATCAGTTTTCAACGTAGGCCAGAAGTAACCTCTCCGAGTAATCCTTTGAGCCAACGTCCTCCAACCATGGTGACCTTCGCAAATTCCCTCATGGACCTCCTTTAGGACTTCAGAAGCCCTTTGTGAGTCAACACACAATAAATCAGCCTCAAAGAACCCTTTTCTGTATAGTCTTTCTCCCCTGATGCAATATCTCGCGGCCTTTGTTTTAACTTTCCTTGCTTCAAGAGCGTTGTCGGGGAGGTTGCCATGTCTAATATACCGTGAGATGGGATCGACCCAGCTCTCTTTGGGTTGAATACTCATCACCTGGCTGGCTACTCCTTTGGTCATCTTTCTTTCTATTAGTACTACATTAGATAGCCATTTGGGATACAATACCTCGCAGATGAATCCCGCCTGGAGAAGCAGATCAACCTCTGAATTGGCAGCTTCAGCGCGCTCATCATTCATCTTCCTCTTTCTCTGAACCACAGGGCGAGCCGCGTGATCAATGTTGAGTGAATGGGTAATCACGGATGGGGGTACACCTTTCAGGTCCTCAATGGTCCAGGCGAAAACATCTCGCTAGGAAGCAAGCAGATTTTTCAGTTTCTGGACTAGGTCTCCGATCATGCAGTCTCCTATGAACAACTTTTCTTCTTTATCTTTATAGGGTCTGATTGTGATCTTTTCGAACTCTGAGGTGGTTTCGGGCACGGGGGTCGTCACTCCCGCCTCTGCATCCTGCCCTGCAATCATGTACACAGGGTCTCGCGGCTTGGATTTAAGGGAAGTCAGATAGCAACTCCGCACTTCCTCTTGATAGCCTCTAGATTCCCTAACCTTATCACCCATCGGGAACTTCAATTTCAAGTGGTAGATGGAGAGCGTTGCTTGGAATTTCATGAGGGAGACTCGACCCATTATCACGTTATACGATGCCGGGAGTCGTACGACGGTGAATTCAACATCTTCCACGCGTCGTATGGGACTGGTTCCCAGCGTCATCTTCAACTCAATGGTGCCCGCGACATCAATCTCTTCTCTTGAGAAATTCACCAACTTTCCTATAAAGGGTTTGAGGGCACCAGGTGATATTCCGAGTTGTTCGAACGCGTCATAATAAAGAATATCGACCGACGCGCCAGTATCCACCAATATACGTCTCACCATCTTGGTTCCTAGTTGAGCATGTATCACAAGAGGATCTGCGTGGGGCATGTGCAACCCTTCCGCGTCATCTTCCGTGAACGTTAGGCCAGGGTGGGTCGAGATGATTGGGCAATACTGAATACAGACGGAGAGTGATGACTCTCTCGCGCATATCTTTTCCTCTCCTGATTACTAGAACCTGCAAGGGAGGGTCCACTCTACGATTGTACTGATGTAGCCATCTGGACGCGGCGTTGGATCGAGATGAGTATGCCGCGCTACCTGAGTCGATCTCTTTGCTGGAGAAGGCCAGCCCCCGCATGGTCCTTTGCCATATGAACTTGGCTCTCGACGGCTGCTTTTGTGATCACCATAATATTCGTGCGGGTTATCATGCTGGTAAGCTTTGTTGTCACGTGCCTGATGTCTGTATTCCGCGGGGTGGCCTCGGCGCTCTGACCGACCGACCTCGTAAGCATTTTTAACTGGGGGACGATTTGCACCTCGTGCTCTGTTCTGGTCTGGCAAGGGAGGCTTGACTTCACGTCTGTCTTTATCCTTAGATACATGAACGCGATCCCACTTGATCTGCTGGGACTTTCCTCCCTTCCCCCGCACGGCCTCTTCTGCATAGACCTGGCGTGAAATGTAGCTCATCAGCGCGTTATAAGTAACCGGTTGTTTGCGATATACGGACAACTTGAATTGTCCATCTGGCAAGTTATTCATCAGGATCTCGCGTGCTATAACGGGCTCTAGATTGGTGATTTGAGAGGCGACGTTGGTGAAGCGTGTGAAGAACTCCCTGAGTGATTCTTCAGCTCCTTGGCCTATCGGGAACATATCTTGGATAGTTTTCTTCCTTTTCTTGGCGTTACTGAAATGGGTTTTGAAGGCTTGAATCATCTTGGAGAAAGAACAAATGCTCCCTGGTCGTTGGTTCATCATCCATGAGAGTGCGACTCCCTTCAGAGTGGAAGGAAAGGAGCAGCAAAACATCGCGTTGTTAAAGTCGTTGATCTCCATTTGGCTCAGAAATGCTTGAACATGCTCATTAGGGTTAGATATCCCATCATAAGGCTCCATGGTAGGTTGGCGGAATCTCTTCAGTACGGGGGAACGCCTTACTGCTTCTGAAAAGATGGAAAGATTTTGCCACTCCTCATCTAAGGCCTCCTCTTGTCCGGTGATCACCTCGCCACGGCTGTGCGATCGCGACGAGCTTCCCTGGGATACTGACATTGACATCCCGATGGTCTCCGCCCGCCCGCGGTTATCGTAATGATGAGATGGGGTCGCTGACTGGTGTGACAGGTGAGGCGCGTCAAACTTTGTCATGGGTTCTTGATGGCCCGTGGTGAAGACAAACCCTGGCGGAGCCTGGGTGGTGGCGAAGTCCGGCTGAGGCATGAATTGATGGAAGACTGGCGCGGGGGCCATGTATGGAGTGTCGGGCCAAGGTTGGTAACTCGGAATGGCGGTGGAGTAGTGGGACCACCAAGCTTCAGGATGGGACTGGGGCTGCCAGTCAGGAATCGGAGCGTCCGTCTCGTATCTTGGCCAATTGAAATCTTGGCGAGACATTCCTTTGTCGCGTTCCCTGACAGGATCAAGGTGCCCTAGTGTGAGGAAATCCCCACGGTCGGCGCCAGTGATGATTCTCAATTCTCTAAGTAAATAAAGTTTGGAGCTTATAGAATAAACCTGATCCTTAAATGAACGCGATAAATGTGTCTCATGGCAAGAGTGTGAATCCGAACGGAAAACGCAGTATATTAATATCGTGGAACACAAAACTCCTGGCTTTCTTACAATTATGAGAGAATCACCACATATCTCAAGAATTCAAGAAAAAGCTTACAACGTAGTTTTTTCTCCTTTCTTTTCGACCTTTTTTTATGAGGGGGTCTTGGGCTATTTATAGGAGAGGGACTTGGTTTGAAGTCGGTTGGCACAGAGCTACGTGTCGTCTCCTGATTCGTCTAGTGATAGACGTCGACGAGTGCGTGTAGGGCTGAGATTGAACTAACAAGATGAGAGAGCACGTGTCAAGCTGGGGGGACACACAGTTGGCTTGCTCGGGTTGGTCAGATGGGCTTATGGCGGTTCGGCAATGTTGGCAAGGTTCTACGCGATCCTACGAAATGAACGCGATGAAGATGTCCCGTGGCGTCAGCTCCTTGTAACAATCTTTTTGGGTCCAACGGGCTCGAGGTGGTATGCCCACGCGGGAGAAGTTCCATGCGATCCCACCAAATGAATGCGTGAAAGGAATGTCTCGCCACCAATTCGTTGTCACATCAGATGAATAGCACGCGTGAAAGGCATTATGAAGAAATGGCATACTATCACCCTCATGATCCCTTTTTGGTAGGCCGGTTAGCCTGGTTTCTGGGCCTGGCAAGTGGTGGCCCATCCGGATTGTTATAAATAGGTTGGGCCGAGCGATGGGCGGGAAATCATTCCACTTTCCACACTCTTCATTCTCTCTCTCCTCTATCCTGACGTTTGTGGTTCCATACGGTTTACAGACGCCTCTTCATCCTCTTTGCCGATTCTTTCTGCAAATCACCCAGGTGAGCACATCTCTTCTCCTTTTTGGTTGCCATTGTTGTCGTGGGACAGTTGCATGCGCGAAATTTCTTGATTATCTAGGGGGGATTGTGGTTTTCTTTTCCGATGAGGTTACTATGACGATGAGAAGGAAAGGGGTAGTTGGCCGGGGTCTCAGGGTTTCCGGGTGGGCACGTCGGGGTTAGTATGGGCGGCTAGGAGGCTTTGATGGCAAGGGGTAGGTTTTCGACCACTGATGGGTCATTTCGGGCCTGGGAACCTCACGAGTTTAGGGAGGCGAAGAACCGTTCCCTGGTGGCGGAGAAGAAAGGGGAGTGGGGGAGGCACCCTTGCTCCGTCTTTTCCGATTCTGGGTTGATCTTCAACTCGGCTCCCTCCTTTCTTTTTTCTCTCTTGGTGAACCCGGTCCCATTTCTATCAGTGAACCCAATCCCTTTTTTTTTTCTGGCGTCCTGGGTGTAGAGTTCGCCCACCACTTCCTCTCTTTTTTTCTTTTTCTTTTTTTCTTGCTCCTTCCACTTCCTTCTTTGTTGATGGCGCGGTGATTCATGATTTTTCTTCGCGTCCTCTTCCTTGGGCGCGCTTTGTATTTTCTTGCTCTTTGTATTTTCTTTCGCCTTCTCTTTTTTCCCTTGTCTCCAGAGAGTTGAGAGAGCATGTGACACCTTCAAGTCGTTCTCTTAGGATGCCTAACAGAGAGACAGACTCAGGGAGTATAGACCCCTTAGGTCGCGCGAGAGAAGAAGCCTTCTTGGCAGATGACCCGGGGACGAGTCCAGAGGAAGCATTGTCTGCATCTTTGTCATCCTCTCCCCCTCCTGGGCCTTCGCGGCCGTCTACGATTAAGGGAGGTACGGTGATTTACGGGGGTGTCGAGACCATTTCCTCAGATTCCAAGGAGACGTTGGAGGCCGCGGTGCTTCCCAAGGGTAGAACAGGGGTCGTGAAAACCATGTCGGGGGAAGGTACCATGCCTCATTCTCCCGCGATGCTTCCAGAAGCTACGTCTTCTCATAGGGAAGGGCGCGTGGATAGTTGTGCCGACTTTCCAAGTCACAGATTAGGTGTAGAACCCCCACCTCCTGCTAGAGTGAATCCGGAAGAGATCCCAATGATGCCACTTTTAGGGGATGAAGACATGCGCGATATGGGTACATATACTACTGTTTCTCTTCAAACTCTGGAAAGGCTAGCAGAGGATATTCCTTGGCCCAGAGGCGTCGAGTTGTGCTTGCCTGAGCGTCTGGGTTCCTCACTGGCACGTTACGAGAATTGTTTAGTGGTCAATTTATTTAGTTTGGAAGGAGGGTTTCGCTTGCCTCTAGCCGACCACTATCGCGAGTTTCTATCCATGTCTAACTTGAGTCCCGCACAATTGTATCCTAACGCTTTGAGGTATTTCAGTGGTTACACAATGCGATGCTACAAGGGCTGACACCTGACTCGCAACATATGCACTGCCTCTTTACCATGAAGTATGAGAAGAGAATGTGCAACTTTAGTCTTCATACCTTTAAGGTCATTAGCAAACCTTCCAACGTGGGAAAATGGAAGGATAGATGGTTCTTAATCAGGGGTTTCTCAGAGGACTTGTTTAATTGTCGAAGGTATCCCGCGCCGTTTAAAAGGCCCAAGAGGCCTGATCAGCGGGACATAGACGCATGCAAGGCTAGGTTCCGTAATGACCTGGACGCTCCGGATTTTAAAAGGTTGATCACACAAGAGAACTTGGAGAAGGCGGGTTTGAGTCTGTCGCAGAGAGGGGGTCGTGACGAGAGGGAGAGGGGTATTAATTCACTTGTCTCATGTTGACGCGTTCTTGAATGCTTACATAAGTTGTGTTGTTTTTTGTTTGTGTGCTTACATCTGACATGGCCAGTATACTTTGCAGATATGGTGAGCTCCTCGTTGTTGTTGGGTAGTGTGGCGCGGAAAAACAAACGGGGGGAAGCCTCACTTCCCACGGTGGTTCCCGAGGAGGAAGGCACCTCAACTCCAATCGCGGAAAAGGATCAAGCTCCTACACAGACCACGGCAATTGAGGCGACCAACACTACCCGACCCCCGGTGGCTCCGACAAGGGTAGAGAGCAGGAGTAAGGTGCGCCACGAGGGGAGGCAGGGAGGATCTGCTGCTAAGAGAGCCAGGGTGGATATTCCAGCAGGGACCAGCTTGGTTAGACGCGCCGATGCTGACAATATGGACACCGTCAGACGCTACACCGCCCCTACTCCTACCGCGGCGGAACTGAGGAAGCTCGCGGTTCCGAGGGAGACCTGCGTTACGGAGAAAGGATGGCTTAATACTTTGCCCGTGACTCATCTGGAGTTTGAGGCTTTGAAATATCTGGAAATGGTATATCCTTTTGTTGAAGGGATCGATTATGTTATATACTTCTCCGTGGTGATTTACTCCTCTTTCTTTTTGATATAGGCTCGTTTGGGACTGCTTGCCACTGCTTTATACTGCAAGACTTTGGAAGCTGGATGCTCTGAATTGGAAGGACGGGGAGATGGAGGACAACTAGAGGAGTGTAGGAGGAAATCGAGGAGCTTAGTATTGAACGTGATGCCGCGAGGAAGGAAGCGTATGAGGCCAGGAAGGAGACCGCCGCCGTCAGGAAAGAAGCAGACGACCTGAAGAAGTCCATCACAAAAAAGGGAAAGGATGTCGATAAATTGAAGGCTGCGAATGAAGCCCTCGTCAGGGAGCGTGATACCGCGGAGGAGAGAATTAGGGGCGAGGAGGCCAGGGTGAAGTCCGCGATTCACGCCTATCTGTCTTCCGATGAGTACAAGCTGAGAAGGGCAGATGAGATTTTGCCACATTGGCAGCAAGGATTCCGTATTGGAGTTAGGCAGGCGGTGGCCAAGTATGGTGAGATTGATCCCCAGATTACTTACTTTGATCCGGAGTATACAAGCCTGTTTGGGGAACCAGAGATATCGGATTCGGACGACGATGGTCATGACACGGTCCCAGACCCAGGGCAGGATAGAGGAGAAGAAGTTGCACCAACGGAGAATCCTGCCGCGTGATGTTCATGCCGAATTTTCTGATTTGATTTTTGTTAGTCTAGTTAGGACAACCTTTTGAAACAATGTAATCGTTTGTAGAATATTTCAAGTTTGCGTATGTATGCAGATGATGAACACCCCATTTTGCCTAAATTTATGTTGACCAATGAACGCAGTGGCAACCTCAAGCTTAGACTTGAGGGATCTCACCCGCCATTTTAAAGATAAACGCGGTGGCAGCCTCAAGCCTAGACTTGAGGGATCTCACCCGCCTTTTGGAGAATGGACGCGGTGGCAGCCCCAAGCCTAGACTTGAGGGATCTCACCCGTCTTTTTGAGAATGGACGCGGTGGCAGCCCCAAGCCTAGACTTGGTGGATCTCACCCGTCATTTTCAGAATGGACGCGGTGGCATCATCAAGCCTAAACTTAAGGGATCTCACCCGCCTTTTTCATAATGGACGCGGTGGCATCCCCAAGCCTAGACTTGAGGGATCTCACCCGCCTTTTTCATAATGGACGCGGTGACAGCCCCAAACCTAGACTTGAGGGATCTCACCCATCATCCTTGAACTCAGCGTAAGGAAAAAAGAATGAAATTTGTACAAGCAATCGCCTAGTGGTGATATTTTATTGATAGTGTTGTATATATTACATTACTTAACTCTGGGTACTGCTTTAGGCATAATATTTCTTCAGGCGAGCCACGTTCTAGGTTTTGGGTAGGGTTGCCCCATTTTAATCACGTAGTTTGAACGTGCCCTCGTGGACTTCATTACCAAGGAGGTATGGACCTTCCCACTTTGGATCAAACTTGCCCCCGTCAACGCGTCGTAGCACCAAGTCTCCTTTTTTGAGTGAACGCGGTTTCACCTTTTTGTTGTAATATGATGCGGTTCGGCGCTTATATTCTCCAGACCTCAAAGCTGCAATGTCACGCAACTCTTCCCTTAAGTACATGTCAAGTTTGAGAGAATCCTCATTGCTCTTCGGATCGAAATCAAACACTCGGGCTGAAGGCACCAAGGTTTCCACATGAACAACAGCCTCGGTACCATAGACCATGGCGAAAGGGGTCTCTCATGTAGCTCGTCGTGCCGTGGTGCGATATGTCCAGAGCACCAAGGGCAGTAATTCAGCTCATCTCCCATGCGCTCCAGTCAACCTTCTTCTTAGGTCGTCGAGGATCCGCGCATTGACATTCTCGACCTGTCCATTTGCCTGCGGGTGAGCCACGGATGAGAAATTCAAGGTAATATTCAAGGATGAGCAGAGATCGCAGACTTCTTGACAGTCGAACTGAGGACTATGATCAGTGACAATGGACCAGGGTACTCCAAAACGGCATATGAGATTTTTCCAGAGGAACGAGCACACCTTTGCCGCGGTGAGCTTGGCCTTAGCCTCAGCTTCTATCCACTTAGTGAAGTAATCCACAATCACTAGGATATAACGGGTTTGTCCTGCTGCTTTAGGAAATGGGCCTAGGATGTCCATTCCCCAGAGAGCGAACAGACACGCCGTGTGAATCGGCTTTAGATTGGACGCGGGGAGATGAAGGATATTCGCATGCCTCTGACATTTGTCACATCTCTTAACATAGTTGGTGGCATCAGTCCTCGGGGTAGGCCAGAAGTATCCCCTTTGAGTAATCCCTTGGGCTAGCAATCTCCAACCTGGGTGGCCTCCACAGACCCCTTCGTGCGCCTCTTTTAGGATTTTAGCTGCCTTTCGCGCATCGACACAAAACAGACCAGCCTCAATGAATCCCTTCCTGTAGAGCCTTCCTCCCCTAATACAATACCGCGCGGCCTTTGCCTTGATTGCCTGAAGAGCATTGTCAGGAAGGTTTCCGTGTTCAATGTACTGTGAGATGGGATCAACCCAGCTTTCCTTAGGCTGAATGCTCATCACCTGGCTGGTCACCCCCTTGGTCATCTTTCTTTCTACTAACACCTTGTTTCCTGCCTCCAATGGCAAAGTTGCACCAAGTTTTGAAAGGGCATCTGCTCTGGTGTTCGAAGCGCGCGGTATGGATTCCACATAGAACGTTTCCAAGCAATTGATGCCATGGATCTGACCTTTGCGCAATAGTCGGGAAGAGATCCTGTTTTAGCTTCATACTATCCCATATATCACTTGTCGCGCCACTACTTCAAAATCGATGAAAGCTTGGATTCTTCGTGCGCCATTTAGGAGAGCCATGTCTAGGCCAGCAATTAGGGCTTCATATTCTGCTTCGTTATTGGTAACGGGGAACGCGAAGTAGAGGGCGTATTGAGCTTCAAAAGACGCGGGGCCTTCCAGTACTATCCTTGCTCCGCCTTCCGCATCACACTTTGATCCATCAACAAAAATCCTCTACTCCTCGAGATTCGGCTCTTCTGAGACAACAAAACTTGCTTTCACGATGAAGTCGGCTAAGGCTTGTGCTTTGATAGCTGTGCGTGGTAAGTAGGAGATATTAAATTCTGACAGCTCGATGGCCCACTTGGACATTCAGCCAGACAGCACAGGTTGATGCAAAATTTGTCGCAAAGGAAAGTCAGACAGAACCTGGATGGAATGAGCCTGGAAGTATGGTCTTAACCGTTGGGCTGCCGACACCACGGCTAATGCCACTTTTTCCGCAGGAGAATACCTTTGTTCGACGGGTTGTAGGACCTTGCTCACAAAATACACTGGGTAACTGCTTTCTCTAGATAATACCGCGCTGATAGTGATAGGACTAACCACGGGGTAAAGTTGAAGGTCCTCGCCGCGAAGAGGCGGAGAGAGAGTGGGCAGTTGGTTGAGGTAGACCTTGAGGCTCTAGAAAGACTGCTCCAGTTCTTCGGTCCACACGAACTTCTCGTTCTTCTTCAAAGCAGCGAAGAAGGGGAGAGACCTATCTGCCAATCGCGAGCAAAACCGACTCAAGTAATTGACCGTGCCATTGAGCTTTTGGATCTCATTTCTGGACCTCGGAGATCTCATTGCAATGACAACAACAACTTTTTCGGGGTTGACATCAATGCCTCGAGCACTAATCATGAAGCCAAGAAACTTGCCAGAGTTTACTCCGAACACGCATTTCTCGGGATTCAAACTCAACCTGAATCTTCTCAGCGTTTCGAACACATCCTGCAGATCTGCCAAGTGTTGCTCGTTCGTGGCACTCTTGACGATGATTTCATCTACATACGCCGAAACGCTATTTCCTAACTGACCCTTAAATACGCGGTCTATCAACCGCTGGAACATAGCCCCTGCGTTTTTCAGGCCAAAGGGCATAACTTTATCACAGTAGGTGCCCTGGCTGGTGATAAAGGCAGTGCTTTCCTCATCGCGTGGATCCATCTGAATCTGGTTGTAACCTGAATAAGCATCCAAGAAGCTCAACGCCATATTTTCCACGGTGGAGTCGACAAGGTCGTCTATGTAAGGTAACGGGTAGCTATCCTTTGGACAGGCTTTGTTCACATCTTTGAAATCCACGCACATTCTCCACTTTCCACTGGCCTTCTTCACCAACTCGGAGCAGTCTCTCGACCTCGGCACTGGCAGCCTTAACGCGCTCTTCGTTCATCTTTCTTTTCCTTTGGACTACGGGTCGGGCTGCATGATCAATATTGAGTGAATGAGTGACTATTGCTAGGGGTACCCCTTTCAAGTCTTCAATACTCCAAGCGAACACATCCCGCGAGATAGTAAGCAGATGTTCGAGCTCCTGGGCGAGGCTTCCAGTCAAGCATCCCCCGACGAATAATTTCTCCTATTTATTCTCAAATGGACTTAGCACGATCTTTTCGAATTTCTGAGCATCGTCAGGTAGGGGGTCCCATATCTCCATCTTTGCGTCCTGCTTCGCAACCATGTACACGGGGCTTTGTGGTCTTGCTCAGGGAAGACAAATAGCAACCTCGCGCTTCCTTTTGGTGGCCCCTCGACTCCCCAACTTTGTCGCCCACAGGGAATTTCAACTTTAGGTGGTAGATGGAGAGAGCTTCTTGAAATTTCATGAGAAAGAAGTGGCCCATTATTGTGTTATATGATGCCGGGAGTCGCACCACGGTGAACTCGATATCTTCCACGCGCTGAACGGGACTGGTTCCCAATGTCATCTTCAACTCTATCGTGCTCGCGACATCTACTTCTTCCCCAAAGAAAGTTACCAACTTCCCGACAAAGGGTTTGAGGGAATTGGGAGATATCCCCAGTTGCTCGAACGCGTCGAAATAAAGTATATCCATCGACGCGCCAGAATCCACCAAGACGCGTCTCACCATCTTGGTCCCCAGCTGGGCATGAATTACAAGGGGATCTGTATGAGGCATATGCAGCCCTTCTGCGTCTTCTTTAGTGAATGTCAGGCCAGAGTGAGGCTGAGACGACTGAGCGATGCTGAACACGGAGGGAGCATGGTGGCTTTCTCGTGCATACCGCTTCCTTTCTTGATTACTGGAACCCGCAAGGGAAGGTCCTCCTGCGATGGTGTTGATGTAACCATCCGGGCGGGGTATCGGATCAGGATGATTATGTCGCTCTCCATGAGCGGGCCTCCTTCCTGACGGAGGCCTGCCCCAGTGTGGGCTCTTGTCATGGGCATTTGGCTCCTGGCGACCGCCTTGCTGATTGCCATAATACTTGCGAGGGTTGTCATGCTGATACGTCCTGGTTTCTCGAGCTTGTTGTCGATACGCCGTAGAATGTTCACGACGCTCTGACCGGCCAACCCCGTAGGCATCTCTAGCTGGGGGACGACTTTCACCTCGCGCTTTCTCTGTCTGGCAATGGAGGCTTGGATTCGCGCTTGTCTTTCTCCTTAGACGTGTGAACGCGGTCCCACTTGATCTATTGGGACTTCCATCCTTTACCCCTCACTGCCTCTTCCGCGTAAACTTGTCGCGAAATGTAACTTCTTAGCGCGTCATATGTTCCAGGTTGCTCCCGATATACGGAGACTTTGAACTGTCCATTCGCCAATTTATTCATCAAAACTTCACGTGCTATGACTGGCTCTAAGCTGGTAACTTGAGACGCGATGTTGGTGAAGCGTGTGAAAAAATCCCCGAATGACTCTTCAGCCCCTTGCCTTATTGAAAACAAGTCTTGGATCGTCTTCTTTCTTTTCTTAGCATTGCTGAAATGAGTTTTGAAAGCTTGAATCATTTAGAGAAGGACCAAATGCTACCTGGTTGTTAAATCATCATCCAGGAGAGGGCAATCCCCTTTAGGGTGGAGGGAAACGAACGGCAGAACATCGCATTATTGAAATCATTGATCTCCATTTGACTCGGAAATGCTTGAACGTGTTCATCAGGGTCGGACGTTCCATCATAAGCCTCCATGGTGGGTTGACAAAATCTTTTCAGCACAAGTGCACGCCTCACTGCTTCCGAAAAGATGGAGAGGCTTTGCAATTCCCCATCTAATGTTTCTTCCTGTCTGGTCACCTGGTCGCGCTTATGAGAGCGCGATGAGCTTCCCTGGGATACCGACATCGACATCACGTGAGGTTCTACATTTCCGTGATCATCATGAGGATGTGAGGGACTTGCAGACTGACTTGAGGGATGATGTCCACCATACCCAGCCAGGGGTCCTTGATAACCAGCATCGAAGGCGAACCCTGGAGGTGCTTGAGGATGTGGAACGAAGTCTGGCGGAGGCATAAACTGATGGAAAACTGGCGCGGAAGCCACATACGGTGCACCAATCCACGGCGGGTAACCTGGGACGGCGGGGGAGTAGTGGGACCACCAAGCTTCAGGGTGCGATGGAGGTGGCCAACCCGGGACTGGGGTCTCCGTCTCGAATTCTGACCAGTCGAACTCATCAAGGCTTGACATCGTCTTCCGTCGCGTTCACAAAGAGGACCAAGTCGCCCTAGTGTGAGGAGGTCCCCACGGTCGGCGCCAATGATGATTCTCGCGTTGTCTAAGTAGGTAAAGTGTGCAAAGTTATATAAAACTTGACCCTAAATGAACGCGGTGAATTGAGTAGACGCACATAAACCAAACTCAACCAAAGAATGTGGTATATTATAAACAACGGGCATGAAACTTTTCACTCTTCTTTACAATTACACGAGAATCGCTCACAGATCTCGAAAAGAGCTAAAACAACCTCGTGGAACTGTTTTTTCCCTTTTTTCAGACCCCGATTTCTGAGGGGTGTTGAGCTATTTATAGGCGAAGAGTCCTGCTTCTGCTTAGTCGACATGCAGGGACACGTGTCACCTTGCGGCTCATCCTACGGCAGACGTCGGCAAGGAGGTGTAAGGCATTGATTGGACCGGCGGAGTGGGAAGGCGCGTGTCAAGCTAGAGTGATGCGTGGTTGGCATGCCCGGATTGGTCCGAGTGATTCGCATCGGCCTGGAAGTATCCAATGGCTACTACGCGGTCATGACTTCGTGGGAGATGGAAGATGTGTTGTTGGTGTGGTGACGCGGTCATTTGGGATCGCCGCGCTAGATGTACTTCGTGGTTCGGTGTGCCGATGAGACATATAGAACGCGTTGATGGTATCATGAAATTATGACACACTATCAAGAGGAGCTTGTGCAATTTCAATCTTCCTACCCTCGCGAGCATGGGCAAATGGAAGGATATATGGTTTTTAGTGAGGGATCCTAGGGATGAGCATAAATCGGTCTGGTCTTCGGTCCGAGAATTATGAGATTAGGACCGGTTTATTTTTAATTTTTTTTAATAAAATACTTATATAATTTTAATTATATGTTATATATAACTATGTTAATATATTACTATAAATAATAGATATAATTTTTTTAAAGTTTTTTTTTACAATTTTTTATTAAAAAATATAAAATCTGGTCCAAAGCTGGTCTGAGGTGGACTAGACCAGACCGGAATTTTCCGATCCGGTCTTCGGTCCACACTTTTCCCGAATTCGGTTTTCGGTCCGGTCCGATTTTGGACCGAAGCTCATCCCTAAGGGATCATACGTTTGCGGCTTTCAATTATAAGATATATCCCGCGATGTTTACACGAGCTAGCAAGCCTGATCAGCGAGAGATCCACGAGTGCAAGGCATAAATTTATAATGAAAGGGACATGCCTGATTATAATGTTGATAACGCAAGAGAATTTGGACAAGGAAGGGTTAAGTTTGTCACGCTCCAATGACTGCGCTAGGAGGGGTTAACTTTTGTCTTTTTTGTTGTTTTTCCTTCTTTAATATACTGTGTGGTCACTGACTCACCTAATTTGTTTGTAGGGATGGTGAGCTCTTCGAGATTGTTGAACAAGGAGAAGAAGATCGCATCGGGGACTTTGCCATCCACCTTAGTCGTCGAGGTGGCGGCCGCCTTCGGATCGGCCGGTGAACCAACCCCCTTCTGCTCCGTCCGCGGTGGTTGGTCTTGAGGCTACGAGCTCGTCGAGACCACAAGTGGTTCCAGTCGGGACGAAGGAGAGTAGAAGCAAGAAATGCCATGATGAAGCGTCAGATGCTCCCGACTCAAATAAGGCGAAGGTCGAAGCTCTCGCGGCCTCCGATGTCATCCGAGCGATCGAGGGGGTTGATATGGACAAGCTTAGGAAGTTTACTGCATGGGGTCCTTCTGTGAATGATATGAAGAAACTACAGGTGCCAAAGGGCGTGTGCATCGAGGAGAAGGAGTGGTTCATGACTCTGACAGCGTCTCTTTTGCACGATGAAACCATGAAGTATCTCGAGATGGTACACGTCTTGGACTTTGATGGAAATTTCGCGCATTGTGGTTTATTTTGTTGCTTAAATTTTGTTGTACTTGCAGGCTCGTCTCGGCATGCAGGCGGTGAGTTCTTACTGCATCGCCCTGGAAAACGAGTGCCAAAGTGTCGAAGAGGAGTGCGAGGCTCAAGCACAATTAGAGGTTTACCGGAAGCAGGTCGAGCAGGTTTCTTCGGAGCGCGACGAGGCCAAAGCGAAGGTGGTTGAGAAGGAAAAAGAGATGGAGGAGCTGAAGAATGCGCTCTCTCGGAAGCAAAAGGAGGCGGAGAAGTTTAGGTTGTCAAGTGAGGCTCTTTCTAAAGAGCGTGACGAGCTTCGAGCGGAGGTCCAGAAGGAGCGTGTGAGGGCATATCGTGCAGTACAAGACTATCTTGCGTCCCAGGAGTACAAAAACAAAATATTGGATGAAGTCAGAACGCATTGAGAGCATGGAATAATGGTCGGGGTAAGGCAGGCGGTGGCAAGGTATAGCGAGATCGACCCTCGAATCGTCTACTTCGAGCCCGTGTACACAAGCTTGTTTGGTGAGCCTGAGATTCTCGATTCGGATGAAGAGGGTGGTGACGCGGAGGCGAGTCTCGATCCTATAAAAGAAGTCGACCCTTTAGTTCTCCCTCCTACAGATCTTGATGCCCCATAGTTGGTTGTATTTTAGGGCCATGCGTCGTCTTTTTGTGTATGTTTTGTACGTTGTGAACATTGGGTGGCTTTATCTTTATTCGACTTTTCCGAACACTTGTTTTTGTATTAAGGATCAATTTATGATCATTCTGTCTTAATTTGTCTTGTCCCCGTTTTGTTTTGTTTTCTTGTTCTTTTTGAAGAAAACGTGATGGCATCCCCCAACATGTTTGGGGAATCTCACCCATCTTGAAGAGAACGATGAGGCAGCCCTAAGCATAAGCTTGGGAGATCTCATCCGCCTTGAAGAGAATGTGATGGCAACTCCAAGCATAAGCTTGAGGGTCTCATCTGTCTCGAATATAATGCGATTTTGTATAAACGATCGCTTCGCGAGCGACACTTCATTTATTTTCTCAACTTTTTATATTATTCTCGTTTCCTTACACATTAAATATAGTACCTCTTGAGGCGTTCTATGTTCCATGTTTTGAGTAGCGTGACACCATTCTCATCACGTAATTTGAATGCGAGTTCACGTTTCTCTCTTTTAGAGGATCTTGGTGAGCGCATGCACTTGTTTTGAGACATCTCCAAGTATGTGGAGCGGATCCGATTCTAGGAGCGACAATGCTTTTGGTAGAGCGATTGAGTATGCCTATCGAGAGCATGAATCGGCCTCAAGTCCCGATATAGAAGATATGGGTTCATCGACTTCTGAAACATCACGACGATCCACATGGGATGGAGCTCAAGAGTCTGAATCCTAAGGCGGCGAGGAAGAGGAGTCGTCTGAGTCTAATTGGATGCCAAAGGTCGTGGTCATTTCTCAAGGGGAAGGGTGTGGTGTCCTACGCTCCCGTTGTGAATCCCACTCTAGAGTCTTTGTCAAATGAAGAGGCGCGGAGTACTCGTAGTTTCGCCAGACATCATGTGAACATTGAACTTCCACCGATACTGAAGTAGTTCGCGAGGAAGTCACAATGACCGCAGAGCATTCCAATAGAGATATGCACGGTCTTGGGGTTAGCACCACCGTTTCTTCTTCAACATCGGAGAATTTAGCGCATGAGATTCCATGGTCTATGGGGAGGAGTTATGTCTTCCTAAGGGTGGAGGGACTTTAATGGCTCGCTATGACAATTGTCTCGTGGTTTATGTGGCCATCATTGAGGCATGAATTCGTCTCCCTCTTCATGACTTTTATCGTGACTTCTTAGCCTTGATGAGTCTTAGTTATTTCCTAACGCGTGTATGTTCCTTAGCGGGTATAATATGCAATGCTATAAGTTAGAGATCACTCTCAAGGCACAACACATGCTCTGTCTCTTCACGACTAAGTATGAGCAAGTTTTTTTATAACTTCATTATTCCCGCTTTGAAAGTTATAAGCAAGCCGTTGAATGTGGATAAGTGGAAGAACATATGGTTTATGGTTAGGGACTCGAAGCTCACGACTTTTAACTGTCAAATATTTCATGCGGCGTTTACACGGCCTGATAAGACTGATTAGATAGAAGTCGATGCATGCAAAGAACGTTTTCCCAATGAAGGCGACGCGTCTGACTACAAGTGATTGATAACTCATGTGAACTTGGAGAAGGCATGGCTTAGCTTGCCGCGTTTTGCGGGACGTGCTGGGCAGGGTTGTTTCCCGTTCTCTCGTTCTTTGATATTGTTAATCACAATAACTTATCTGTTTTGTGTGTTTTTCAGGAATGGTGGTCTCCTTGACATTGTTGAAAAGATTAAAGAAGATCACGACAGAATCATAGCGGTCTATTTCGACTGTCGATGCGACAATTGTTGTTCGGTCAGTTGTTGTGGACCAGACAGTTGCTCTGGCTCCGAGCGCGGAGATTGGACTCGAGGCCACAAGCTCATATAGGCATGTTCAAGGAGGGACCAAGGAAGATTGAAGTAAGAAGCTCCATAAGGGCGAGACTCCGGAAATCAAAGATCCTTTCTCTGAGGTGATCGATGCCTATTTATGCTTCTGCTTGGTGGTGAGGTGCTGAAACACATCGGCTTGTGATTGGACATGCAAGGTAAGGCGGTGAGCGCGGGTCGTGTCATGATTGGACCAACCGGGAGTGTGTCAGGTGGATCAAGGATGCAGTTTAGTGGTGAATTGTGCTCATTGAAGTTTTCCGCCACCCTTTCTTGATGATGTGACAAAAGTACGCAATGTTGCTTTCATCGCAGTGATTCCAGAAGACAATGTTTTTTTACATGTCAGAATTAAGTATTTAAGTAATATTTATTATATAAAAAATAATTATAAAAGGCGAATGCTATTTGATAAAATTAACACGCTATATTAATATTCACACATTAATATTCACACTTGATTATATCGTCACTTTTTCAAATCATATACAACTACTTTTGTACTTTATCGAAAGCTTATATTGCAATTTAAGATAACTTCAGTAAATTGGCCACTATTTTACATATTTACATCTAATGTCCCATAACTACTTTCTCCTTGAACAATAGTTGGAAGGCATGGAATGTCTACATTCTCGTAAATGCTTAAATTGGAAGAGTAAAAACCTAATGAGTTTTTAATAGATTAGGTTTCGTTCCGCAAATTTATAAATAAGAGTTAGAATTGAATTAGCAGTCAAAGATAAAGTTGGAGCTGAATGATTAGCTTGAGCTATATTTATCAACATAATATGTTTAAAAATATACTTGGTGTTCGATATTATAAGTTAAAATGAAAGAAAAATTAAATTCAGTTTGTTAATCTTTAACAATCTTGGAGGATCACATTAAAAAAATGAGCAAAATAAGTTATAATAATATGCAATAAGTTACTTAAGCTAGATTGATGTTTTTTTTTACCAAACACTCATACGATGATTAAAAATAAATTCAAGTTCCTTTAATCTAAAAAAAGTTTTGTCAAACGAAGCCTTAATAGTTATTATAAGTTCATTTTGGTCGAAAATTATTTTTTTTCTTTTGCTTCAAGGTCGAAAATAGTTATTACAAGTAGTAAAATGCTACTGACACCATAATTAGAGGTGATTAAATACAACTTTATTTTAATGGGGGTGTTTTATGTAAATAGGCTTAAGTAGCGAGTGATTTTGTGTAATTTACGCTACATTAATTAGTCGCGACACCCCCCTGCCCCTGGCGAGTGAATCAAGCAAAAGTGCAAAACTGAAAAGCACTGCAAATTCCGCCTTATTTTCTCCCTTCCCTCCTCGTTTCCGTCTCTTTCGCCGGCATCGGAGCTACCAGTCTCAGGTAACTTTCACTCTCTCTCTCTCTCCCACCCTCTCCTCTAATTGAATCGAAGGTCAGTGTCCTGGTCGGCGTTTATTGCCGTCCTCAATCCATCTCTGCCTACCGCCGGTTCTCGGATGCATAACGTGAAATTGTTAATCACGATATGTATTCAATCTAACGGAAATTTATGTTTTTTGGCTGACCTATTTAAAACTCAAGTTTGTTATCTTTCTAATCTTTCTTTTTTCCATGGCGGTGGAGAGATCCAGAGGTTGAATTTGGTCTTGTTGTTAGGGCTAGTATATGTTTTCAAGAGCGTTCTAAAAGATTGAGGAGAGGAAAGGGATTTCGAGTTGCAAATTATGATCTGAACTTTTATTTGTCAGAAGGGACGAAGCTGAAAGCTAAGGGTCTTTTTTGCCCACAAGACGAATAGAGCGTGAGAAAATCTAGGGTTTCTGAAATTAGCGTTTGAGCGAAGCATATCCACATTGAGGTTGGTAGTGCTTTTCAGATTCTGAACCTCACCTGTGTCTCCACTCTTGAGTGAGGAGATAGGTTTGGGATGAGATAATTGAGATGTAATACTGAAGCTCAGTTTCCATTGCTTAGGTTTTGCCTTCTGACTTAAGCTATCTTAAAATTCCACAAGATTGCTTAGGATAAGATTGGTTGACATTCATGAACTTGGACTTTGAATCACTATAATGCTTTACTCAAGTGTAAGTTCCTATTTGATTGTGGCTTAAATCATTATCCAAGTGTAAATTAGCTTACTTCTTAAGATAGGTAGGAACTGTGTTTTTGAAACAGATGAAAATTTAGCAGTTTGGAGGATGAAGATGTTTTTCTGTCTCCAATTTTGTTTAAAATTTTCAAGGAAAAAGAATTGAGTAGACAGTTAATCTCTTTGCTGTCTTCATCAATAGCTCACGCTTCAAAAATCATTAGATGACATATCATCATTTGTACTTCCAATATAGTTGTATGCTGAACTTGTAACACACAATTAGTAGATAGACTGGCTTAAATTCGGAGTAGAATATAGGAATGGTGCGATTTACATTTGGGGTTACTGTCCTGCATCAGTTACACTATTTTGTCAATTGCTGTTATCTGACGTGTTCTTGTTTGGACACATTCTAGCTGAGCAGTGGGACGGGTGGTTTACACAGTCACTATATACCATCAACATGGCAGCAATGGTAGCAGAGGTGCAGGCGTCCATTCCAGATACTATATCTAATCCGATGGGGTTGTTAGACCTCACATGTGAGGATGATGATCTCTATGGGCGATTGAAATGTCTAGAGAGACAGCTAGAGTTTATTGACATACAAGAAGAATATGTTAAGGATGAGCAGAAGAACCTGAAGAGAGAGCTACTTCGAGCCCAGGAAGAAGTGAAGCGCATACAATCAGTGCCTCTAGTTATTGGCCAATTCATGGAAATGGTCGACCAGAACAATGGTATAGTGGGGTCAACTACTGGGTCTAATTATTATGTGAGAATTCTGAGCACAATCAACAGGGAGCTGCTGAAGCCATCTGCCTCTGTAGCTTTGCACCGCCATTCTAATGCTTTGGTTGATGTCTTGCCTCCAGAGGCTGACTCTAGTATTTCTCTTCTCAGCCAGTCTGAGAGGCCTGATGTTACATATAATGTAAATTCTCTGGTTCTCACTCCTAAAATGGGCAATTATTTCTATATAACTCTGCAAATTCTTGAGCTTGTGCATTTGGATTTTTTATTTTTGTAATCTGTTATCTGATTCATCTATCATTTCTTGACTCAGTGGTCTTTTTATTTCCCTAATATCTGGTGTAGTGATGGGTGCAGAAGTGGCATGCTATAGACTATATTGGTTTGAATCTTTTGCATCCATTTTCTAGGACTTATCTGCTACTTCTGCATTTCATCCGATTTCTAATCCTTGGAACAAAAAATGACAGTTTCCTTTTTGTTCTAATTGTCTGTTTAGGATATCGGAGGGGCTGATATCCAAAAGCAGGAAATTCGTGAAGCTGTAGAACTTCCTTTGACTCATCATGATCTTTACAAGCAAATCGGCATTGATCCTCCTCGAGGTGTTTTGCTTTATGGTCCTCCTGGCACTGGAAAAACTATGTTGGCTAAAGCTGTAGCTAATCATACTACTGCATCTTTTATCAGAGTTGTTGGATCTGAGTTTGTTCAAAAGTACTTGGGTGAGGTAGGTCTTCATTGTTCATTTGTGGTTCCTGTGCTTTGCCTCCCTCTCTCCCATAGTTTATGTCTATGATTTTTAATTCTTCACAGCAATGATGAAAGTCATTCTTATCAATATCCATGTTCTGATTATCAATTACATCGGGTTCTCATGCTGTGTCCTGATTCATCCGGTGCAGGGACCAAGAATGGTGCGAGATGTGTTCCGTCTGGCAAAGGAGAATGCTCCTGCAATTATCTTCATTGATGAAGTTGATGCTATCGCTACTGCCAGATTTGATGCACAAACTGGGGCTGATAGGGAAGTTCAGCGTATCCTGATGGAACTACTGAATCAGGTAGGGCTTATTATCAAATCCTGAATAGTAATTGCATGAGTTGGATTTTTTGTTTTTTTGTAGTTTGGCTAAAATGCCACGCTGTACACTTGCTCAGTGCGTGCTAGTTCTTCTAATGCACTTCAATTTTGTTCAATCTTCCTCTAGATGGATGGCTTTGACCAGACTGTGAATGTAAAGGTCATTATGGCAACAAATAGGGCAGATACTTTGGACCCTGCACTTCTCCGACCAGGACGACTTGATCGCAAAATTGAGTTTCCTTTGCCAGATAGACGACAGAAGCGGCTTGTCTTCCAGGTGAATATATGATCTTTGTACAATAAATTCCGTTTTTCTCTACCATTTAGGCGAAATTTTGCTTGACATTGGGCTGCCTGCTATGTCAGTCTGTCTTGTTTCTTTCTTTCATATTATAGCTTGGACATATTTTGTCCAGGTTGTGTTGGCTAACTAGTCTGTGGAAGTCATTGCTTCTTTTGGTGTATTGCTTATTGTCTGAGAAGATTAAAATTGTTGTATCTACCAGACTACCACTTCCTCACCAATTTCTCCTGTTCCAGGTTTGTACATCCAAGATGAACTTGAGTGATGAAGTTGATTTGGAGGATTATGTGTCACGGCCAGATAAAATCAGTGCGGCCGAGGTTAGTATGTCACTATGTCTTCAATTGGACTTGCATTACTCCCGGTCAATATATGTTCATGTATCCCCAGGAAGGTTCTGCTTATCTTGCTTTAGCTATAGTCTCTGCCTCCATGGCTTCTCGCTCATCAAAAACTCCAGAATATATGAGATGAAATACTTGCATCTCTGCCAGTAAGCATGGTTTTCTTGAGTAGTTAACTAGTACAGTTTAGTATACTCCTTGATGGAATTCAAGCATCTCCTCTCTTTTCTTAGTTCATAGAACTTCTGGTCACTTGATTTTTATAACTACAAAACCTTTAAAAGTTGTGGGATATTGTTCAGTTAAATCTGTGTCTACGCACTAATTCGTTTCATATAAGCAAATGTTCGTATGCATGCTTTTCATTGCAGAACCTTAGTGCGGTCTTTGGTTTTCTAATTTAAGCAAATGCTTTTCATTGTCGCAGATTGCAGCAATTTGTCAAGAAGCAGGCATGCATGCTGTGAGGAAGAATCGCTACGTCATTCTTCCAAAGGACTTTGAGAAGGGTTACAGATCTAACGTCAAGAAGCCAGACACGGAATTCGAGTTTTACAAGTGATGCCTAGATCCAAACAAACCTCTAATTCTCATCGAACATAAATGTTACTTGTTAGTTAAAAATTAATGAGTTTGGTAACGAGTGACATACGGAGGTTGGGAAGTCATTTTGATTCCTCATTTTCATTTCACGTTATTGTCGTCTATTTCGTCCCTACTCCTATGGATTATGGCACTTGTCACTTGAATTCCTGTCTTCGTTGGCCAATGTATTTTCTGACTATCATAAATTCTCTAGTAGGTTTCATCAGATTCAAGACACTTTTTTACACATAATCTCATGTTACAGCCACAATTACACGGAGTGAATCAGGTGAGGCATCAGCATCAACTTAGCACATTTTCTGCTATCCAAAATGGAAGTGATCATTAGGTAATTGAAGTTGGCGATTACTGCAACATGTTAAAGATGCTATTGATACATGAAGGAAAATGGGAAGTTGCATAATAATAGCTGAATTTGCCTGTCTAAGTATATAATCACACAAGTGACCCAAATTTTAATACGGTGTTTTATTCATCAACATATAAGCATATGCATGAAGAAAAAAAGAACATTAGGCAATCTTATATAGTTGATCACTCACTAAGCCTCTCACTTCAAATACAAGAGACATACAACAAGCTAATGTAATGCTACCAGATTCCCCATATTACCCCTGCCACCGCCGCCTCTCTTGGGCACGGTGACAACTAGCTCCCCGCCACTGCAAACCGCCTTGGCGGCCTCCGGGTGGGCGTTCGCCGGCAGCCGGAACCTCCACATATCAAGCTTCATCTCATCAATCAACAACAACCCAACATTTGCACCGCCAAAATGTCTCTTAACCACAACCTTCTCAACACCAGGAAGAAGCTCCACCATGTGGGCCCTCACATCCACCCTGCCAAGAAAGCCATCCTTTGCAACAAACCTGAAACAATCAGGGCTCTCTTCAACGGACACGTCAGCCTCTGAGTTCAAGGGCAACTCCAACACCTTGCTGAACACGTGGGGTAGCCTCCTCAGCTTCTTGTTCTGCTGTAAGGTGGGAGTGCACATAGCTAATGAAGAGGAGTCCAATTCTGATGGGTCTTGTGAATCTGAGTGGAGTGTAGAGAAGTTGCGTTTTGTGGGCATTTGGGATTGGAAGGAATAAAGGGTTTGGATTGGGTTTTTAAATTAGTGGGAGATTTGCAGCAAAAGATGAAGATTTTGGGAGGTGGGGAAAAAGAAATGGAATATTTGGAGTTAGGGATGTATTGGAATAATAACAGGATGATGTGTGATGGGCGGTTGATATTCAATTTGCTTGAGGAATATTGTTTCTTCTTGGTAAGATTTTGTTTGATTTGGAAAAGAAGAGATGTTGAAATCTGATTTCTGGATTGAACTTGAAAGTATGGTTATGAGAGGTGGGTTTTGTGCTTTATATAGGAAGAAGAAAGACCAGTTTTTGAGTTTTTACCAAGAAATGAATATGAAAACGCGAATTCCCGGCAAACAAAATGATAAGAGAGGGGGAAACTTCGTCTTTGACGCGTTGCGCTTGCTTATTGAACAAGATGAAGAGCGATCTGGTGTTAAAATTTGGATTATTTTAAACATGAAATTCTTAATTAAAGTATTATATTTAGTGCTGGAGTTATTTTAAGCAAAAAATTACAAGTTCATGCATAAGACTTTTGTGTATGTTACCCTATTATGTCACATCAAATTACTTTAGATTAAGTGTTAGAAATTTATGTACTATATACTGTATTGTTTTGAGCTGAAGCCTGAACACCGGAATATCACGTTTTTGTGCTGTTTGAGCTCCCCAAGAATCTCAACGTCACAAGTCATGTTTGTTCAAATTTTGCCAACTGTAATGAAGCTTGCAGAAATCCAATCAGATTTGTAACAATAAATTCCCAATCACTATAAATTAATATTGCACATTCATGTAGCACAAATTCGGATGACTTGTGTTATTTTGTACCCATCTTACCTAAGTCAAAACAACATATAGTAGAAAAAGGTTAAAAAGGCCATTCGGCACTTACATCCAACAAAATTAATTCATATAAAAATAAAAATAGTAGACAACATCAAATCCCTGAATGAAACAAGCCTCTTGGAATTTTCGATACAAAAATCCAAAGAACGAAGCTGCAAGAGACCTTCTTGGAGTTGGCATCATTGTTTTACAAATTAACATCATTCATCAAGTTATTTTTTGTAGTTTGTAGAAATGCTACAACTACAGATTGCCACTTCTCAGCTCTTACCTCAAAGCGCTGTTCGTATACCCTTTCCTCTGCTGAGGTGTAAACTCCGAGGTCTGCAGTGGCTAAGCATCCTCTATTGTGGATGAGCTGTCACGCTCACGGTGGCGGTGGTGCAATCTATGACGACGGTGTAATCTTCTTTGCCTTCGAGTCTGCTGCCTTGTTGGATTGTCGGAATTGTTACTGGGATGAATAACATCTTCATTGACATCCGAGTAACCGAGTAGATAATCAAGAGGACCAGCTTGTTCAACACTACCACGAACGGCCTTCAACAGCAATAAAACAAATCAAATCAGCTAAAAGGCGATATTTAAAGAACATTAGCAATCTTAACATAGTTAACTGGGATTGGCATCCAGAAAGCATTTTTCTATGGGATTTTAGCTTCATAAAAGCAAAACTTTCACACTTAATCTGGCTTCAGAGTGTCAGAAATAGGTTCTCCATGAGCTCAGTACTTACAAATCCTTGCTTGGATTCCATAGCTGTCTTTCTTATTCTTTCAATATCATTAAGCTCCTTTTTCTGTGAGTTATTATCTTCTCTGTTTCCTTCCGAATCTTCATGACCATAGGTATCTGGTGACCTCTGAATCTGAGCAGCGTTATCAATGTACATACTTCGTTCCCGGAACATTCGTTTCGGCTGATCTGAGACTGAATCATCAAACACTTCCTCTGAGAAGAAATGCTTTGAGATCAGATGCATTTTCCTAGGGTCATTTCCATATCTACGCACCACTCTGTTTCCAGAGAAGAAGAGGGAGTGAAAGAATGAACAATTCATTATAATAAAAGCCACCTCTGCACTTAGTCACCTTCTTTCTCAGAAATTCAAAGCAAGTGTCTAAAAATAGCAGCAATCAAACAATGTGTTATCTTGGGTGGTTTAGAGGTGATTCAAATCTTAAATAATAGGATGGAGAAATAACTCACTGTATTTTTATCTATTTAAGCAATGCAGGTGAGTCAAGGCGAGATTGGGTTAGCAGCAATTGCCTAAGGAAACACATTTCATTATGATACCCTATGACCAGAATTAGGATTCTATTTCAACTCCCAAAATTTGAAATGTCAATATACAATGTACAAGAGTTGCATGTAAACCAGGAATTAGGGCTTGTGACCCTTGAGTGGAGAGTCATGTTATAGGTTTAGCATTCACTGGTCCTCAAATTTCACATGAAGCTAGGTAAACTGAAATGTTTGTTTGAAATATCAAATTACACACACAGAAAATAACCAAGGAATTATATTAGAAGGCAACAAATGGATTTCCACCTTCTTTACTTTTCCTTCCTTTCTGAACCTTCTGTTTCTTCCATTTGAAAAGATGGTCAAATTTGATACTAAATCAGACTCATATTCAAGACATTCAACTTACATTCTTGCTAACTCATGCTTCATTCGTGTCCCATCCAAGGAAAGAATATGATCAACACATGAATCAACAGATTTATTAAGGCTCCACACTCCAGATAGAAATCCAAGACCTGAAGATGGAGAATATTTTCAAACAATATTGAAACCAACTTAACACAAGATATCCTTAATACAAAGATCTCGTCTCAAGAAATTCAACCCATGAACCCAATCATGCTAATGAGATGAATTAAACAAAGCTTCGTAGCATATATGCCCAACCGATGCTAATTTTGGGTTAGGACTGAATAGAATTGCCACTGAGGAAAAAATTAGGACCGATCACTAATTCACTATACATAACTGAAGCCAATAAAATATCAGAGAAAGTTCCAGTTACCTCCAACAAGGTTGGAACGGAAGAAACCACTCAGCTTTCCAGTAGCTACAAAAAAACATGTGGATCATCACAATTCACAAGATAAGCAAAGGAGCAAGTTGATGAGAAAAAACACCTTGGTTTGACTAAAAAAATAGGCAATTGCAGAACTTAAACGCTTGTCCTTCAAAAGATAAAATTGTTTGTCGATCAGCTCACACATTCAAATCAAATGGTTATAGTTTTCTCCTCTTAAAGCAGAAAGGTCTATCAGAAAGAATCTGCTCCTATCAAATATATATAATGTAGCTTATACACAATGTAGCTAACAAAAGTATAGAAACAACATTAAATATATTATGAAGTTCAAATACGTTTTCTAAAAAGTAGCAAGTTGGTCATTATTCAATCAAGCTTATAAGAGTTCATTTTGTCACCCTGATACAAATCCAGTGAAGCAATCCAACCCATTTTTAGCTACATTTTGTTGGTAATGGAAGCCATAGTTGCATCATTTTACTCAGTTATGAATTAAAGACTCCATCTTCCTTCCTTGAATAGTAGGCAGCTTATTAGACAAGTCGCCAGCTCGATCATTATTGGGGGGGAATTCAGCAGGCACTGAAAGTGCTTTACTCAATTCAGGTTCCGAAACAGATACTTAACTGGCTTCACAAGAGTGGTATGCAACGACACTACCCTGGTGATCATATACTGTGCTAGAGTGCTTCGTTTAATCATTCACTCAATAAAATGAGAAATGTACACAATTTCACCTTGACACCCAATTCCAAGATCTAAATATCAAACCATATAATAAAAAAAAAAAAGGACATCCATGATTCAAAAGCAAAGTAATTGAACCGAATAATACAAAGAAATTCGCAAAAGCAAAATGCATACCCATCCAGACAAGGCCACCAACAACAGCACTTCCCAGAGTGGCATCCCTAAGAGCTTTCGACCGGCAAGCAAGAAGCAAATTAGCTTCTTCCTTGGTGAGTTGTGCCTGTCACAAAGTTATACCGATGGTCATACCAAATTCGAGCCCTAAAATAGGAAAGGACCTCTAAATCCCTAATTACTAAATGAATTTGAAACTCGTCAAATGTGAAGAGAGAGAGAATTACATTTTTTGAAGTGAGAATTTGAGCGAGTTCCAGTAGAGCGTCCGCCATGATCCGATGTTGCGAAATGTAGAGCTTTGAATTTGGAGAGTCTAGCCAGAACCAATAGTACTTGTATTGACAAGTTACCTGAATTGAAGAACGAAACCCCCAATCTGACTCGAATTATAATATTGGAAAATTAACTCCTTTTCGCAATAATTATTCTTTAGTCATTTATTTATGTTTTAAAATAACTATTTTTCAATTTATTTTACATCTACTTTATATATATGTTTTTGTAATTTTTTATAATATAAATTAGAGAAAATTTATTAGTAATGGTATTGAAAAATAATAAATAGAAAAAAATGTGTATTTTGATACTCTTCAATGTGTTATAATTTAAAATGACAAATATTGTAAAATAGTTGTAATATAATTTAGGGCTTGTTTGACACACATGTATTATTTATTATAATGATATTTTTAAAGAAGAAATTGGAATGTGTATAGGGAGAAAATTGAAAAAAGAGAAATTTGGAATTATGGGTATTGGATATGTAGTTGTATTTGCAATTATTTTTATTTACTAGTAAAAGTTGAGATTATTTCTTATAAATTTTTTTATTTTGTTCTGAATATAATTCTATATTTTCTAATCAAATTTCAAAATTATAAGTTTTATTGCATGTATTGAGAGTTTACGACGAAAACTAAACTCTCCGTCATAGCTTTTTTTTTAATAAGATAAAATTCATTGTGCTCACTTAGATTTATTTATATTTTTTTTGATAACGTGCTCACTTAGATTTGAAAAGGAAAAACTATGTATGAATAACTAAACTAGGTACTTTTGGGCTGTGGCTGAAGGAAAAACTATGCAACAAACTAATTTGTATTATATCAAATACATGTCTTGTGTTAATAATTCATTAGTGCACGTACTCACGGTTCAATTATTCTCATCTATCTCTATTTGGATTGGATTCCCGTTTATCACTTTTCGGAATTCCTTATGGATAGACAATACAAACACAAAATCGACCCTCTCCCCATTATATAGTATATAGTTCAAAAATTAAAACACTTCCAATTGCATTACCCGTCCACTTGAATTTATATATCATTGCATCTACTTACCCACCATCATGAGTTCATGACGCATTTACTGCTAATCCTACGACCAAATTAGTATGCTTTTTTACTTTCATCTTTCTTCACACTTCATTAAACTTTGATCGATTGCTTTCATCTGACTTCTGTTTCCTTGCGGGAGTGTCATTAAAATGTCAAACCTAGCTCTGAATCATGATCATTTAAAGGGTCCATTTACACACTATAAGTTTATGATCTACAATTCTACGTCATAGTTGAGTCACACCCACCAATTTCAATTTCTTAATTACAAAAGGATAGCAATATTTGCAGTAACCATCTCTAAAAAACACCTTCATTACTTCATTTTAGCTGCAGGCAATCATTGATTTCTGGTTCAATGGGATGTTGACCTTGACACATTTTGCACTAAATCATCCTCTTAGTATCAATAAGGCAGTTTCTTTATACACTATAAAAATTGTCTTCGTACACTACACTTTGAAACGCAAAATTTTTGCTTAAGCGATATACCCGCGTTTGAGTGTAAATTGTACCCAGAAACTGAGTTTACGTACTAGAACGAAACGCATGTATTTTGCTTAAGCAAAATACCTGAGTTTCAAAAAAATAAAATTTTTGAAAATATTACAGTTGTGAAACGCATAAATACTGCTTAAGCATGATTTCTGCGTTTCGGGGGGGGGGTGATTTCTTCTAAAAGCAACAAAGTGAATAACATATTTTTTTAAATCTGCATTTGACTCTAGTAATAAACGTTATCAAGTAATCAAGGTTACATGGCAATAAATTTGTTTGTATCAAAAGGTTTCAATATATTTTTATTCATGTACATTTCTCCACCAATTTGTTTGATATTAACTGTTTGTTATTATTATTCTCGAAAATCACATATAACTATAGTTATATCTTATAACTATAGTTATATCTTATAACTATAAGGATATAACCATAGTATATAATTATAGGATATAACCATAGTATATAACTAAAAGGATATAACCATAAGATATAACCAAATTGGATATAAATATAAGATATAACCATAATATATAATTATAAGATATAACGATATGATATAATCAAATTTGATATAACTATAAGATATAATCATAGTATATAACTATATGATATAATAAAGTTGATTATTTTCTCTTTATCTTCTCCTTTGGTGTATTCTTCTCATTTGCTTGTATAATTGCAATTTGGCTAAACCTGGAATCCTGTACTCTCAAAGTTAACAAGAAATTCAACACAAGAAAACAAGAACAGAACAAAATTGTGTACCAGAAACGCATACTTCCTTTCAAACGCAACTCCCTGTACATAAAACAAGACCAAAATGAATGAGATACATTTCTATAGAGATAGAGAGAGTCAACATTATCAAATTTGCAGTTCAAAAGTCAAAACAACAAGAGATTCAGAAAAAAATCCCCTGTTTTTATTTCTTTCTTATTCTGATCAGGAAAATGGGGAGAAACAAGATTCATCTCCAACTTGTGAAGTACTAGCAGATCTGGCGTACTTTTTCACAGACAAATTGGAAGAAGGAGACGATGATGAAGAAGAGGAGGAAGAAGAAGACAAGAGTTTGTCACTGGTGGATCTCCTAAGCATCTGCCTCATGCCATCTGCAACTCGAAACGCAGGGTTTGACTTGTATCTCCTGCAAAACGACATGTGTGCTTTCACAGCATCTTCAAGCTTGTTCCCAGCAGCTGAAGATCTGCTGAGTTCATATCTCACTGCTTCCGAGCACAACCCACAAAGCCATTTCCCGTTGAATTTAGCCTTCACGCCATTGATGTAATCCAGAGTGCAGTCCTCTTTCAACCCACAACACTCGCACTTTACCAGCTCCACGTCATCCATTTCAAAGGAAACGCCTTTGAAAAGGTGTGTGCTTTAATGGCGGAAATCAAGGGGGATATAAAAAGGAGGGCTTTGAATTTCCAATCAGAAATTGGTTGAGTACTTTGAATTTTGCATATGGGTGGGTATGTGTTAGAGGAAGAGAGAGAGAGAGAGAGATATTAAGAAATTGGGGGAATTAGGGAAGGGTTTTATAGAGGAAGGGGCCATAATTTGCTCCATGTTCTATGGGTGGATAAAGGGACGTTGCCAAATGAGACAAATGTGGTTGAGTTGGGTCGGTTTTCGGTTACTCTATTATTTACACATGTCTCGCCCGATTCTCCTGTTTAGAGACTGGCTAGATCTAAATCATGTAAATTGGATTTAAAATTCAATTTCAGTTGGATTAGTAATGATATTTTTGGCTATGGTTGATTTTACATGTTGGAATGTAAGGGTTTATTGTATTTTTTTTGTTCATAAAGGTTAGCTGTATAGAAAAAGTAAATATTAATGTATAATATATAAGATTGGTAAATTACTATTATTTTTAATTAATTTTATAATGGAATTTCACCTTATATTTACATGTAAACTCACACGTCCACGGACTTTCACATTACGGAGCATCTTTCTTTTTCTTGATTTTCAATCCAATTATTTGACCAATCAAACCCACTGCGTGTCCGAGTAAATAGAGAAATAAATGCATCTCCGAAACGAAAAAAACGTTTTTTCTAGTTTTCAGTAACCGGAAAGGGTGTAGATTGGAAGTGAGATAAAGCTTTACATGTGTATTCATCACCCTTGGGTTTAGTTTAGGGTTAATTAGTTAGGTTTATATATTCAATTGATCATTCATAGGATTCTTATAGATGGAGCAATTAAGAACTGTAGCTGTTTGACAACTACTTTTGGTTGAATGAGTTGATGATATGTATTATTTCTTACTTTCTTTAATACATTTAAAAATCAATCAGCTGTTTTTATTATATCGTATATATATCACACCAACATTGGACGGAAAGAAAGAGTAACACTAACAATGCAAAAAATAGGTTTTTTGTTTTCTTATGGACTCGAAACTGCGTGCATGTGCATGCCTTGGCTCTTTTTTGTGCTTTTCAGTTGATGCATGCATGTGCTGAGTGTTGACCATTTGACTTTGACAACATTAATTGTCCTTTTTGCGGAGGTGGGAAAAGAGAAAATAAGGAGACACTTAAATAGGTTTTCGGTGTGCTTCTACGGTGTTTTACTCTTTTTCCAGCGCTCAAAAAGTTATCAAATCCGTTTTATCCATCTGATCGATCCGTTTTTGGACCCGATCCGATCTGGCCGAATTTTTTTATAATCCGAACTTATCGAGACCGAATCCGACCAATCCGAATCCGACCCGATTAACGAATAAATATAGAGTATTAATAAAATATAACATAAAATAATATGATAAATGACATATAAATAATGATAATATGCTTAATATCCTAAAAAAAAACATTATTGTACTTATATAATTTTTTATAATGTAGAAATTTATAAATTAATAAATAAAATATGATTTTGGTCTACTAATATCAATTACATTAAACTAATTAATAATATTATTATTATTTTAATCCATTTCAACTTATTTTGACATATTTAAATTAGTTTTTAACTATTTAATAATATTTAAACAGTGAACAAAATATTTAAAAAATGAGGCTCTTGACCCGCTGGTTAACCCGAACCGCCCGCTGACCTGTATTGATCCGACCGGCTTGACCTGTTATCCGAAATGACCCGACCCGTTCTCAACCCGAACCGAAAATAACCGAATCGAACCCGACTTGACCGACCCGATTGACAGCTCTACTCCCAAGGTTGTTAGGCTTTTTAATTGTTCTATTGTATTTTTTCTTGTTTATTTTGTTGTTAGTTTTCATGTCGCTTTGTCCGATGTCGATTTATCGGTCTATTAATTTATCCTACATTGATATGTGGATAAATCGAATTCTTATCTTTTTTTTTAAGGTGCAGTACTGTTAGATCGGAGGAAGGTCGTTGGTTAGGTTTTCATCGTCAATGAGTTTGAGTGAAGAATCGGAGGACAAGCGCGGCTACTGAGATCCCGATCATTTTCAGCGAGATCGAACGACGAGCAAGCTAGCTAGAATGAGCAGAGGTTGAGGTGGAAGAGTCAAGGCCCATAAGCGACGTCAGGTGATGCGATTCTTGGTGGACCCCATAGGCCATGGACTCACCTGGGTCCTGTGGGCTGTCAACCACCCAGCCAGTCCCTCAGTCGGAGCACGCCGGTTGGCGAGGCCTAGCCCAACCAAGAACGCCATGGGCTGCAGCCCATACACCCCAACCTGCAAGGGCAGTGTAGTTGGTTGGCATATCTCCCATGAAATTGGGAATATGTCAAAGATGAGGGGTTCGATCCCCCCTGGCAACATCCTGCAATTAAAGCCTAATAGGCCCTTACAGGTTGGGGTGTATGGGCTGCAGCCCATGGCGTTCTTGGTTGGGCTAGGCCTCGCCAGCCGGCGTGCTCCGACTGAGGGACTGGCTGGGTGGTTGACAGTCCATAGGACCCAGGCGAGTCCATGACCTATGGGATCCACCAAGAATCGCATCATCAGGTTATATATTGAGGCCTCGTTTGATATGTTTTTTGAAATCGATTTGGAATAAAATTACTTTTACAATACAATATAAAATACTAAAAATTTAGTAATATTTTTTATGATAATAACTTTTTGAGGTGTCATGCCTTAATTTTCAAATAAATTCCTTTTTCTTAGGTTTTAATATTATTACATCACAAACCATAATTTTCAATCAAATTCCCGTTTAATCCTAATGTGAATCTCATAATTAATTTCATAATTCGAATTCATAATTTCTAAATTAGTGCAATGTATTCTACCTACCTTTTGGTTTCTTGCTTTGTCTAGACTCAAGTATAAAACATAATTAGTATTTTGATGAGCCGATTAAATTGAATTGCAAAGCTAGTTGAAAAGAAATACAAAATAAAAACAATTTACATGATTGAATAAGGTCAATTTACATGGTTAAATAAGGTCAAATTACATGATTAAAGGAGCATTAGAAATATATTAGAAGGTAGAAATTTACTAGATTGAAAAAATGTAGCCATAAAATATTTACAATCACCTTAATCAAAGAATTTCTAAACGGGTTAATTAAGAATTTCTAAAGGGATTAATTAAAAGCCGAAGCATTATGATTTTTTGTTGGATAACAAAGATTAGAACACAACTATACATCAAAGATGAAAAAAATAGAAAAATAAGAATAAGAATGGGGAAAGTGAAGCTTGAACCTTCGATCTCAAATTTAATCAAAAGTTTACACACTAGCCAATTACACTACACTATTATTTTGTTGTTTTTAACAACTACATATTAAATATATATTTAAAAAATAAAATATCTTAGTGTGGTCTAATGCTCCCACTGGTCCCACTTGAGTCCGTTATTGGAAATATATGGGTTTGAAAATGACTCAAATCGGATTTGGTGTATGATAGATGTAGGCACATATAAAAATGAAATTGATTTGAAGGTATGACTCATATCAGTCCATAACACTAATTTTTATTTGCACACAAAAATAGAGATATGACTCAAACCTAAATTTATTTTCTCTTCCATCTCTAGAATTATACCAAACACACAAAGTGGTACGAATCACTCAACCGATCAACCCGATTTTTCATTTCAACCCGACACCAAACGAACCCTAAACACTAGCTAGTATTTGAGATACCATTTTTCATACAAACATGCAAGAGTATATAGACTGGAAAATGTTTGCTTCCAAGAAAACGAAACACTGTAATTTAGTTTGAGTACGATTGGACACTATTTTTTGGTATAATAATTAGGCAAAATATTCGCAAGCTTTCAAATTAGTCATAGCTTAAAATTATGCATGATATATATACGACCTATGTCGACCCATATTATATAAATGCACTGTCGCTTTTCCTCAACCAATCCTATATAATTTATGCATACATATGCTAATAAATACCTTGTTTCACGGGGAGTTTGCAATGAATTGTCACATGGTGTGAAAGTCCGTGGGTTCATATATACGCCGTGGGTCGTACGGACACGAGCGCATAGATGCAGATAAGCCCAGTATATAAGCTCAGTGGGATTCCATCCTAAAACCAATTAACAATAGGAAGAGTAGTCCATCAAGCTTATATACTAAGTAAACTATGTTCCAACTTTAGATGTGGGACATTTATATTCCAACACGCCACCGCAAGTACAACGGGCAGGCAATTGGTCAGGCCTAATTGATACTTGAACAAATGGGTGTGGGTGGACATCTCAATCTCTTTATAGTCAGACCCAACCAACCCAATAAAAGGATCCAAAACCGAATCCGCTCCGATACCATGTGAAAGTCCGTGGGCCCATAGACTGGGGGTCGTGCGGACATGAGCGCATAGGAGCAGATACGCCCATTACATAAGTCCAGTGAGGTTCTATCCTAAAATTAATTGACAATAGAAGGAGTAGTCCATCAAGCTTATATAATAGACAATCTATGTCTCAACTTTATATGTGAGACGTTTATATTCCAACACATGGTAGAAAAGGAGGGGCCGATGCCGATCCTTGTCTCTTTTGTACTATTAACTAATAAGGTGGGTTATATCCATTTTGTATATCAAAGAGATTATGAATTCCTTGTTTTAATTTGTATTTTTTATGACTTACATAATGTATATCTTCTGCATTTATCGGCCGCTTGGTGTTAATATATAGGTGAGCTCTAAGTGTCACTTTCTTGCAATAAATAACTTCTATAGAAGTTACTAGTTAAGTCGAAGAGATTCAAAAAGTATTTAATTTTTTGGATTTATATGTCTAATTTTCCTTATAATTAATTTTCCATTAATAATTTATAATTCGTATGATATACCCAAATAAGTTTTTGAAATCAAATATATAGTAGTGAATATGATAGAATTAATCGATCGATGATGATACTCGTAGCTTTATCTTCTTTTTTTCCTGAGAAAATATTACTCGTAGGCTCGTAGCAAGTAGTCCGTATTTTGGAATTTTGCTATTTATATTTATTAATAGTATCTCACATTTATAGTCCATGCACATGCATTTCATTTGCAAATGGGATATTTTCCCTCAAAAAGATTTGTTTTTTAGTTACCTACCAAGATCAATGATTGAGATAATATTTTCCTTGCCCGGTTTGGGGAAGTGTTTGGGTAGCTTGCCAATCGACCGTAAAGAATAGAGAAAAATTATATATAGTCAAAAAAGTATAATAAGATTGTCATCATTATTTGGTATATACTTATATAGGCCTATTATAGGAGTTTATAGGCTTTTTAGCAAAACAATATTATGTAAAAAATGATCAAAGTATTTGACGAAATTAAAATAAAAAGAGTGAAATCTCTTACAGAAAGTTAAAAATCAGTACATTATTTTCACAAACGTGCATGTTTAATCTTATGTGAAAAGTGATCATTATCATAAGACATGTATAGCATATGCAATTATAACATTTGTTATAATAAATGATATACGTACAAAAGAAAAGGAACATAAATATATATAGGTCTAATATAATGATATATAACCTTCGGAATTTGGAAATATAATGTTATCACCGATTATTAGCTAGATCGATAATGAATACATTCCATCTCAGCCACCTAGTAGTAGTAGTAGTAGTATATATGGAAAATTAATCAATATGCGTTAATTAAGATTGTAAATTATGCATACAATTAATCAGTTCAATAATCCAAATCGATCGAACAATAGATGTAATTAATATATGTGTCGATCAATTTAAATATATTTGAATTCAGTCGATCACCTCCAGAAGCTTGTGTTCTCCCCAACCCTTTTGAATGCGGAGTATGTTAATTTGAGAGAGGAATTTAAGAGTTATTATGTAAGACACTTATTAAATTACAAGTACAAATAGTATATGATATGATCGAGCGTCTCCCGACTTGAGAAATTGTTATACATGATTGAGGTATATATCTATACAACTTTGTAGCCATTGATTTACTTTATAGAGTATTTTACGTGATGTAAACCCATTTGGGATAAACCTAGCGAATTGAGAGTTAGGAGTTGTTGAGAATTTAAGATCCGATTCATGCTTTGATCCTTTCACTTGGATTAATACCCAAGTCTCGCCATATTTTTTGAGCCAATCAACATAATCAATTTGTCTGGTTTGTGACTTTTATGGATTGAGTCACAAACTCGAAATTTGTCAAAGATGAGTTCATTGTCAATAAAAGAAGTTACGTGAAAGCTTCAGAAAAATAATAAACTGCACCAAAATCGTTGAAAAGAGGTAGAAGGGCCGCAATTAGAAAGACTAGAAGTTGGGGCAGATGAAATTTAATTATACAATGATTAGGACTTTTTCACGTGATATGAAACAATTAATGATGCATACTTAGAATGCGGACTAGATAAGAGCGAGCTAACCAATTACTAATAATGTTCACAAAATTGTTCAAACTCGTTGCAGATACAGTTTATACATGTATTAATGTATATTTACCCGATTGGTTGTTGACCTATAGTATTCTTATTCTCGCGAGTATTCATATCTATGTTGGGCCCAGTCATGCAAAGATAATGGATCGATACTGTGGGCCCATGGGCCACTTTTAGAAAGGGTGGTTGGTTGGGCCTACCATGTGACCCCCTCAGGGTCACAAGTGAGAAAAGACTTACAACCCCCACATGAAGTAGCAGTTTTTCTGGGACCCACCTGCCACCTGTGACGTAGGAGTGGGGTCCGCGCTGGTTCGTTGCCTCTTACGTGAACGAGGGAGGGATGCACGTAAACCGAGGTCCGGGGCCAGACCGAATCAGTTTTGTTTTTTTTCAACACCGATTCTCTATTTGTTGTGTTCTGCCGATCCGGACAATCTAGGCCTTGTTTGGCCAAACCTTGCAAATTTCCGATTACAAACTTTTTTTTTTACCGCCTCGATTGACCTTTTCGTCACTTTTACCTACCACTAAACTCAGTACAGACCAAAAGACAGGTTAATCTTTAGTTAGGGCGCATGAGAGTGGCAGGCAATTAAGCAGCCGTGGGTGGTTAACCATGCAAAATACCATAAAAATGGAGAACTTAAAATCCTTCAAATTGGCTTTGTTGGATCTAAATAATATTTGGGCCAGATTCAAAGTGGAATGGGCTGCTACAATCATGTTATTTGGGCCTGCTGGAAGAAACAAACAAAACCGCCTCCCTCCAAATCATACCGGTTCAAATATGCTTCACAGGAAGCAGATGGCAACAAAACTCAATTATTTGATTTTGATCCCCACATGAAACTTATCGAATTACGATTATAAACGAAATTATTGGCTCAATGATCATACTATATGGTCCAACTCCAACCAAACACAACTGTTCTGTACCAATATACATAGTATAATTAATAATTTTTAAATCCACTCTAGTACATTATAAAGGAGACTATATACAAAGTTTTATTGTAAGTATTTGTTTAAAAATAGGAGGTAACCAGCCTTATGTGTTAATACAATTATTTTTATCCCTTATACTATGATACTTTATTGTAAGTATTTGTTAGTCATACTTCATTTTTCATGAATGAATTGGATACAGTTGTCCGGTTCTATAACAAAATATTTATTCACTAACTTTAATATAGTTTCATATTTTATATTTGTAATACAATTTGAATTAAAAATGCAGGTGTATGGTATTGGCTTTGGACTAGTTATTCTAAGCAAGACCTAAGGAGTGTCTAATCATGTCCCCTCCAAATTTTCACTGTTTTTTTATAGTAATACTAAAATACCAAATATTATGTTATGAGAAAAATACTTCAATATTATTAGATTAACCAATAAAAGTCTATGAATTCATAAAGAAGAATTTCATCAGAAGTGGATTTGGTGCGAATTCCACTGTGCATTTGAGATCTTGATCTAAGAGTAAACCATGTTGTATTAGTTGAATCGTGATCGTGTTTCATTGGCTAGTACTCTACTCATCCTGGCCTCAAGTTCACTTAGGGTATGATCGTGCCATCGTCAAGGATACTCACAGGGACTACGAGAAGTTGCTTGTTGCCTTGGTGGGACAAGCATATGCTTGAACAACTCCATGTTCAGAGGAGAAACAATGAAGATAGAGGATAGGACAACCACTAAAATCAAACTGATAGAAAAAAAGAAAAAAATTGAGGTTTCAAAGGAGGAACAATGAAGATGGAGAAGGCTCGAATATACACCTCGGGAGCTCTAGACTTCTTGCAAAATCTGGAGTACAACACCGACTTGCAACTAATGAAAAGACAAGCTTTTTGATGAAAAGACAAGTACAATACTGAGGGCAAATTGTGTAAACTTGCATATTTCATCTCCCTCTTAATGCTTACATTTGCCCCAAGTTCACTTAGGGTATGTTCGGTAAGTAGGAAGTTGAAGTGAGTTAAAGGAAGCTGAAGTGGAAGTTTGAGTTAAAGTGAAAGTAGTAGCTGAAGTGGAAGTAATAGTTGAAGCTGAAGTAGGGAGATGAAGTAAAATTTGGAGTGTTCGATAAACCAAATATATGGGGATTGAAATGATAAAATTGTGGGGTTAAATTACTAAAAGGGGTACGACATTTTAGATGGGAATAATCACGTTCCCATCACATGTTAATGTCACATGACCCCCACGTGTCCAATTTGTGCTCACATCTGAAGAATTTGCCAAAGTTATGGTTGCCTCTTTGCAGAATTTTCCCTCGACCTGCTTGTCATTCTCCCATGGTCTCCAAGGTGAGATTCCCTTCCTCTGCTTCTTCTCCTACCCTCCTTCGCCACCGCCTGTCCTGTCCGCTGGTCCGCCTCTCGTCCTATCCTCCTCTAATTCGCATCCATTGCTATTGTATGAAATACGGTTGTGGCTCCTTCATTTTTTCCACTCTCCTCCTCTCCTCTGGTCCAAAATCGAGCACAACCGAGGGTTTGAGACCTGCATATTGGAACAATTATAATCAAAATGATACATCAATTCTTCAGCTATCTTCACCAAACGGGAGAGCATTTTGAGCCTGTTTTTGCTGCAAAGAAATAATAGAGATCAAACAGTTAGGAACTTGGAAATTGTCAGTTAGTCCAATTTCCAATAAAAAGCAAATCACTAATAGTCTAAAAGGCTCTTAAGACATTTTTGCAACCACGCCAAGGAGAAGGTTATATTGATGCTCCATTCACAAGAAAGACAGTGTATGCAACCCTGATCGCAAGCGCTTTAAGTTGCCCTCTTTGGTCTGTGGAGCATTTCCTCGACATCCTCAGTCTGAATGATCTTCAATTCGCTCCTCTAGGAGACATGAACTTGTTGTCGTCGCAGCCTCCACAAGAGATTGCTTTCATGATCATCAATCAGATGGCATCATCCCATCTCTTAAACAGAGTCGTTGACAACGTTGCCATCGACTCTATCACCCTTTGATCTCAGCTCGACTCTATCCTCTGTATGCTTTCGGTATGCCCAAAAAACACGCCTTATAATAACCGAGTGCAAACTGAAGAACCTCGGTTTGCACTCGATGTAAGTCACCTTTAATTGTTAGAGCATAATAAGCCATGTCCACATGCTTTTTGTTGCTAGTTTGAATTAACTTCATTCATGTATAAGTGTCAAGATCAAGACATCTGAATCAACTTCATCATAAGATGAATGGATTCGTACTGCTAAAATTCAGCAGAATTCAAATGCAATTTGACTTAGTCATTGTAGATATTATGTAATCCTATTATAAATGAAGTAGTTTCTTAATTAGTGGATCACTATCCCTCAAGGATAGCCCACGATCTTTCTTTCAGTTTTTCTATCCTTTATTGTATATATAGTAATGTAATTTCTACCAAGTGTTATCAAGGAAAGTTTATATCCTCCTCATTTTGTTTATACTAATCTATCTGATCCAGCCAATTTCTGATCGTGCCATCGTCAAGGATACTCACAGGGACTACGAGAAGCTGCTTGTTGTCTTGGTGGGACAAGTAGATGCTTGAACAACTCCATGTTCAGAGGAGAAACAATGAAGATAGAGGAGAGGACAACCACTAAAATCAAACTGATAAAAAATAAGAAAAAAAATGAGGTTTCAAAGGAGGAACAATGAAGATGGAGAAGGCTCGAATATACACCTCGGGAGCTCTAGACTTCTTGCAAAATCTGGAGTGCAACACCGACTTACAACTAATGAAAAGACAAGCTTTTTGATGAAAAGTCAAGTACAATACTGAGGGCAAATTGTGTAAACTTGCATATTTCATCTCCCTCTTAATGCTTACATTTGCCCCCCCCCCCCCCCCCCCCGAACATTAAACAATTGCTTCATTTTCAATCCATTTACTGCTTCAAACAACCACTTCCACTCCCTATCCAAAAGATAGCCGAACAACCTTGAAGGAGATGAAGTCAGTTAAAGTTTCAACTTCAATCCACTTCTAACACCACTTAATGCAAGTCGAACGGACCCTTAAACTCATTTTCCGCCTTCAAGTTTGCTTAGACTCATTTTTACTTTTTTTTTTCATGTGGTTTGATGTACATCGAATCCTTGCTCTTATATAAAAAAAAAAAGACCCACCAATCTTATTTTTAAAAAATAACTATACTCACAATTATTAAAATTTAGATTTAAAGCTGTAAAAATCAACACAAACAGTAAGCATATTGTAAAGTTGATAGAAATGGATTAAGTTGAAGAATCTTTCGAACCGGTTCAAATTACCATTCAATCCCATAAACAAAAGAAAGAAGATTAAATACCTCACTTGTTTTTTATATAGTTTATCCCATAGTGTATTACTAGATCAGATTGACATGCCTTAACGGTGAAAATAACAGGACTATAATGGCAAATGTGATCAACTACATAATACTCCCTCCGTCCCATAATGTTTATCCTATTTCGTTTTTATATACTATTCATAGTAGAAGAGAATTTTTAAGATTTCTTCCAATATATAAGAAAAAACATAGTCATATGGGGTCTTGTTTAATTCGTCTCAACGAGTACTTTTATTAATATCAAAAATTATAATTTTTATTAATATGTAATTAGAGATATTAACGATATAAAACCCGTCTCAACAAATGTGCCCGATCAAAACAGAATAAACATTATGGGACGGATGGAGTCCTATATTAGGATCAATTCTTTTGACCCTATAAATGTGTGCCGCTTGTATAACATATGATTTAACATTCATATTTTACAAAAAAAGTTGATTGAAATGGAACACTAAAAGTAGAAATAGCATATAATCATTAATAAACCAGTTGGGAGTTGGGACCCATCTCCCATGATCCAAAAATTTGCCCACAAGTAGGTGCACAGAAAGCAAGTAAAAACTTACCATATCATCATCAACCACTTCACATATTAGCCACACCCACCACCAGAAATCCAACTCCACAATCACAGTGCTCTTCCAAGCAATCCATACCCAAAAAAGATACAATCTTTACACACACAAACGCATACTTACTCCTTTTCCTCTTCATCTGATCAAAGCTAATGCAAAACTTTGTCTCCAACAAGTAAAACATCCAACAAAAGCTGCTGATAAAACTAGCAAGTAGCTGTTTTTTATTTAGTTCCCTATATATTTTTCATGTGCAAACTGCAAACCACAAAAGGCTTTTGAGATCTTGATTGAGCTCAGTTACCATGAGTCAAAGCCACCCACACCAGAAGATCCATGATTCCTTTCCTGCATCTCCTCCATAAGCATCCCCTGGCATCGACACTCGTCGCTGCAGAACGCCTTCTCCCCTCTGAAAAAGACAACAATTAGAACCACCTTCAGTTTAACTTCACCATCAATTATCAATCAAACTGCAAAGAATTGGATCAAAGAATAGTTACTGATAGAAGTATGTATATTCATTTGGACACCTAACCTGTACATGTAGATGTCTTTGCCATGATCCAGATTCTTCCTGCAAGTGTGACAGAAACTGAGAAAACTCTCGGATGGGTATCCAATTGGCACATCAGGTGAAACAAGAACCATGTTCTGATCCTTTGCAGCAAAGGGAGAAGCAGCAGCAGTACCAAAGCAGCTATCAACAACACAGTCATCGAATATTCGAGTCGTCTTCGTGACAGGCCCTCCACGGGAGATAACACAAGTATAATCCTCAGAGAGCTCCATTTCAGCAGTAGAAATAGATCCATTTAGGCTCCAGGGTGACCCGGGTGTTTCAGGCCCCAAATTTGAACATTTCACCACACATGTGGGTGGAGAAAGAAGACCCAGATGAGAATTCTTGGTCTTGGTCCCAAATTCCATTGGGGAATCCACAAGAAAATTGGCTTGTGGGGTTGGGATTTGAATCTTGAGCTGGGAACCAAACAGCAGCAATCTGCTGTTTTCAGGCTTCTTTGCGATCTCCTTTGCGCTTTCAGCATCATCAGTGAGGGAATCAATAATGCCTAATCCTACCCCTTCAGTGTCAAACTTGGGGCATCCATTTCTGGGCTTGGTGTCAAAACTGGGATCTTTAGGACTAGATTTGGGTGAGTTAGATTCAGTCCAAAATGGGTTCTTGAGAGCTGAAAAGGGCTTGGTGTCAAGGATTGAAGTTGGACTCATCACTACTTCACTATCACACAAACTCTTGGAAGCAAAAACAGTGAATCCAAACAGGAAGGACGAGGGTGTTTTCTTTTGTGGAGAGGGATATGTGAGGCCAAAATCCGCCATTAACAGACCTTCTGTGTTTCCTATGCTTCTCCCCTGTAATCAAAACCCCGGTTCAAATTGCAGAAACCGAAATAAAAATAAATTAAAAAGATCAAAACTTTATCGATGTTTACAAACAGAAAGGGGTGAAATCAAGCCTGAAACCCAAACTTCTAAGAGGGGTGAAATCAATCAAGAGTTCCATGAGAAAGACCCGAAATCTGGAGAGGGAGGAAGATAAAATTTGATCTGGGTACAGTTTTTTTTTGGCACTGAAAATCCAGTAACAAACCCATAAAGAAAAAACCACCCAAGAGGCTCCATATAACCCCTCTCTTATCTCTCAATAAACCTCTGTAACCTCCATTTTTAAGAAACAGGGAGAGAGAAGAAGAAAAGGAGGGGACTTTTTCCCCGAATTTCTCGCTCTGTATTTCTTTTCTTTTGCCTTTTTTTTTCTCTTTGCTCTATCCTCACAAAAATGTCATCTTCCCCTAAATAACCGACATAACATTCATCCAATTGGGCCTTCACGGGTCACAATCAAACCCGAAACGCTGTATTTGAAGACCCTTTCGTTCTCTCTTTGCTCCGCTCCTCTGATTTGTACAGCTCCAAATTAAGAATGGCCCATAAACTTCCATAAATCAATATTTTTTTCTTTTAACAGGAAAAGGGGGAAAAAATTGTTTTTTTTTTTTTTTTTGATAATAGGAAAAGGGAAATTTTAAAAGGGGTCCTGACAAAGCTGAAATTGTCCTTAATTTGGGTAGAAAAAGACGACTGACTGGCTAGTGGCTTCAATTCACCATCCCCATGACTCTCCTTTATCTTCTTTTTTTTCACTCTCTTTAACTTTTTCTATCTTTCTTTTTTCACTACTACAGTATTTCTTTTTCTATTTGTTTGTTTGTTTTCTAATAATAATTCTCTTGTACTGCCTTTGAAACTTGCCCTGGAATTCCACACGTTAGAAACAGGAAAGAGTTTTTGAAGTTTGATTGGTTGGTGGGAGACACGGGGGTGAATTTATTTATTTTTGATGTGAAACTTTATAAAAATACTACGGAGTAAAATGAATACAGTAAAAAATGTGTTACCCAAAAATTGTAGACTTGATTCCAATGGTGGTTTTTGCCATTTACCGCTAACAACTAGCACGTTGTTTTCCCCACTTTACTGTAAGAACAAAAATTTTCCGTCTTGCACATAAATCACAATAATTCACTGAATAGAATTTGTCAGGGAGGTGGAAATTTGATGTGAATTTTTGACCCAGAAGATCAACGTCTGCGTCAAAATAAACCTATAAGAGTAAATTTTTCTAACTATTAAATTAATAAAAAAATGTTTTTTGGGATTGGAGTGTTAATAAAAATATAATTTTAAAAAAAAATCTCTGATTGGCTGACGTATATGGCGACACTATAGCTCCATCTTTTTAGGGTCAGATCGGTTATTTATTCAGATAAAATTACTAGTGTATATTGTTAAAGTACATATGGGTTCTGATTTTATAATCTAAATCTTATATATTTTTTGTTAAAAATAAATATTATTTTAGTCTTCTACTCCATTCGTTCCTAAATGTTTGTGTCATAACCAATCTTGATACTATTTACAGTTGAAGAGAATCTTCAATTTTTTTTCCAATATATAAGAAAAAATATAGTTATATGGGGTCTTGTTTGATTCATCTCAACGAGTATTTTGATAATATTAAAAAATTATAATTTTTATTAATATGTAATTAGAGATATTAACGATATAAAATATGCATCGACAAATATACCCCTCCGCCATAGGACAAACTTTCGGGGACAGGGGGAGTATTATGAAAATATATTTTTTTATTTTAAGTTTTAAGTGATGATTTATTGATAAGTTATAAAGTATGTTATTGAAGTTGTGTATTTTAATACTTTTTATACAAATTTGTTTATTTATTAATTAAAAATAAAGTGAATAATTATTAAATTATATATTTTAGAAAAAAACTTAAAGTGATCTAGGTTAATAATCATATGTTTTGATATTGTGTCAAAAACTGGAATGACTAGTATTATTTAACATAAAAAATACCAACTCTTTTTTTTCTAGATAAAAAAGTTTACCCAAAATTGTTTTTAGAAAATGAGCAATTAAACACATTGTTTGAGTGATTTGTCTGCCTATTTTGAATGTGTCTTTTTTGGTATCCATTCACCAATATTGCATTTGCGTATTTGTATATCATTCAATACGTGCGCACAACAAGAATACAGTAGTTAAGGTAATCAGAAAAAATGTAATTTCCGTCAAATTAAAAGTATGTTCTTCTCCAAAATATTTGCATAGAAATGATCGTCTATGTTGTATCACAAATTTCGTAGGAGAAATTATTACTATAAAAATTAGAATAAATATGTAAAAATGTTATAAAAAGAGTAGTGTAAATCAATCTCTTAGCATATCATTTCCAGTGACACTTTACTTTTTAATAATCAATTTGTTATGACAAAAACAACTATGTACGTTCAAATAATTTATCTGAACTTGCCGGATTGATTCTCATTAATTCTGTACATATAATTCAAAATTTTATTTTACCATTCAAATTTATGCAAAATTATTTAAAAATCATGAAAATTAAAACTATGCATGCATGATATGTGGAATATTTCAAATGATATGATTTGGATTTAGTCAATAGAATAAATCTTTATCCACTATTAAAATTCATGTAGTGTTGAATAATCCAACAACTAGCCACAATATAATCTTCAATTATTGATGCCAAATTTAATATTCTTTTAAAATAAATTATTATACAGCTCGATCCAAGTGCTTTGAATTGAGTAATTACACTAGCGAAATTAATTAATAAATAATCTATCTATATATAAAAGTTGATATATTGTCACAATTAATGACCTATCTTTTACACATTTTTTTCTATTTTACATTTAAGTCTATTTTACCTAAAACCAATTCTATCTAATCTTCTATTTTAATAAATGCATTTAGTTGTTTTTGTAAAACTCTTTTTCAACTCTTCATTTATCAATGCTCACATTTAAATATATTTTTTTATCAATATGTTTTTAAAAGATGAGTTGAAAACCAACAAATATACTTCAACATACATGTAAAATGAGGAGAACAAATATAATCTATCTATATATAAAAGTTGACATATTGTAACAATTAATTACCTATCTTTTACACATTTTCCTCTATTTTACATTTAAGTCAATTTTACATAAAATCAATTCCCTCTAATCTTCTATTTTAATAATTGCATTTAATTAATTTTAAAAAAACTCTTTTTCAACCCTTTATTTATCAATGCTCACATTTTAATATAATTTTTTATCACTATGTTTATAAAAGATGAGTTGAAAACCAACAAATATACTTCAATATACATGTAAAATGAGGAGAACAAATATCATCTATCTATATATAAAAGTTGACATTTGTCACAATTAATGAACTATCTTTTACACATTTTCCTCTATTTTACATTTAAGTCTATTTTACATCAACCCTTTATTTACCAATGCTCACATTTTAATATAATTTTTATCAATATGTTTTTAAAAGATGAGTTGGAAACCAAAAAATATACTTCAACATACATGTTACCTAAAATGAGGAGAACAAATATCAAAATAATTCAACACTTTGGTTTTGTATTATCTCAAGTATCTACTTGAAATAACACCTAAATAGTAAATGTTTAAACTACTTCTATATAAATTTGATATGAGGTATAATTATATAATTTTTGTTATAAAGTACACAAAGTAATCTTGTTTCATCCCATATTACATTAATAACATAGTAATTAGTAAAGTATAATGGAACACCTTAATATATTATTTCGCTATTTAAAAATCGATTGTAAATTTTGATAAATTTGATTGTATAAACTATATAAAGTATACTAATATATTAAAAATATAAACTAATCTAATTATAAATAAAATTTAATTAAACATATGTAACTCGTTATAGTTGAATACTTGAGTATATCAATCGAGTTTTAGAAAACTTGCGACCAAAAAAGTATCTTAGAAAACATTGGATAATCTTGCTACATCAAATTATGTATTAAGGAAAAAGGAATCCATGAATGTAGTACGGTTTTTATAGTGTGTGCCCATAGGCACATGTTTATAAGTTAAAATAAAAAAAAAAATTTAAAATATTCCCTAAAAGAGAATGGATAAATCCTTAAAAATAAACTAATAGCTAAAAATATTATTACTAAAATTGGAGTTTTATTGCTAAAAATGAAGTTATTATAGTGTCCATGGACACACACTAGAAAATACCATGTATTATATATGTTTCCAAGCCATTTTCTTACATGCCTCTCTCCTTGTATGTAACACAACTCATACATACACTTTACAAATAAGTTACATCACACTAAGTGCTTGTTTGGTTGTTAGTCAAAAATCCATGAATTTGAAAATCCTAGGAAGTTTGTTTCAATATATGTATTTGATTGTGTTTTTTATTTTGGAAAAACCCAGAAAGTTAAATTCTCATGATTTGTACTTACTCAAAAATGGGGAAATTGCACTTACCATGATAGGGGTGTGTAAGATATATTTCCACCATTTTTTATTTCAAATATATTTTTTATTTTTCATTACAAATCTCTTATTTACCCATGATTTAAATTATTAAATTTAATGGATAAGGGTTATAAGAGTAATTTTATATAAATTCCCATGAATTTTGACTTTTAACCAAACAAAATGTAGTAATTTAATTGATGATAATTAAATTTTAACCAAACACATTTCTCAAAATCCTAGGAATACAATACTGGAAATACAATTCATGGGAATTAACTTTATAAAAATTGTACTTCCCGTGTTTAACCAAACAAGCACCAAGAAAATCCTAAATTTACACTACAATATTAATGGGTTGAAAGAGAATAATAGTTCATAAAAATTTCTCTCTATAATACTCCATCCGTCCATTATACAGTTTCTATTCCACAAAATGCACACATTTTAAGGAGGAATGAAAGAGAATAATGAAAGTACAACTCCAATTAATACAAATCACATCAGTCATTCTTTCCAACTTTCCAACATTTTCATAAAAGGAAAAATTCTCTAATTATATTACATCAACCAATAAGAATTCAGCATTAAGCTCACACAGATTATGACTTTTACTTACAATCAAAATTATCCCAAAATGGGATTCCCTCTCTAATTTAAATAGAGCACAGTTCATAACTTCAGTCATTAATGCAACTGATGCTTCAAAAACCTCAAAACACAATCAATACAGAATTGCATCACTGCCTAATCCTGATGGCTTCAGACGTCAACTTAAATGAAGTGGTAGCAGGTGGGTTCCAGTTTGATCTTAATCAGCCAGTGCTGGACACTGAAGAAGATGGTCATCATTTCGATCTTAATCATCCAACAATGGAAATGGAAGAAGATCAACAGGAGCACCAACAACCACCAACAACACAACCAACCAGTCATCATCAGCCTTCAAGGAAAAGGCTCAACAGTGATAAGAAGTTGAACATATTCATGTGGCTACTTGAGAGGACAAAAGATAGTAAACCTCAACGAGGTTCAATAAGGGCAGTTGCACAGGAGTTCAATCTCACATATAGGTGCATAAGCAAAATATGGAATACATGTAGGAAACAGAAAGAAGCAGGGTAGCAATACAATATCAGCACAAATTTTCACAACTCAGGCAGAAAGAGAACTGAGGTACCACATGTTGATATCATTCCACTACATATGGGAGAGAGATCATGCATCAGAGACTTGGCATCCAAGTTGAGCATTGCAAAGAGCACAGTGCATAGGATGGTCAAAAGGGGACTCATAAAGCCACATTCTAATCCACTTCATCCTGGATTGAAGGATGCAAACAGAAAGACAAGACTTGAATGGATTTTAGGGCTACTAGAAGGGGACACACCAGAAACAAAGAGACAATATTATCCAATGTATGACTTTGTGCATTTTGATGAAAAATGGTTTTATCTTAGCAAGAAGTCACACAGAGTCTATCTAGCATAGAATGAGAAGGGCAAATACAGAGTTGCATGTTCAAGTAAGTGGATTCCCAAAGTAATATTCAATGCAGTTGTAGCTAGACCAAGATTCAACAGAGAGGGACAATGCATATTCGATGGGAAGATTGGTATATTCCCATTTACTTATCAAGAGACCGCAAAAAGGGCATCCAAAAACAGAGATAAATGGACAATTGTTACTAAGCTAGTTGAATCAGTGAATAGGAAAGCAACAAAAAACATGTTAATCAACCAGGTCATTCTAGCAATTAAGGCAAAATTGCCAGCACATGAAGGCCCCAAAGTTATATACATACAGCAGGATAATGCAAAGGCACATATAAGTCAACATGATGCAGAATTGTATCAAGTATATCAACAAGATGATTTCACTTTTATCCTAATCCAACAACCACCAAATAGCCTTGATTTGAACATATTAGATCTAGGGTTTTTAAAAAGTATATAATCATTGATGCACAAAAAAATGCCCAAGGATGTTGATAACATGATAGATGTAGTAAATGATGCATTTTATGAGTTAGAGGCCAAAACTCTAAGTAATGTGTGGATGTCCCTACAATATGTTATGAATGAGATACTGAAATGTAGAGGAGGAAATGATTATGATTTGCCACATGTAAACAAGAACAGGCTAGAGGCAGAGGAAAACCTACAAGGGGAAATAAGGGCACCTATGGGGGCAGTAATTCAAGCTTGGGATATTGTTCATGGGCATGCAGAACTCAATCAAGCAGAATAAGACACTCAAGGGGCAACATTATCACAAGCAGATGAAGACACTCAATATTAGGGATGCAGTTACTATAAGTAGACAATTTGTAATAACCCTCAGTTTCAGTAAGGATATTTATGTAATTTTCCAAGTCTATTTATAATAAAGGAATATTGGTACTTATTTTCTCATTCCAAAAATAGAAATGAAATGGATAATTTTAACATAAGGCATTACAACCTTAAAGTTGATTGTTATTTAAATTTTGGGTAACATTATGTCGTTACCAAATTTAAATAAAACTATAAGATTTAACCTAGAATATTTAAATCCAGTTTAACTTTTGTTAAGTGATTTAAATATGGTTAAAGCTATAGGAATTGTAACTTAAGCCTATCCTAGTCTAAGTTAAGCTTATTTTAGCTTTGATTAATTTTTCTAATATTAATTTTGGGCTAAAATAATTATAGAAACATAGAATTATTAAAATAATTAAGTTTGGGTAATTTTTGTAATTGTTCAAGAATTATTCAAGAGCATTTTTGCCCCAACTTGGACAGTTGGGACCAAAAATGCAATTAAGCCAAAAGTGAGGGGGCCCGATCGGGTACTGTTCATCTTCCCCCAGCTTCAGCCCAGCCGTGAGCTTCCATGGCTCTAATGGCGGAATTTCGCCGAATTGAACCTCCCTTTGGGCTCGTTTGGTTTAACTAACCCATGGGATTTTTAGAGGAGGATTATAATCGCCCAACCCAAGTGGTTTCGGATGGTAACGATCAAAGACGAGATCGAATTTGAGTATTTATGGAAAGAGATTTTCGGTTTTAGCTTTATGGAAACAAAGAGAAATCGGGGCCATTCCGGGATCGATTTCGTCCAAATTTTATATGGAAACTAAGATATCCCCGAGACCTTTCCAACCCCTATAAATAGGGCACCATTCATTGAGATCTCATCACCCAATTAATTCTCCAAAGCTCAAGAACCCTAGCTCTCGGCCGCGCCTGTTCTTCGCCGAAATTCATCGACCACCGTCCACCGTTAGAGTCGCCACCACCGCCAGAAGTTGCGCCTGGGAGTTAGCTTCCCAAGACCTAAGGTCTCGTCTCCGATTAACCACCGCCGACCACCGCAGTAGCCAGAAAACCGCAACCTCCCTTGCGACGTCGATCCGAATTGGGTATTTTCGAATTTTAATTCGGTTTCTGATTTTATTTCATCATTATATAGTTTAATTAAGGTTAAATAAATTAATATTAATTACTATATAATAAGATGAAATTATTCTGATTCTTTATAAAATCTGAATTAAAGTAATTAAAATTACTTTGTTTATTATCTTAGACTATGAATGGTTATAATATTGACTTTTCATGGAGATAATATTTTGGAGTAAGATTTCTGGATTTATAAATAAATTGTGATATTTATTTATGTATGAAAAGATTATTTAGAATATATGATTAATTGACTTTTAATCGTATAGATAATCATCCTACCGATTAAGCCTTGAGATTGAATTAATTTGAGATGTATTAATTCAATATTGAGACATATACCCTTCAAAATTCAGTTTTAAATAAATTATCTAATTATAATTTATTTTGTGTGTGATATGGGTATGTCTCGGATTCGCTTCTGGAACGGAAATAGAGCAGGGATTCAAGTTGCCACCTGGAAACAACCATCCCCGTGATACCGCTCCTCTTCTGTGAATCAAGGCAAGTGGCGGTTCGCTCTTGCATATTTATTCCATGTTTATCTTAATTTCCAATGAATCGATTGTGCTATTAAGTTGGGATAAATAATCCTCTTCCTGTTTGGGAACTTGTGTGAATAAATGGTTTGTTTAATTGAACCTTATTATTAGGTTGTATAATATGCTAGCTATGACCCTTATATATATTATTATTATTATTATAGGGTGCTAGTTATAATTGGTGTGGACTTGTTGTGCATTGGTGTGGAAATATAAATGCTAGTTTAGCACGAGTATTCGTAGGAACGCTATTTCCTTGCGAGGTTTAGTCGTTTCTTTATAACTTGGCGTTAGGAGGATTATTGCCCTAATGCTTTTGGTCATGACTTACCCCTATCCGAATATAGGTGGTGGTGCACTTAGCTAGTGCCAATCTTCAGGATTTATTCCCAATCTTCGGGATTTATTCTCATCCTATATCTCATTGCGAGATTTGTTGTGGAAATTAAAAGCTTCAACGTAAAATGCGCGTTTTGAAATTAAATAAGATAAGTGCCTTGTTGCACATAATTAATATACCCTCGGGCGAGAAGTACAACGTGGAACCCGCCCAGACTCTTGTATTAAAGTAAGTCCTCTTTCCAATCTGGATTCGCATTACGCTGTGAGGTTGGTCGTGGACCCAAATAGTCAAGGTCGTTTTCAACCTTTGTGTGAAATATAATGTTCCCAAACAATCATAAGTATTCCTATAAGACTCATTACCTTTGGAGTCTTCTCTTCTTGCATTCCTATTCTTTCATTTCAGTGAGAGTATCTAGTTATGTATCATCTATCGGCTTTTATTTGATAGACAATGATAGTAACCGAACGCAATCACCAGAACCATTCTGTTTGAGCCCTTGTTTAGTCTTTCATTAGACTAACCAACCTTTCTCTTTCCTTGCATGGTTGGCTGGTGTCATCCGTCCTATACGGCACATCAGGTACAACTTCCCAAATTGAAGCCCTGGAACGAAAACGTTGAAGGCAGCTGCAATTTCTTTGGTTATTTCATCATTTTGAACAAGGTTTAGATCCTGTTGGTGTTTTGAATATTTAAGACTTCCGCTGATATTTTTATATACATTTTGGGGTTGCCGTTTTACAATGTCGAATTATAATATAACTTGATTTCGATATTATATTTGTTATTGTTCGTTATAAATTGTATTTTGCGATCAATACTGTAAAGTCTTGGGTGATTTTGGATATGTGATCCGAAGTCACTGGCGGTAATATTCCTAAGGTAATTTAGGGGTGTTACACAATTCTTATATGCAACAACTTTTGTAATATAGACTCAAACAAAACTAGTAAGTTTTGATAAGTTTCTATCTTTAACATAACTATCAAGTTTTGTTAAAACTAGAAACTCTTTTGTAAGGGGACACAAATTTTTGTAAGGGGGCACAACTTTTTGTAAGGGGACAAAACTAAAATGTAAGGGACATGCATGAACTTTTGGAATTAACATAGAGCAAAGCACAATAGTATTCTCAGATGTCCCCAAGCATCACTGAAACAACTCAATTCACACATCAATACACCAGATAAGCCTCATTCAGTCACAAGTGACTGGTTTCTTGTGATACCCCGTAATTCTGTAAGGATTATTTTGGAAATTTTTGGAATTTCCCGAACACCCGTTTAGTACGTCGGATTTAATTCAGAAAGTTGGAGGCATTCTGTAATGTGCTTTGTATCTGTAATATTTTTCTCAGTGAAATAAAATACAGACGACGTGCTTGGGATGTTAATTACTCGTTCACGTACGATAAATTTTATCCCGGGTTAACGTTATTTTCGTCCGAGAAGCAAAGGAAGCGGCCGAGCCAAGGGGCGGGGCCCGCCGTGAGATTGGCGGCGCCCGCCATCGCAAGGCCCAAGGGCGGCGCCCGCCGCATTAATGACGGCGCCCGCCGTCGCAAGGCTCGAGGTGGCCGGCTGGTCTTCTCCTAGCTGGGGACGCCATGCCTATGGCGGCGCCCGCCGTATTAATGACGGCGCCCGCCACATTGATGGCGGCGCCCACCGTAGTTATGACGGCGCCCGCCGTCGTTGTTGTCCGGAGGTCCTTGCCCGAAGGTCGCCGGCGAACGTCTGACGACGCCGAACTAGCCCCGCCACGCCTCCATTTAGGCCATCATTGTGTCTCCCAGGGTTTTGGCTATTTAAGGAGGGGTTTGGAGGTCGGATTTAAGGGATTCCACAGCCAAACTCTCCCAAACTTTGTCTCGCCGGAAAAGCTTGCCCTCGCCGGATTCTGAAGAAATCGATGGGGTGTCGTTTGGTGTGTTTTCCAGTAGCCTAGAGGTCCCTTTGGAAGCTTAGTGGAGGTCTGAACCCAAAGCCAGGCCAAAGGAGTGACCCTCGTGTGTGTATTGGTGAGTTTTCTCACCGTTCTGTTGGCCGCCGTTCTTCACGGCGACCGCCGTGTTCGTGGCGGCGACCGCCGTGATGAACACGGCGACCGCCGCCAGTGGCCAGAAGCCCCTTTGTTGGCTTGGTCTTGGTGGTCGTCGTTGTGGTGTCGTTTCTTTCGGTTCCTTTTGTCTTCCTTTAGATTCGTACTAGTTTATGTCGAATCTAACTTAGGGTTTCTTTATGGGTCGTTTTGAAGGAATCTGTGTGCCAGATCTATTCCTGTGTCGAGCCCGGAATCCCGTCGTCGTTAGGCTTGTTCAAACTCTGCGGATTAAGGCAAGTGGCGGTTCGCTCTTGCTTAATCATTCCATATTTCATTAATTATCAATTGTTTAATTGTTAATTAAATTGGAGTGGAATGTTGTTTTCGTTTGGGAACTAATTTCATAAATAAGGTGATTTAAATCGTGATATTATAATAGGTTGTATATCTGTTAGAACAACGCTATTATATGTGATAATTACCGTAATGGTATTGTTGTGAAATTAATCTTAATGCTAGAATAGCATGTGGGTTAATAGGAAAACTAATCCAATTAAGGATTAGCCGTTTCTATTATCTCTATATTTAAGATGATTGCCTGGATGGCTTTAATGTGATTAATTACTGTGTTAGACTGTTTAGTTAACACGAGTGTTCGTAGGAACGCTAATCCAAGTAAGGATTTGTCATTTCTTTATAACTTAATGTTCGTAGGGACGCTAATCCAAGTAAGGATTTGTCGTTTCTTTATAACTTAATGTTCGTAGGAACGCTAATCCAAGTAAGGATTTGTCGCTTCTTTATAACTTAATGTTCGTAGGAACGCTAATCCAAGTAAGGATTTGTCGTTTCTTTATAACTTAATGTTCGTAGGAACGCTAATCCAAGTAAGGATTTGTCGTTTCTTTAAATCATAATACTCCTCGGATTAATTTCCGGATAATAATTTAAGGGTCATGACCTATGCTTCTTATCCACCTTTAAGGATCTGAAGTGTTTAAGCGCCTTGCAAGCGCCATTGGATGAGCATAATTGCAGTCCTGTGTATTAAGCACTTAGCTAGTGCAATTGGGGTGGACGTAACTGTCACCCTGTAAATTAAAGTGTAAGCACTGTGGCAGTGCAATCTGGGTGAACGTAAGATCACCCTGTGTAATAATAACTCCGTTGTTCTCGGAATAATGTTAAGTCTCGTGTGTGTGTTTGTGTGTTGTGTTAATTTGGGTCGACATGATTGTCACCCTGAGATTTAAGCTTTGTGCCGCTCTTAATAACATTAACGTGTTCCAGTAAAGTATGTTTTGTAATTAAATAAGATATGTGCCCGAGTGCACATGATTAATAAACCTTTGGCGAGTAGTGCAGCTAGGAAAACTCGTCTCGACTTTGATCATAGTACGTTCTCTTTTCAATCTGGATTCGCTGTATGCGGTGAGGTTGGTTGTGAACTGAAGCATCTCAGTCAACTTTTAAATCATTGGTGTGTGTAACTTTAATGTTCCCTAGCAGTTGTCATAATTTCCTATAAGGCTCATTTCAGTTGGAGTCTTCTCTTCAGTGCATATCTAATTGTTGTTATTCCGTGAAAGTGTCGGGTTATATATCGTTCCTTCAGTTATTATTCGAGGGACAATGATAGTAAACGGTCACGATCACTCGAATCACTTTGCTTTGTACCCTTGCTAGTCTATTCAAGTAGACTAACCCACGAACATTGTTCTCTGCATGTGGGCTGGTGTCATCCGTTCGATTCGGCACATCAGGAGTTGTTTCCCGGAGTTTAAGTAACATATTAAAGGATAAGAAGCTTGCAGACGAAGATTTAAAAGTCAGTGTTCTAAGTTGTTAAGTGTTTTAAGATTGTTAAAGTGTTACTTCAATGTATCTTCATAATTTAGCCATGTTATAAGTTGGCTTTTTAAAGTCTTCCGCTGTGTAATTTAAAGTCTTCCGCTGTTTAATCTCTCCATTAATATGTAATTATGTTATGTTTTTAAGCTTAATCGTTCTGGAAAAGCCTGGGGTGACTTTGGACGGTAAAGTCTGAGGTCACTGACATGTAATATCTCCGGTATAAATTAGGGGTGTTACATTTCTTATGACACATTAAGGCATGAATATAGAAGAATTGTATCTCAGACATGTAAGACTTCATCATTGAAAAAAGGGGACAAAAATAAATCATGATTATCCAAATAATAGACTGGTACTAGATGCTCGGTATAAGGCCTAAAGTCCTTATGCTTATAAGGATGAAAAGGACTTACACCAAGATCTGGCACCAATCTAATTACAAGAACATCATAGATTTCACGACATAAAAAAGGTATACATCTCAGATGTCCCCAAACATCATAGAATCAAGTCCATTATCACAACAATAATATACCTATAAGTCTCAATACAGTCATATCTGACTGATTTCTTATGGCATATTACAGATGTGAAAATCATAAGGACTTGAATCTCAGATTAAAAGACTTTATCATAGATTGACACAACTTCATTCACATATGCACACATATTAAGGAGGAATAAAAGAGATTAAAGAAAGTACAACTCCAATCAATACAAACCACATCAGTCATACACTTCCAATTTTCCAACATTTTCATAAGAGAAAAATGCCCTAATTATATTACATCAACCAATAAGAATTCAGAAAAAATGCTCACACAGATTGTGGCTTAAGATTACAGACTTTTCAAATGTAATTGTATCTCAGATTACAAGAACATCATGGATTACAGAACATAACAAAGGTAAATCTCAGATGTCCCCAAACACCATTGACACAAGTCCATTCTCACAACAATAATATACCTATAAGCCTCAATCAGTCATATCTGTCTGGTTTCTTATGGCACATTACAGATGTGAAAATCATAAGGACATGAATCTCAGATTAAAAGAATTCATCATAGATTGACACAACTCCATTCACACAACAAACCAAATCATACTCCCTCTGTCACATAATAAAATTCCTCTTCCATAGAAGATATGACACAAGAATTAAGGGGACAATATCACATAAGCTCATAGAGACAGACAAAACTTATATAATCTATCAAATAAGAACAGTTTAATGGGACACTAAAAATGGAAAGAGGAACTATATAATGTGTTGGAGGGAGCATAAGATCAACCAATACTAATAGCTCAACCAACAACAACATGCAAAGGGGACAGAACAACCAACATCGAGATGCAGCACCACCAACAGATCAACCAATACCAACAGACCAACCAGAAGATCAAATTCCATCAACATGCAAATGGGACAGAACAACCAAAATCAACAGATCCGGTAACATCGACATGCAACACCATCAAGAGATCAACCAATACCAACAAAAATGTGACATAACAACCAAAATCAACAGATTCACAAACATCGACATGCATCACAACCAAGAGATCAACCAATACCAACAGAAAAAAAGGATAGATCAAATGTCATGAACAAATCATCCAAATTGAACATGCAAATGGGACAAAGTTAGGAATTCAACCAGCATCGGATTCATCATCACTGATTACAATAATCTCAGGGACCCCATGTCGAGCAACACCTTCATCGGCCACTACTTCTTTCTCCGGGGACTTAAAGGGCTGATCTACAATGACTTCTTCCTTTTTGGCTTCAGGAGCAACCAATCCCTCCACTGTATCTTCGGAATAATGGCCACTGAAGTTGTGAACTCCTTGGCATTGTTTTCCCCATTCGCACTTAGGGTATTGAGAGCAGACAAAAAGAGACTACTTCTCAATCCGGGGGGCCGTCGTGCAAGAACTGGATGGAGAACCAAGGGGACCATCGTCAGAGCTCGTCTAATGAAAGCTCATTCTCAATCAAGATCTAGGGTTACAGATTTGGGGTTTTCAAGATTGAGATGAGATTTCTTCAAGATTGAGAAGCTCGAGTTACAGATCTAGGGTTTTCAACAAAGATGAGAGCTTCAGAAGAGAGATTAGCAAGAGATCTTCAGAGAGCGGCAGATCTAGGGTTTGCAAAGAGCACATAGAGATTAGCAAGAAAGAGAGAGATGCAGATGAGTAGGAGATGAACAAAGAGAGAGAGAGAGGGAAGAGATTAATCGATTCTAGGGTAGGTAGATGTTGGGAGAGTAATTAATGGAGGAGAGAGAGGGATTTAGGGTATTTGGAAGATTGCGGGTATAAAGTGTAATTTTGGGAAGGGGATAGAGGGTATTTTTTGGACAAAAATGGAAAGATGAACAATTTAAGAGGACACTTAAAATGGAAAAAGAAACTATATAATGGGACGGAGGGAGTACTAATGTAAAAAATAATACCTTTTGAAATTATTAGGATTTTATCAAAGGCTTTTAAAAAGTGACTCTATTTTTACACCCTTGAAACAAGCCAATATTTTCATAGCTGTTATACCATAAATATTTCTCCATACTTTTTTTTAGCGGAATATTAATTTCTCCGTACTTAATACTGAAGAATTGTGAATTAATTAACGTAGTATTAGTCTGGAGACTCCTCTTAACATCTAGTGTATAATAAAATGTATTAATATATAGGAAAATAATTCAGTAATTATAACTGCGTAATGCAGTAGTATAGTTGGAAACCATAACATCTATCTAAGACTAATATAGTGTCGACATTAATGGGTTGAAAGAGAAATTATGAGGGGAAGTCGGTTTAATACGAGTCGGTAGAGAATCAGAGTTACCCTCCTGATGAGGGAAACTCTCCTTCCCCCCTTTGTGGGGGTTCTTTAGCCTTGTGCTAGTTCTTGTACAGCTTTTCCCATCCTCCTCCGCCTCCCTTCCACCGCCTCTTCCGCCTTCCATCGTCACCACCGCTGCTCTTGTTCAGGTTCTTCCTCTGCCACCGCCGTTGTACAGGTTTGCCGCCGTCGCTTTTCCTCCCCTCTCCATTCCTCCACCGCTCTTCCTCTGTTTCGCCGCCACCGCTCCCCCCCCTCCCTTCCTCCTCCGCCGTTGTACATGTTCTGCCGATGTTTTTGTTTATCGCTCTGCCTTTGCTCTTCCTGCTGCGCTGTCGGGATCTGCCAAGATATGCCGAGATCTGGCGTGATCTGACGAGGTCGCCGATTCTGCCACGCCTTCTGGGATTCCTCTCCGAGTTTCAGGCGGTTTGTGATTTTGTGGATTTGTTCCGGTCGGTGCTGCCTCTCATTTTGCAGATCCAGATCTCCACCGCCTCTGTGTGCTCTGGCTTTTCCTTCACCTCCTTTGGTCGCCAAGGTCTACCGCCGCTCATGCTTGGTGGATTTGTCCCGGTCGCTAATCCTTCTGCATGCAGAGCCAGATCCAGATCCGATCGCCTCCGTCTTGTGCTCTTGCTGAATCTGAGTCTGTTTTATTGTTTTTGGTGTTTATTGTGTCTTTTGGTGCTTGTTCTTTCCATGATTATAAGGCTGGTTTTGACATCTCTTGTTCTTTCTAATGGATCAGTGACTGTGATAGTGAGTAAATCTTTATAAGCTAGTACAGTCTTTGGTCCGTTAGCTTCAAGGGTTGTTTTTCGAGGCCTTATTCTTTTAGCACTGTACTATGTTCTTTATTTGTTTTCTGTTGTTAGGTTTTACCTCTCCTTGCCTTTGTTGGCAATGGTATCGCTCTCTCAATCGCCAAGTTGATTGGCTTGTAACCGTTTATCGATTTTCTTTTTTTAATATAGTTTGTTTTCTATCAAAATAAAAAAATAAAAAAATACGAGTCGGTAGCAAATGTACGTACGTAGTTGCGTACAGCTTACCTTTTGATTAGAACGTCTATTCAATATATTTATGTGTCTGAAAACCGGAGAATAATGCATAAGAAAATTAATATGAACCGAAGAATTGTGAATATACTCCGTTTTACATTATAAGTCGTCTTGTACTTGCTTTTAATTTATTTATTTTGTCGTATTACTTGCTTTTTTCGTGTAGTACATGTTTGAAGCTGATGTTTTGTAAATATTTTTCTGGAGTTTAGGTTGATTGTACATACAAGTTTGCTTTTGTACGCAAGATAATGAATACGGAGTATTTGATTACGATTATATTAAATATTAGAATGCACGTGGTTTTTGTTTGACAGTGGGTAAGCTAAGCTATAATGAAATTCTGACTGGGCTTACACATTAGGCCCAACAATCCGAGTTGACTCACCCACATTAATGTATTTGTAGACGGATGAGCCGTGCTGACTCATCGAGCTTGCTTTTTGCACACTCCACTGATTTGTATACCACAACTGAAGCTCTTCGAGCACCCGCCTAATTCACGTCCGTTGCGCTTAGAACCCGCACAAGGACATCTTTACGGTGGGACGAAATGAAGTTACTTTCGTGTGTTAGCCAATTGCTCGACAACCGCCGGAGGTAAATATGGCATATCCACCACAGAGAGGGTTCAAACTAGGGTTATTCAAAATGGGACCGGATTGGTGAAATTATGGTCCGATCTCCGGTCCAAACTCGGAAAAAAATCGGTCCGGACCGGATTTATTTATTTTTTAAATATTTTTTTATAATTTATATGTTTTTTTTGAGATTTATATGTTTTTTATAGATATTTTTCTTAATTTAATAAGTTAGGAGTATATATGTTTTTTAGATATTTTTTATAGATTTTAAATAAGAATTTAAAATTTATTTTATTTTAATAAGGACCGGTCCTAGACCGAACCGAAACCGGACCGGATCGAATAGGTCCGGTCCGGTCCAGACTTTTGAAAAAATTCGATCCAGTCCGGACGAACACCCCTAGTTCGAACCGATGACCCTGGAATTTCCCTTGTTTAATGCAAGTTAAGGTAAATAAAAGTATTGTTTATATATCAGAATAGTAATTTAAATAATGAATACAAATACCTCTTAGATGACTAGTATGACTGTTTCAATTTGTTTAATTATTCTAATAAAATCCATGAGAATAGCGTCTCTTTTATACTAAAAATTGTAATAATGAAAAAGGATAGAATCAATACATGCTCCACGGTGCGGATTTATGTAGGGTTTCCGGAACGAGTCAAAATCGTCTGGAATCGGGAAAACCTGTTAAGGCCAGTTTCCGTTCCTTTCGGGGAGCAGAAGTATTGATTTCACTCCTTTTTATTTGGGAATTTTTCTTTGCACCCGTAATATCATGTCGCGCATCCCAGTTTGGACGCATCCGAGATGCGCCCAAGCTGGTGATAATTTTTTTTTAAAAAAAGTCTTAACCTTGGGCGCATCAATAATGCGCCCAAGGTCTGGTACCCGGTTTTGTAAAATCCGAGAAATTAATTTAAAACCAGTTTACTGACAAACCCGATTTACTGACAAACCAGGTTCGCTAAAAAAATTAAAAAAAATTCTCCAAAAAAACAATTTGAAAATTTAAATTTTTTTCCAAGAAGTTACCGTTTTACAACGATAACTTCATTGTGGTTTATCCATGTTGTTGCTATATATATGCAACTATTGCTTGGGGTTTATCCATTGTTGGGGTTTATCAATTCAAAATTATGTCTTTGTCAATGATGGATGCCACTTAGGCCAGTTGAGCACTTGGATGACGCACCCGGTCTTGATGATTTAGGAGTAAGTATATATTTACTTCAAATATAATTTACTTGTTGTAGTTTATAAGTTTATTTGAAATGTAGTAATTAACAGTAGTTTGTTGTAGTTTTTATGTTTGATTAAAATATTTATGATAATTTATAATCTAAAATGTTTACAGTAGTATGTTGTAGTTTATAAGTTTATTTGAAATGTAGTATTTACAGTAGTGTGTTGTAGTTTAGAACTTTGATTAAAATGTTTATGATTATTTATAATATGAAATATTTACAGTAGTTTTATGTATTTATCATAAATAGGAGGACTCTAGTGATAGCGAATTTTTGCCAGTGGATTATTCTGCTCATTTTACTACGGATAAAGAATGGAGTGATAGAGATAGTATGATCAGTTGGGCTAAGAACGTAGGTTTGGAGTTGCGTATGGTTATTGTAATAAGTAAGCCATGGCCTAACCGAAAGGTCATATTGTCGTGTGAGAAGTCTGGGCCATATAGAGCGGCGAAGAAGAAGGCGGGTGACAGTACCGAGGCAACCCCTAAACGGAAATACAATGCGAGGACAAAGAAGAGTGAGTGTCCGTTTCAGTTGCATGGGGTGATTGTGAAGGGAGATTGGCTAAAATCTGACCATTGGAGATTATATGTCGCTTGTGGATCGCATGACCATGAGCTTGCTAGTAGTTTGATCGGTCATGCATTTGCTGGGAGGCTTTGTAAGGATCAACGAGAGCGTGTGAAAAGTTTGTCAGCCTCCGGAATAAAGCCGAAGGCTATTATGAGTTTATTTCTACACGAGGATCCCAAGTGCTTAACATCAAGGAACCAACTCTACAATTACAAGAGTCGGGAAAAGCTGAAATTTAGGGGCAATATGACGGTGCCGCAGTACATGCTGGAATTTCTAGAGGCGAGACGTTATTATACAAGCTATCAGACGCGTCGCAATGAAGAAGGGAGAGAGGTTATGAGTGATATTTTTATTTCTCACCTTGGAGCTAGACATTTGTTGAGTTTGTTCTCCTCTATCGTCATCATGAATACGACCTACAAGACGAACATGTATGAATATGTTTAATTATCGCTATTATTAAATCTAAAATATGTAATTACATACCTTATTGAATATGTAATTGCATACCTTATTTCGTATAATTCATACATGTACAGGTACGGTATGCCTTTGTTGGAGTTTGTTGGATTCACTTGCACCAACCGTACATTTTGTATTGCGATCGTATTCATGTATGATGAGACGACGGAGCACTACACATGGGCGTTGGACCGCCTAAAGATCATTTTCGAGGGACGGGAACCGGCGGCGATCATGTCAGATCGAGAGCTCGGTTTGAAGAAAGCCGTCGATATAGTCTTTCCCAACACGAAGCATCTATTGTGTAGGGTCCATGTGAACCGCAACGTGGAGGGTTTTGCCATGAAATGGATCCCCAATGTTGACCATTTTAGTGGTAATATTCGTTGGTTGTTAAGGTCGCCGACTGAGGATGTCTATAATGAGCGACTTGAGTACTTGACGGAGAAGTGGAAAAAACTACCCTGGCTGATGGAATACGTGAAGAGGGTATGGCTTAGGGACTACAAGGAGATGCTAGTTTGTGCATGGTGCGACACGGTACTCCATTTCGGCACAAGATCATCAAATAGGTAAATTTACAAGTGATCATCTAAAATCGAAATTGAAATATGCAACTAAGCTTAACTTGAGTTTTTAATAATGGCATCTTCATCCGTTGTAACAAGGCTATATAAGGGGTTTATGCCACCCTAAACCAATACAACAACAAATAATGGCATCTTCATCCGAATCATCAACAAACCCAAATAGGCACCATCAACAAATAAGTGTTCCACAATGCGAGTGTAATTTGAAAACCATTGTCCGTACTTGGGATTTGCAGTGGAACTACGGAAGGAGGTATTGGGGATGCCCAAGAATGGGATGTTTATACAGGAAGTATATTGATTCTACGTACGAGGACAGGGCACACGCGGTTATTCGACAACAATGGCGGGAAAAACAAGATCTTGTTAAGGAGAATCAAGATCTTGTTAAGCAAAATCAAGATATTGTTAAGCAAAATCAACAACTTTTACAAGATATGGATACCATGCGTAGGTATAACCTCAACCTATATAATGATGTACATCGTATATTGCCTTGATGTCGTATCTTTTATGTAATGTTGTTTACATACTCTCAACCTTTGTAGGGAGCAAGTAATTTTATCAAAGCAGAGACATGATATGAAGCGATCTTTTACCAGAGACTATCGTAATTTCTTCAAACGCAAGTAGGCGATGTCATTTTTTTTGTCTTAGGGTTTGTAAGCGATGTCATTATTTCATGTATTGTGAGCTAAATGTCGTTGTAGTCATCAAATGTAAAATTGCATATGCATTGAAAAGTAAAAGTGTCAAAATGTCAATACATAACTACACATCGTCATCGCTCGACGAAGCCGCGGCCCTAGAGGACTCTCCTCGCTCGTATATAGACGGGACCCGCCCCGCTCAGGATCGGTGCTCTGCGGCAGATGAAGACTCGAAACCACCACCCGGCGACTGGGATGATAGTTGTGACGCGCGGATAAGTGGTGCAGCTTCAGGAAGCTCGTTGCCGCATAAAATGGCCAACATATGGTGCCAATCCGGATCGCCGCCCCGACTATGGGTGATCTCCCGAGCGAATGCTGTCGCCATGGCCAAACACTGTAAAATAACAACACAAGTGTCAATAATAATCAAAACAAACATTTAGAACAAGGATTGAGTGGTAACGTACTCTATAAGCATCCACAGCGGGAGGAGAAGCACGAATACGAGGCTGTAGTCGTGACGAGGGGCTCACATACGGATGTGAGATCTGTAAAAACCAGTCTAAGTACTCCTCGTCCACGTCCCACGCCGGGACGGCTATCGGGCTCTCCAAGATGTATGGACACAGATGCTCATCGAGGTGCTCCCAGCCGTCGCATGCACGGGGAAATGAAACCTTATATGAATCTTTCCCCCTAAACCTGGCTGGCCGGTGAGCGGACGACGGCTCTATGACATTCAATGGCCTGTTCTATCGACGGCCAAACTGCCGCACCACCCGATCAGGCATGTACGACTCCTCGACGTCCATGAACGTGATCGTCCCTCGGTAAGTGGATGCCCTATAAGCTCCGGCAAAATCTAGACTACCATACGGCATCCAGCGTACCTGCAACGAAAAAATATGTACAATGAAATAGCAATTTAATCATAGATGACCAATAATAACAACATTAGGATGCTTACGTCCTCGAGCCAATACTCGTCCAAAATACGCCGGTATTGCCGACCGGTGTCGATAATGCGCAATGCGGAGCGTTGGATAAAATACCGTGCAGCGCGTCGGTCATCGTCCCCCATTCCGGGGAGGGGGTTAGGGTTCCCCGGAAAATATATAAAGTACATCCATATCCACATCTACATGGAAAATAAATAATTTGTTTGGTTAATAATATTTTAAATAATGTAATAATTACTGCAACGAAATAAAAACAAAGTTCGTTTACCTGAAGCAGATAGGTGCACCCCGCTATGCCTGCTACCTCTCCCCGTGAAGCCTCGCCCAGATGTCGATACAATAGTGCAAGCACTCCCGTCCCCCAAGACGTGCCAACCACTCGGTCCCAGTCCCAGAATAACGACAACATCTTCACCATCAGCTGGTTCGTGGACTTGTCTACGAAAATGCTGCAGGAGAGAATGTGCCATAGGAATCCAGCCGCTATCGAGTGGGGCTCGTCCTCGTCCCGTATCATGTGCAGCAGGTGCTCAGCAAAATCAAAGGCCGAAACTCGACCTCTACGGGCATCCCTACCCATGTCACCCCCAATGCCGAACATGTAACCGAAAATCTCCGCCCCCAGCGCCTTGTCAATCTCCTTGGGGTCGCCATCCATGGAAACAGTAGGATCGCGGCATGCAAACCCCTCTATCCTCAGTCCTAAAATCCTCTCAACGTCGTGAAGCGTGATCGTAATCTCGCCCCACGGAAAATGAAAGCTGCTCGTCTCAGGGTGCCACCTCTCGACGAACGCTGATATAAGCATGTGGTCGACCCTACCAAACTGAAAATCTCGGAGGGCGGCCAACACAGACTGCTGCACCATCCAATACCAGCTGCCCTCGATAACCTCGTCCGGAATATATAAACCCCACTCACTAAACTCGGTCGGGCGAGTATAAGCCCTCAAACATCGTACGAGGGACGGTACAGGCGGAGGAGGAGCGTGCCAAATCCGATGCGCAACGTGAGTGGTGAAGCTCCGTAGCACATCAGGCAACTCAAGCCCGTACGGGGGGGCCTCTACGACAGGTGGAACATCCTGGGGTGCGGGAGGGGGGACGGGTCCCTGGGGTGCGGGAGGGGGGGCCCCGTCCTGGGGTGTGGGCTCCTCCATAACAATGTCGTCCAATCTCGCACACTCCTCTGTGTCGTCAACCGCCTCCTCCGTGTCTAGAACAGGACTCTGCGAAGCCGGAGGTGAACACACGTGAGGACGAGGATCCGCTAACGGATCGGATAATGTTCCAATAACGGGTTTCGTTATTGGAACCGTATCCGTGAGGATGACCCTACAACTAAGTTGGCGCTTGCGCTTGGGGGGCTTCAGGGGGTATCGGTTCATGCGACCGGAAGCAGTCACATGTCGAGATTGCACCATACGACCCCCCCGCATCCGCCGTCTGATTCTCTCGACTACATCCTGTTTTTTCCAAATAATGTGGGGGACTAACTTAAAATTCTAATTATACAACTGAAATTGTACAACTGAACCATATCCGTGAGGACGACCCTACAACTGAAATTGTCTAATTTACACAAATTTCTAATTATTGCTATAAACCTACAATATTATAGGCAATTCTGCAATATTATATGAGATTCACCTATATGCAATTCTACAATATTATATCCATTTTATTCATTTTATTCCAGTATATATTAAATATATTCAAATACTATAATTAGAATAATTTATTCAATACTTTTACAAAATTCTAATATTTTCTAACAAATCTAAATATTTTATAAATTAATTATATACATTATAAATTTTGGTAAAACAATTCTAATAATATAATTACAATAATTAATTACGAATTTTAAATCGATAAAATACGTACCTCAGCTCGTTCGCGACGAATATATTGTCGCCTACGTGGGGTTCGTATGCGTGGGCTCGCCTGGGCCACTGCCTCGATACCAACAGCCGCGGCAACCTCAAGCGCATTTTCCGACCCCACCGAAATGCTCGCCGCCGTCGTCGCCGCTTCATCCACCGCCGCCAGCGCGGTGTCCTCCGCATCAACCGCCGCCACCCATGCATCAAAATCCGCACTGAACTCCATTGCTCTAGGCTCTGTCGCCGCCTCCCCAGTCGTCACCGGCGCCGCCGCCCCAGTCGTCGCCGGCGCCGCCGCCGCCGGAATCTCGACCCTTCGCCGCTTTGGATCACCTTCGGCTTCTTCGATGCTCGTCGCCGCCGTCGAAGGAACTGACGCCGCTGCCGCTGGGATCTGGATTTCTTCGCCGCCGCTGCCGCCGTCGCCTCCACTGCCACTCGCCGGATCTGGAAACTCCATTGAAGAAGGAAGAGGATGAAGGAAAAAGAAGAAGGAAGAGGAAGAAGAGGAGAGGGATGCCGCCGTCGTCGAGAGAGAGGAAGAAGGAAGACGATGAAGACGGCGGCAATCAGGCGCGCCGAGTAAATATAGGTTTTACCTGGGCGCGTCCGGGATGCTCTCAAGTAAAACCCTAATTTTACCTTGGGCGCGTCCGGGATGCTCCCAAGTAAAACCCTAATTTTACCTTGGGCGCGTCCGAGATGCTCCCAAGTAAAACCCTAATTTTACCAAGGTCTGATATATTGTTTTAATTTTTTTTAATATGCAATTTTTAATTTTTAATTTTTTTACTAATTTCAAAATAATATTAAACCGATTTAGTTATTTAATTTTTTTAAATAAATCCGAAGCCTGAACCGATCAACCCTAAACCCGGTAGAAAGTCGGGTCCAGATATTGGGCGCATCCAGGATGCGCCCAATATTAAATTTTTTTCAAAAAAAAAAATTACACCCTCTATTGGACGCATCCTGGATGCGCCTAAACCTGGGTGCACCGCAAGAAATTGCGAATGCGAATATTCTACCCGTTTTATTTTTGGAAGGAAATTGGGTAGACCGAAGGTTTCGACAAAAAAATACCGCTTGTTCCACCTTATTTTGTTTTTTTAACTTATCTGAATCCGTGTTTAAAATCGAAGCATAGAACAGAAGAACGCCTAAGCAACTTATTAGAAGATTGCGAAATTTTATTAATTTAGAGCTTTTAATTTATTTTGTAAACAAGTTTAAGCTTTTCTAATTAGGATATTGGTGTTTAAAACGTGTATGCTTATGTAAAAGTTCTCCTTCAAATTAAGATCCCCCCAAACAGTTGTAAGTGATGGATGTAAGAGTCCTCTTTGAAATTTAGATTTCCCCTAATCGTCACTACAAAGCCTACATTGAATTGTACAAATTTGATAGCATGTCTTTTTTGTAATATCAGTATCTCGAAATGATGATTTGTTTTTTCAATGCTAAAAGTGAGAATGAGATCATATATGACCTGTAAGTCGATAATGAGATCATGTATATATCAAATTACAAATTTTAGTTTATTACATGAAATTTATGGTTAATGGCTTAAAAAAGAGTAATATCTTAATCCTAATATTGTATTTTAAGCGGGTTGAAAGAATCCGTATTTCTCACCAAAAAAGAGGTAGGTAGCAAATCTCAAGCATCGATCAGTTCCGATTCGGACGCGTTCAGGTGGTGCCCTCATTCCACCTGCAGTGGTGCAGGGCCGTTCAACCGTACGGTGATAGTCACCGTTCTTTTTTTTTTTTTACGTAATTGTATTTTTTTTAAATAGAACGGTGTTTTTTGCCGTTTCATAATTTAAAATTTAAGCCATTAGTTTAAATTTTTTAGTCACTAGTTTAAATTTTTTAACCACTAGTTTAATTTTTTTAGCCACTAGTTTAATTTTTTTAGCCATTAGTTTAATTTTTTTAAGGGTTTATCCATTCTCTATTAGGGAATATTTTATAGGGTTTCATAATTTAAAATTTTAGCCACTAGTTTAATCTTTTTTAAGGGTTTATCCATTCTCTATTAGAGAATATTTTGTAGGGTTTCATAATTTAAAATTTTAGCCATTAGTTTAATCTTTTTTTAAGAGTTTATCCATTCTCTATTAGGAAATATTTTATAGGGTTTAAACTTTGCACCCTTTTCAAACCAAATAAACCCAAAACTAAAAAGCAACGGCTCCTAGAGCCGTTGCTTTTTATTAAAAAAAAACCCAAACGGCTTTAGAAGGCGTTGCAAAAAAAAAAAACGAACGGTAAGAGAAACCGTTCGAATCAACAAATCTGCACGATTTCCAATACGGTGGAAGTAGTAATCGTCGTTCAGGTTCAGATGTCCAATACAATATGCAACGCTTGTTTGCATAATCTGTCAAATCCGTCGCCTTATCCAACTCACAATCTTGCAGAGCATCATCTCATGCATTGACCATTGCTTTCATTAATTCCTCATTCTGAGTCCGGTAACCTGTTGGTAAACGTTCAACCCTTACAAGTTACACAAGCACCGCCACTGATTTGTGAAACGTCAACGTAATGAAATCCAAGCCCTCAAAATCGACGATTAGGGCACTTGGCCAGCGCTCCATTTCTTCCTCTTTCGCTCTCATCCTCCAAATCAAACTAGGTATTTGCAATCTCTTTCACTCCTCATGCTAAATTTCTAGGGTTTGTGTTTTGACTGTGCATAGTTTTGTGATGTTTTAGCTTTGGAGATGCCAAGGAGGGAGCGAATTCGGGGGCTCTAGCGAAGCGCGTCTCATTCTTCGATTACCTTAATCGAAGGCTATACAGCAATTTCGTGTTTCCCCGTGCTCTTCAGGTTCCGATTTTTCTTCTACTTTCAAATTTATAAATTTGTGAAGAAAAGTGTGTGTAGTCTTTCTTGATGCTGCTTGTCACGTAAGGATTTGAAATGTTAAGCTTACGTCGTTGCTAAAATTAGTTGTGACTCAATAGAAGAATTGCAAAGTTTCTGGATTGTATTTTCTTGACAGCAAGTTTGCTTATCTTTATTATTTCAATCAGAGTGAGAGGAACAAACATATTGAGGGGCCAACTCAATCAGAAAGAAGAGAGCAGCAAAGTGGGAGAAATGGTGTTATAGATGAATCAATATTTAAGCAGTTCAGTCTTGCCAAAGCTGGCCAAGAAGATGAACAAAGCCATGCAATACATGCTGATAATGACGAGGTAGAAGCGCACAACTCCAACAATGTGATGCAAGGATCCAAGAAACGAAGGAATGCATTTGAAGGTTGGTTTGAGATGTAAAGAGCTGAGTTTACTTTTTATCTTATCCTATTTGTGTTTGTTTTTCAGTTTGCAATATGGAAATTTGTAGGATCATCTCTAATTTGCAGTGTTTTTGTTTCCTTTTTTTCTCGGTTTGATATATCAACTACGTGAGCAACAAGCTCATCATCTTATCCCTGATTGACTTGGATGGGTTAGTTAAAAAAAATGGATCACATATATTTGCCCTCAACCATAACTCCAGCTTATTGGAACAATCAAATATATTATTTATTTGCGTCATTTCTATAGTTTATCTTGTAAAGCAGGATATGGTTATTGCTCAATTAGTCAAGTTTACTGTGGGGGTGAATTCAGAATACTTGTAAAGCAGGATATGGTTATTGCTTAATTAGTAAACTGAAGATCAACAAAGCTTTTGGTGTTAGTTGGACCTTGTAATATATATAAGCACTTTTTTGGAGGGTCAGTCTTTCTTTTGAATTTTCGTCAAAATGAACTTAAGTGGCCTTTTTATTACTATACTGTTACATACTACTAGACTCAATGCCTTAGAGCCTCAATGCTTGATTATGATAGTTTAGATGCAAAAAAAAAAAGAATTGTATTATTTTACATGTTTGTTTTGTGTGGAATTTGGTCCAGTTGATGAAAGATCTACTGTGCGGTCTCACTTGTTGATTCTTGGAGATAATGTAAGTAACCGTAAGGACAGTAGTGCCAACAAGAGACCTAAACAACTATGTGATGAAGGTAAGCTTGGTCCCTAAAGCAAAGTATATTGTCACTGTTGCATTACATGTTGCTGAACCCAATTTCTTCAAGAAAACACAGTAAAATGTCTTTCTGATGCATATCCTGGTAGAAAGTGTCAACAGTGACTGTTTTTACAAGGACATATCTTATTAGCGAGGTTCAACTATTATGATATGTATCTAAAATTTAAGCATTTGATTATGAGAAGTTTGTAAATCTTGATAAGTTTCTACATGTGGTAAGACATCTTCCTGTTTTGCCAAACTATCTTATCAGGTAACAATCGAAGTGCTGTCAAAAAACGTTTAGTAGTACTTGGAGACGACCCCAAACTGAAGAGAGGTGCTCATGGACAAAGTTCTTCCAGCAGCAAGCAGCCAAAGGATCAGTATAACCACTGTAAGTATTAAACTCTCTGGAGTGTGAGTGAGGTGGCATCAACACTGAAGTTGTTTCTTAATTGACATTTTAAGTTCTATATGCAACGGAAAATGATGAATGCTCACCTTCTCTTATTAATGTTAACAGATAAAAATGGAGTTGGTTGGTGGGATTATGAGAGGGAAGGTGTTGATAACGATGAAGTTGGGGCTACTGAAGTATGGGAGGGTATGGGTTCCACAACATTAGGAGAAATTATTGAATGGTACTGAAGTTTGTAACTTACTTCAAATTGTGTCTCTTTTCTGTAATTTTGCACGGACAAAGGAAAAGTTTGTGTTAAATGTGTTAACCTTTCTGTATGATATTTGTCAGTTAATGGATCTTCTATGAAATCTCTTACCCTTCGTTTTATGTAATTGACAAGTTGCAGCAGCTCTGAATCCATGTAATCTCCCCTAAATAAAGCTTAAGGAATCTCTTCATAAAATATTTAGCCATATATCTCTTTATTTTGGTGACATCTGATATCTTCTAATTTTGACATCTGTCAATTTCCCTAACTCAACTATCCCCACGTTCTTTTCACCTTTCCTACGCCTCCCCTCTGCTCCCCTCTTTCATTCTCATACTTCAACTGAGAATGAGGGAGAAGACGTGTGCAAGTTGTTGTAGAAGGGTGTCTTGTTGATCAATCTTCGGTTGTCTCGGATATCGATTGAATCGTGTTTTGAACACTTTCCAAAACCAATATTTTGACCCTATACTTGTTGCCTCGGGTTACACGAAATCTAATTCAGGATAAGACAATCACACCTCTAATGATTCAGGCAAGATCAAAAGAGAACACTTGAAGTTTTCGGTTTTGTTCGATTTGAGAGATCGTAAGTTCTCGTCTTCGCAAGACTTGCCCCAAACCCGCCCTTATATAGACCATCAAATTTTAGGCAGTTAGAATTCGGTTTAGGAGGTTAAAAATCAGTTATGACGGTTAAGTTAGGTAAAAACCCGCCATAAACCGCCAAAACTCACTCCCCGACAAGGCGCACGGTTTGTGACAAACCGTGCCTCCTTCTAGAATGCAGAAACTCGCCAAAAAAGGAGTTCTGGGACACCGCACAGTTTGTGACAAACCGTGCCATAAACCGTGCGGCTTTACAGAGGCCAAATATGGCTTCTGTTCTGTTCTGCACGGTTGTGGCCCATGGTGCACGGTTTGTCACAAACCGTGCACACCCTTAGGACCCCAGAAATCACCCTCTCGGTGTCCGCCTCTTGAACCCCGACACGTTTTGTAACTCCAAGTCCGAATCCACGCATACGAGTATGCACTCCGCACCCCCGAAATTCGTCATGCGCCGAACGAACTCCTTAAGTCTTGAGCGAATCCCGACTACACGAAATGGCCGATGACACTAAAATCACCAACATTCCTCCCACATTTTAGTGTAATCCTTGATTCACTTAACATACATCAAACACAAACTCATGCATAAATGAAAATGTCCTTAGGATTGAATTTCCACATTAGTGCATTACACATTTCAAATAATCGAGAATCAGGGTGTCCAAAGGATTGAACCCATCAACTCATTTGACTACCTGAAGATTCAAACACACACAAGTTTCTACACTACTCCAAGTGCTAACTTGACACTATTCTAGCCATGTGTCCTTATCCATTCACGAACGTATACAAAGCCAAGCCCGGGCTAGTTGAAGCGGCACCACTTCACGCTCGTATAGGTGAATTCTTTTTATCATGCACCTGTAAATGCATTTTTTCAAAAGATCCATTAAGAAGATAATCTTCAACCTAACTTTACTTGCAGGTCCAAGCACATACCTAGGGATGTATCATGATCATGTGCTCCAAACTCTAAGTGTAGGCTTTCCATATTGAATTCAGCCTCTAACGTCATATTATAGGGGAATTGGGTATCCTACCATTAGAGATTTTACACGGACTTTAAACACATCCCGATAGCCGACTTGATCACCAAGTCCTTGGCTAATCCCTTTGTCAAGTGGTCCGCCAAATTTTGTTGAGACCGAACAAACTCAATAGTAATCACCCCATGAGTGATCAACTCACGTATCGCGCTATGTCTAATGCCCAGGTGTCGCGACTTACCATTATACACTTGGCTATAAGCCTTATCCAAAGTAGCTTGACTATCACAATGGATAGATATGGGTGACACCGGTTTCGGCCACAAAGGAATCTCGTAGACTAAGTTCCTTAGCCATTCCGCCTCTCTACTGGCAGCGGCCAATGCTACGAATTCTGATTCCATAGTCGAACTTGTAATGCAAGTTTGCTTCTTAGAAGCCCATGAAATGGCACCTCCCCCAAGGAAGAATACCCAACCATTAGTAGAAGAATGATCTTCTATATTAGTGATCCAACTCGCATCCGAATACCCTTCTAGAACCGAAGGAAATCCGACATATGACAAACCATAATTCATGGTTCCCTTTAAGTATTTGAGTACCCGCCTTATTGCTTGACAATGATGAGTACTAGGATTACTAGTGTATCTACTCAACTTGCCTACCGCATAAGCAATATCCGGCCTTGTTGATGTGTTCCGGTCTCCCAAAACACAAGTCAGAGTGGATCTAGGTAGAAGGAGGACGAAACAACTCTTGCTCGCTGAAGAATCGAATGAAACTAAACTTTGGAAGCTGTCTGGGAGATTTCCGCGGTCGTGGCGATGGTTTCCGCGGTCGCGGAAAAGTTGTTGTTGTCTGCGTCTGCGAATCTGCGAAGTGGTTCGATCGGGGGATCTCGGCTAGGGCCGAGAGCCACGTTTGGTTGAGTGTGGTTCGTGTTCAGTGAGGTGGGTTCGGTGATGGTTCGATTGTGGGTTAGGGAGTCGGTTAGGGAGGTTTGGCGAAGGCTTAGTTGAAGGAGCTAGACCTAGGGGGCGGGAGCTTGGCTCAACGGCAGCGCTAGGCTTTAACTCTCAATTCAACTTGTCATTAATTAGGTTTAAGGCTGGCTTATATAGCAGCCAAACAAAGTTCTTGCCCTAATGGGCCTAAAACATAAATGGATCGGCCCTCTTGACACAAGAGAGGCCCGACATCCAAAAATAAAAACTTGCTGAAAACATCTAAAAATAGTAAATACTAAAAACTATAACTTTCCAAACTTAGAAACATTCTAAGAATGGAAACTACTAAGAAAGGAAACTGTGAAATACCAAAAAACTACTAAAAATAGAAAGTGTCTCAGAATGTCTCAAAAACTTAGATGGCACTCGTAGTGTCGAGTGAAGTCGTGACCGGGGTCACATCACTTGTGCTCGTCATGGCATACATTAAGCAACCAATCACTTGTGAGTACTCGAGTTGTGATACCGCTTTACCCGAATTGGGCATAAGCTTCACACTCGGATCCATAGGAGTGCTAATCCGGAGAACAAGTCTCACAATTGAACTTCTTAAGCACTTTCTCAATGTAATGAGATTGTGACAAAGAGAGTCCCTTATTCTCACGTTTGATCCTAATTCCAAGGATCACATCCGCCTCCCCCATGTCCTTCATGGCAAAGCTTGATGACAAAAAGGCCTTTGTAAGGTCCACTTGTTTTTGATATGTACCAAAGATCAACATGTCATCAACATACAAGAAAATGATTACTCCATTACCAGATTTATCAAACTTGTTGTATACACACTTGTCCGACTGATTTAACTCGAATCCGCTCGATAAGACAACCCCATCAAACTTTTGATGCCACTGCTTAGGTGCTTGCTTTAGCCCATACAATGACTTTACCAACTTATACACCTTATGCTCATTACCGGGCATAATGAACCCTTCATGTACACCTCCTCCTCCAAATCACCATTCAAGAATGCCATTTTGACATCCATTTGGTGAATCACAAGATCGTTAATAGCCGCCAAGGCAATCAACAACCTAATGGTGGAGATCCGAGCAACCGGAGCATAGGTATCGAAATAATCAATATCTTCCCTTTGTCTAAAGCCTTGGATAACCAATCGGGCCTTAAACTTGTCAATAGTACCATCGACTTTCATCTTCTTCTTGAAGATCCACTTACAGCCCAAAGGCTTGCAACCCGGTGGGAGATCCGATAAAACCCACGTGTTATTTCCCATGATGGAATCCATCTCATCATTTATTGCTTCTTTCCAGAAAGCAACATCTTGAGACCTCATTGCCTCGCTAAAAGTCCTAAGATCCTCATCAATATGATAACAATATGAATATTGGAACCCAACTTCATCTCTAGATCCTTCAACCAAGTAAACTTGGAAATCTAGACCAAAAGACTTTTCAATCCTCCCTCGCTTGCTCCTACGGAGCATAGGTGACTCATTAGAAGGCACGACCGAACCGTCTCCTTCTTTAGTTCCACTTGTACTAGGAACCAAATCATTTGGTCTAGGTATGGACGAGAATCGATTCTCATCAAATATTGCATCTCTTGACTCAATCACAGTGTTAACCGAAATAGAATCATTAGACTCTATCACATAGAACCTATAAGCCTTGGAATGCTCAACATACCCAATAAAGATGCAATCAATACCTCTTTCCCCCAAGGTTTTAATCTTGGGCTGAGGTAGTCTAACGACCGCCCTACATCCCCAAACTCGAAGATAATTCAAGCTTGGTTTCTTTTTGTACCAAAGTTCATAAGGGGTGACCTTGTTCCTTTTGTTAGGAACCCTATTTAATAAATAGCAAGCCGTTAACATGGCTTCACCCCAAAATCCGTCACTCAATCCCGAGTAGGATAACATGGAATTAACCATCTCTTTTAGGACTCTATTCTTCCTCTCCGACACACCATTTTGTTGTGGCGTGTAGGGAGCCGTAGTCTCATGTATAATGCCCACGGATTGGAAATACACAAGATCATAAAAATTCTCCACCTCTATCGGTGCGTAGTTTCTTAATCAAGTCATTTTGTTGTAATTCAACCTCGGTTTTATAAACCTTAAACTTATCATGGGCCTCGTCTTTACCATGTAATAAATACACAAAAGAATAACGAGAATAATCTGGATAATAAAACACACATCATAAATCGCATAACATATATACAAAATATAAATAACCGACCAGTCTATACAGAGTATAGTAGGGTCTAATGACTAATCTGTTTGGAAACAGTAGAGTCAATTTTTATCCAATCAGTATAACTATACCGTAGGGGCATAACATGACCAGTAGACTAAAAAGTAATCTAGTCAACCTAGTAGACTTTTATCAAGTAATCTGTATTAAATACAGTAGACCTGAATCAAGTAATCTAGAAACATGAGTAGTCCATACATAGCATAGTAGACTCATAAAAACACACAAGACCTCATCTAACTCATGAGATACTTGTCCTTAGTCTCTTGAGACTTAAGTTAACTATTTAAGTTAAAATATCATGATCATTATTTTGATCATCATGTCACATAAAATGGGAATTTAAACTAATGTGACTTATATAATGGTCATACGTATTGTACTTATACGTAGATTATACACAATACACCTCCATCACCCAATTATATGGAATGAATCTGAGGAATTAGATTTTCCAACCATGATCTTACCATGACCAAATATTTTCTATGGTCATACACATGTGCTTTCACCAATTTAGTGGTACGTAAACACATATTTCACTCATACGAAGTTTCATGTATATTGTAGATAAACATCCTCGTATGAGATTTCAACTGCCACTATATGCGGTTTAGCATACAATACATGACACCAACAAAAATTTAATTCTTACCCATATATATAAATATATGTTAAATGTATACACGTCCAGAGATTACACAATCTTTTGCATATATCTCAAAACCATCAACATGGCATAAATATCACGGCCTTCACATAACCGCACATGAATAAAATATAAATCCACTTTATACATTTAATGCCACATCCAAGACCAAATAGAGACCGGTCTTACATATATATGTATATACCCAATACATAAATAACATAGAGGTATGAAACCTCCATTTCTGTGGCCCCATATCACCACCATTCATGCTTTATTAGCATTAGCCTTTATCGTGATTAGGATGTGTGGCCTCTCAAATTAAATTTGATAGCCAACCACTACCGCACATGACAAGCAATCGTCTTATCTTGCCATTTTCCACTTGTTGCGCCTCCTCGTCTCCTCCAAGGGCTCGTTCTCCGGATCCTCCGGCGCAGGTGGCATTGGCATACTCAGAACGTACACCACCTTGAGCGTCGTAAAGAGGAAGTGCATCTTCTTTTGCCATCTTCGGAAGTCCACGCCTTCAAACTTCTCCAACTTCCCGAACTTGGATGTCATCTCACGAACCGATGCAGCCGTCATTGATCAAACGCGGAAGATATTGGTTTTGAATGTTGTATAAGGGTGTCTTGTTGATCAATCTTCGGTTGTCTCGGATATCGATTGAATCGTGTTTTGAACACTTTCCAAAACCAATATTTCGACCTTATACTTGTTGCCTCGGGTTACACGAAATATGATTCGGGATAATACAATCACACCTCTAATGATTCAGGCAAGATCAAAAGAGAACACTTGAAGTTTTCGGTTTTGTTCGATTTGAGAGATCGTAAGTTCTCGTCTTCGCAAGACTTGCCCCAAACCCGCCCTTATATAGAGCATCAAATTTTAGGCAGTTAGAAGTCAGTTTAGGAGGTTAAAAACCAGTTATGGCGGTTAAGTTAGGTAAAAACCCGTCAAAAACCGCCAAAACTCACTCACCGGCAAGGCGCACGGTTTGTGACAAACCGTGCCCCAAACCGTGCCTCCTTCCAGAATGCAGAAACTCGCCAAAAAAGGAGTTCTGGGACACCGCACGGTTTGTGACAAATCGTGTAGCTTTACAGAGCCCAAATCTGGCTTATGTTCTATTATGCACGGTTGTGGCCCATGGTGCATGGTTTGTCACAAACCGTGCACACCCTTAGGACCCCGAAAATCACCCTCTCGGTGTCCGCCTCTTGAACCCCGACATGTTTCGTAACTCCAAGTCTGAATCCACGCATACACGTTTCGTAACCCTGTTGTGTGTATAGACGGAGTTCGGATCCACTTCCGACGGGGGCGGCGGTCGCCGCAAGCCTGGCGGCGGTCGCCGCCAGAGCACTTCTTGAGGGTTCTTCGCTTCAGCTCCAGAAATCTCCTAAAATGCCTCCAAGTGACGTCTTTAGTGTCTCCACTCCAATGCTCCAGTAAAGCTCCAATGCTTCCCTAAAAACCACTAAATATATGCTAAAACTCCGTCTATACACACAACATAACAGTGTGTATCAACCCCTGAAACTCGTCATGCGCCGAACGAACTCCTTAAGTCTTGAGTGAATCCCGACTACACGAAATGGCCGATGACACTAAAATCACCAACACAAGCTTGTGGTGGATGCGATCTACTTCAAATGGTGAAGGGTGTCGTGGCTCAAGGAGCCTTAATTAACGAATTAGAGGAGATCTTTCATATTTTAAATCTATATTTGTGTCTTGTACAAAGACGAAGGAGGGAGAAGATGCAACTCAGAAATTTCCCAATCGTAGTGTTGTAATCGAGACGAAGGAGGGAGAAGATGCAACAAAGAGAAGGATGGTTTCAAAATTAGGTATCCCTCCCCCCCCCCCCCCCCCCCCGAACTTCATTCATACTACCAAGAAGAATTTCTTATTTTTTTTACATACTTGCAAGCCTCTCACATAATTGTATGCATGACAAGTGTTTGTAGAATTGTCAGTTCTGAAACTAGACCTTTTTTCCCTGAAAGAAACACTGATCTTCTTTCACAAAATGATTTGCCACAAGCACAGGATGTCTGTATACTGTGTCATTGTGACTTGTGAGATGTCATGTGCAGTTATCATCCGAACCTTGGGTCCCAGACAGTTAGCATCATTATGTTGAATACTATGTCGTATGAACTTCTATGATTAGTTAAGCTGAATCTAATTTGTGGAATTTCTATCTACTAGAGGCCTTATCATTCTATTTCCTTCTAGTGTATTTTCATATTTGTTGAAATGTGATTCAACCATTCAGCTGTGCAAGTCTTCAGAAGAATTAGTCAAATACAGTTGCTATTATTTAGCTTAAGATTAGCATATGATTTGTTTAGTTTGTTACCGAATTTATCCACTATCTTAGGCATGATGTTAGACATGGTTAGTGGAGCTTTAGTTCAGTTTATTTCTCAGCTTATTTAAGCATTGTATTGTTCATCACTTTAATTAAGTAGAATCGACTTGTGCTTCTTCTGAACTTCTCTTCAATTATCATTGTCTTCTTCCTCTGTTTTAAACCAACAAATTGGTATCAGAGCAAAAACATTTTTCCGGGTTCATATCCAGGGAATTGAGAGAAGAAAGTGAGTGTTTAAACACAAGGGAAACACGGGTTAAAAGAGAGTATTGTTCACAATGCAGAACAATGGATCAGGCAACAATGGATCATCTCAATTGCCCATTTTTAAAGGGGTAAACTACCATTTTCGGAGCTTGAAAATGGAAACTGTTGAATTCCTTAGGTTTTGATGGTAACAAACATTCAACTAATCTGGGTACTAAGTGTTTCAGGAACAAAGACAGTTATCTCAGGGAACCATTGCAGTAAAGGATCACAGAGGGAACAAAGCTCTGTTCATGTGCTTTGTTACCTCTCAAGGAACAACAGTGACGAACAAGATCAAAGCTGTGAATGGAAGGAAGAAATCCAGCATGCTGAATTATGGAAACAAATCAAGAAGCACACGCGGTAAAGGATGAAAGACTTCGGCTGCAAGGATTAAAGCCGATCGAGAAGATATGGAGAGAGAGAAGCCCGATTGTTTTATCTTAGGAAATCTTTCCTAAGATAAGATAATTGGAGAGAGGGGATTATATCTTATCCGGTTATATTAATTTAAGGAATCTTTTCTTTAATTAATATAGACGGTTGAGATATTATTTCTTCAATCAATTAATATCATCTTGTTACCAAGTTTAGGAAGATATGATTATCTTGTTATGATTAGGGTTTTGTCGTGTTGTATTTAATAGGAGTGTGGATTCATTTCTATGTACGATGAAGAACGAAGAACTGAGAGCATTCAGTTAAGAATAAAAAGAGAGTGAAGAGTTTGTGAGTCTTTGAGGGTTGAGTTCGATTCATCGTTGTAGAAGAGGTTTCAAATCTAGGTGGGAAGTCTAGAGGTTGAAGTCCAGGATACAAGTGTAATCGAACAAGAAATCAATAAGACAAGTAGACGCTTCAAAATCCTCTCAAGCGGAAGCTTGAAGGTAGTGGTTTTTCCTTGAGAAGCTAGTTTTGCCAATCAGGGTTTCCACTATATATCGTGAGTTCGTTCGTTATCTTTCCTGCTATATTGTTCCGCTGTGCCTTCTGTGGGAACAAAGCCTTTGTTCCCTCAGACGTAACTCTAACGATCCAACAAAAACATTGTTCAAGTCTCAAGAGTTGTGGGGATTGGTAGAGAATGGCTATGAGGATGATCAAACTGAAGAGCCTGATCAGCAACTCAGAGAGAAGAGGAAGAAAGATTCTAAGGCTTTGTTCATAATTCAACAAGCCTTAGATGATGAGATCTTTCCAAGGATTGCATCAGCCTCCACATCAAATGAGGCATGGAATACTCTAAAGCAAGAGTATCTCGGAGACAAGAAGGTGATTACAGTAAGGCTGCAATCACTAAGAAGAGAGTTTGAGACTTCTCTTATGAAGGACAAAGAGTCTGTGCAAGACTACTTGTCACATGTATCTGGCGTGGTGCATCAAATGAGGTCCTATGGAAAAAGCATGAGCAATGAGCATGTAGTTGGGAAGGTTCTGAGAAGCCTTACCAAACAATTTGATCATGTCGTGGCTGCCATAGAAGAATCAAAGGATATGTCTACATATACCTTTGATGAATTGATGGGGTCACCGCAGGCTCATGAGGAAAGGCTTAACAGATCAAGTGAGAAGAAGGAGGAGAAGGCCTTTCAAGTCAGAGATGAGTCTTCCAACAAAGAAAGATCATGGCAATCCAATGGAAGAGGAAGAGGAAAAGGTGGATTCAGAGGAAGAGGTCGTAGAAGAGGACAAAGCAGTGAAGGAAGGGAGCAAAACTCCCAATCCTACAAAAGTCCAATCAAGTGCTACTATTGCAAGAAGACTGGCCACAAGGAACCAAGTTGTTGGAAGAAGAATGAAGATAAGACCGAGCAAAAGAATGATCAGAGATCAAATTTTGTGGAGCAAGAAGAAAAGCTGTTCTTGGCACAGAATGCATCTGGCAATGATGCATGGAGTGTGTGGTATATTGACAGTAGTTGTTCTAACCACATGTCAGGCACAAGATTCATGTTCAAGGAGCTGGATGATTCAAAGAAGAGCAAAGTCAGACTTGGTGATGGCAAGCAATTGGATGTCGAGGGCAGAGGCACTATTGCAATTAAGACTGAGCAAGGTAACATCAAGCTCTTGTATGATGTGCAGTATGTACCACATTTGGCTCATAATTTGTTGAGTGTGGGACAACTGTTGAGTTGTGGTTATTTTGTGCTATTTGAGAATGAATCATGCTTGATAAGTGATAAGAAATCCAAGGAAGTTGTGATGAAAATTTCCATGGGAAGAAACAGAATGTTTCCTTTGGATTTGTCTGGAAATTTGAGTAAAGCTTTGATAGTCAAGGGAGATGATGATGCAAAGCTGTGGCACATGCGCTATGGCCACTTGAATGTGCATGGTTTGAGGCTGTTGAATGCAAAAGGAATGGTGCAAGGTTTGCCAAAGATTGGTGAGCTTGAGCTGTGTGAAGGATGTCTGTTTGGGAAGCAATCCAAGGGATCATTTCCAAGTGGAAAAGCTTGGAGAGCCAGTGAGTGTCTCAAGCTCTTACATGCAGATTTGTGTGGGCCAATGCAGACTGAATCACTCGGTGGAAGCAAGTACTTTCTGCTAATCACAGATGATTACAGTAGGATGAGTTGGGTGTACTTTCTGAAGGCAAAGTCAGAAGCATTTGAGAACTTCAAGAAGTTCAAGGCCATGGTGGAGAAACGGAATGGCAAGTGTGTGAAAGCTTTGAGGACAGATCGAGGAGGAGAATTCTTATCACATGAATTCACTGAATTTTGTGAAGAGCAAGGCATAAGAAGGGAGTTGACAACACCTTACACACCAGAGAAAAATGGTGTTGCAGAGAAGAAGAACAGAACTGTGGTGGAAATGGCAAGAAGCATGTTGAAAGCCAAAGGGATGCCAAATGAGTTTTGGTGTGAAGCAGTGGCGACAACTGTGTACATCCTCAATATTTCTCCAACAAAGGCTGTCATGATCAAGACTCCATTCGAAGCTTGGAGAGGAAAGAAGCCACATGTAAGTCACTTAAGAGTTTTTGGTTGTATAACATATGCTTTAGTTAATTTAAGAGCCAAGCTTGATGATAAATCTGTGAAATGTGTGTTCATTGGCTATGCAACTCAATCTAAAGCATATAGGCTGTATAATCCTCTTAGTGGCAAGATTATTATTAGTAGAAGTGTAGTGTTTAATGAGGATGCAGAATGGAGCTGGAAGCAAGAAGAGAATGGTGAGAGCAATCTGAAAACTATCACCTTTGATAGTTCAGTGGAGCCGCCACCCATGATAGATCATGATCAGGCTTCACCAAGCTCACCATCAACACCATCCAGCAACCACAACTTCTCTTCCCCAAGTTCATCAAGTGGGTCTTCACCAAGAAGGTTAAGGTCTTTAGCAGAAATCTATGAAAGCTGTGATTTTGCTTTGATTGCTATATAACCAACAAGCTTTGATAAGGTTGTGAATGAAGTTGAGTGGCAAGCTGCAACAGAGGAAGAAATGAAGTCTATTTTGAAGAATAAGACTTGGGAGTTGGTGGATCTTCCTAAAGGGAAGAATGTGATTGGCTTGAAGTGGGTCTTCAGAACCAAGTACAACACTGATGGGAGCATTCAGAAGCATAAGGCACGGCTTGTGGCTAAAGGTTATGCTCAACAAGAGGGGATTGATTTTGAAGAGACATTCTCACCAGTTGCAAGGTTTGAAACAGTGAGAGTTGTCCTTGCTTTGGCTGCACAACAGAAGTTGTCAGTGTTTCAGCTTGATGTGAAGTCAACATTTCTCAATGGAGAATTGCATGAAGAAGTGTTTGTTGAGCAACCTCAAGGTTTTGTCAAGGATGGAGAAGAGAGCAAAGTTTATAGGCTGTAAAAGGCTCTCTATGGCTTGAAGCAAGCTCCACGAGCTTGGTATAGCAAGATTGATGCATTCTTCCTTCAGAATGAGTTTGAAAGAAGTGAGAATGAGCCAACTCTGTACATCAAGAGGCAAGGTATGCAAGAGTTCATTGTAGTATGTCTTTATGTTGATGACATTATCTACTTTAGCTCCTCACATAAATTACTAGATGAATTCAAACTCTCAATGATGAAGAAGTTTGAGATGACAGACTTGGGAATTCTGCAGTATTTCCTAGATTTGGAGGTGGAGCAAAGAAAGAGTGGCATTTTCTTGTGTCAAAGAAAATATGCCAAAGATTTGTTGAAGAAGTTCCACATGGAAGGTTGTGATGTAGCAATTACTCCAATGAATACCAATGAGAAGCTGCAAAGAGAAGATGGCACAGAGAAGGCTGAAGTGAATGTGTTCAAAAGCTTAGTGGGAGGCTTGAATTATCTTACACATACAAGGCCTGACATTGCCTATTGTGTAAGTGTGGTGTCGAGGTATATGCAAAGTCCAACTAAGCAACATCTTGGAGCTGCAAAGAGGATACTCAGATATGTGGCAGGAACAATCAATCAAGGAATCTGGTATGAAAGTATTGAAGATTTTAGATTGAGAGGCCATACTGATAGTGATTGGGCAGGGTGCATTGATGACAAGAAGAGCACTTCTGGCTCAATATTCAGTCTTGGCTCGGGTGCAATCACATGGAGTTCAAAGAAGCAAGACACAATGGCATTGTCTTCTTCTGAGGCAGAGTATGTTGCAGCAGGGTCAGCTGCAAGACATGCACTATGGCTAAGGAAATTATTAAAGGATCTGTGTTGTGCACAAGTAGAAGCTACAGAGGTGTGGTGTGACAACAAATAAGCAATTGCAATGACCAAGAATCCAGCCTTTCATGCCAGAACAAAGCACATTGATGTGCAACATCATTTCATCAGGAAATTGGTGTCTGAGGAGAAGATTGTTCCGAAGTTCTGTGGAACAAATGATCAGGATACAGATTTGTTTACTAAAGCATTGAGTCAAGCAAAACATCAATTCTTCATGGAGAAGATTGGAATGCGCGAGTTTGAATCAAGGGGAGGTGTTGAAATGTGATTCAACCATTCAGTTGTGCAAGTCTTCAGAAGAATTAGTCAAATACAGTTGCTATTATTTAGCTTAAGATTAGCATATGATTTGTTTAGTTTGTTACCGAATTTATCCACTATCTTAGGCATGATGTTAGACATGGTTAGTGGAGCTTTAGTTCAGTTTATTTCTCAGCTTATTTAAGCATTGTATTGTTCATCATTTTAATTAAGTAGAATCGACTTGTGCTTTTTCTGAACTTCTCTTCAATTATCATTGTCTTCTTCCTCTGTTTTAAACCAACAATATTTTCTGCTTGGTTTTTGAACATATCTCTTGGCTTCATCTTCTGTAAGTTTATATCTTTATCTATGTTTTCACTTCACATGTGAAAAGCCTATATCTTACTTCATCCTTGTATGCATATGTTGAAATAAATATATACACGTGTTTTTCTTCTTTTTTGCATCTTAGATACACATGCATATGTTGCTGACTTTATCAATCTTATGAGCTATCACAGCCAACCTCGCTAGAAGTAAGAGAAATTATCCATTCTGTTGTCCATGGTCTCCTTGCAACCTTATCTCCTACAATGCATACAAAGGCCCCTCCTTCATCTGAGAAAAACACTGCTTCAACTCTAAATATGGGGAATGAAGGGTGTGGAGAACTAATCGAAAACACTTAATTCCCTGCATTTTCAGCCTATGATTTCACTAACACGGGACTATCTTGCACGGCTGCTATTCTGGTTAGTTTCTCTAGAGATAAGGATTTTATAGTCTTCTACCGAGGAAAGGATTTCCTTCCTTCATCTGTTTCTTCGGCCATAGAACAAAATGCAGAGAGAAAAAGAACAACGTGAAGCTGACTCTGCCAGTATATTGTCCGAGCATTCTAACTGTGAGCCTACTATGTCTCTGCTTTCTGGTGAAAATAGGGCAACCAAGGAGAGTATAAACACTGAATCTGATGAAAACAAAATAAAGAATAATGAAGCAGGTTTTGAAAGAACCAAGATGAAGCTCTCTATGGTATGAATGATCCAAGGCACTCGCACTCAGTCTGCTATATATAATTTGTTTCATATTCCTATAAAAGTTCTTAGTTGATTTCATCCATGCATAACAGTTCTTCGATTGCTTCATCTGCTGCCTCAAAAATCTGTTCAATTCCATGGATAAGGAAGTTCGTGCTACTTGAAAAATCGTTCTTTGATTCCTTCATTTGTTGCGCTTGAGGAATTTGGTCTTCTTCTTCGATTGCGGCCATCATCTACAACCATCCTTCTGGTCTTCTTCTTCGATTCTTATTCTGCTACACTCATGCTCTTCTTATGGTGTCCTACGCGGTTTCATTTGTGCTACTTCAGGTACAAACAATATCTTTTGTTTCTCCCTGAAGGAATTTGTTGATTTTAGGTTAAAATGGCTGCTAACTTGGTACTTGGCATACTTAAGTATTTTGTATATCAGGCATAAGCTCTTTTTTGCTGAACTCGTCTGTGTGAGACTGGAGAGGACATACAACTTATCCTCACCTGTCGAATTTGCCGTGTGTTAGGACTTAGGACCCAGTAGTACTAGTATGTGTATCTGCTCCCTTTTTTTCTCTTTCTGTGTGTATACATATATGTATATATGTTGTGGTAGTGTGTGTGACCTCCTTCTGTATATACATGATTTGGTGTACATGTCTTGAGCTTCTTATATTCATTATGAAGATCACTGTTGTCTGAATTTTTTAATTTTTTTTTATAAAGAAAGGAATTAGGGGGTTCTCTATCTCGAGGTAGGCCGTTCTAAAGCATCATTGCGGATGAGATCTCTAAGATCTGGAATGGCGGCAAAATTTGGTGAAATTAATTTGTGGTAAAGTTTTGCAATATAGTCGACTACAGTATTAACTTCCCGAAAAATGTGGGAAATGCGACAAGGGGTTCAGAGTGTTGTCTGAATTATTTAGTTATACTATGTATCAATGTAGGTGTTCAGCTTTTGTAATGAGCAAGTTTATGCTGAATTTTATATAAATAAATATGATAGGTTGTTGAGTTTTTCTTTATAGCATGTGGTAAATTGAATTCAATATGAAGAGATTTGGTAACGATTTCCTTAAAGAGATGAAATATTACTCTTTTACTATCATAAATGGTTACATCTGATTCATCTGAAAGTGCATGTTTAACTTGATTCTCGAATCTAAATTCACTTCGGATATATTCTGCAGCAATCATAAAAAAAACCTTGTCTGCTGCCCTGCTTGAGGATGAGAAGCAGTTTTGTCTAATCAAAGATGTAAGTCAAAGTATGTTTTCATAACCAACTCTCCTTGACTCAGTTGGTTTCGGGGCTGAGTTTGCTTAAGCATTTGCCCAGAGGTCTCAAGTTCGAGACTCTCTGGCGGTGTGTATGCAATGTGGAAGGTTGGGAGGAGTAGCCACCCCTAACGGGGGCCGTACACACTCCGGTCCGGACGTAGGGAAGGCTAAGCCGACCTGAACCGGGCGAGGGCTCAGCCCAGCAAAAAAAAAAAAGTATGTTTTCATATATTTTCCCACTTTTATTTTTATGTTTTAAGATAAATGAAACATCATTTTTCAGTGTTATATATCTTTGGTGTTTTTAGGACACTTTGTATTTAATTTTGATGAACCCTCTTTTGTTTCTTAACGCCTGCTCTTTTTGTTATGACAATGTATAGATCGAAATATGTGGAATTTTTAATTCTCCCATTGTAAACAGTATAACCCTTTGCCATTGCTATTCAATTAGTATATGTACATTAAAATCTTATTGTTTGAGTTCTTTGGTTTCTGTCCAGGTTAATGAAAGGTACATTATGAGGTTGAACAAGAAGTTTCAGTTTGAGCAAAGAAGACATGCTAATCAAAAGAGAGTGAGTTTGGTTCTTACTCGAATTGAGTATTATGCTGAAGGTACTCTTATGTTTTGTTGATTTTATTTGTTTATTAGTTTCCAATTTCCTGGCTTCAGGTACTGTAGGAATCCGAGAGCATGAGGTGGTAGAATCACGCCATTGAGAAGATTTGGCTACTTCAAAAGCAATTCTTCTTATTGGAATAGTACCCGGTGGGCATGATTCACCTGAACTTGCCTATAACTGAAATTTTCTATCTCTATATTCAACCACTATTAATTTCGTGTCAATATATGAAATTTGATAATTTGTATTATAATTTGTTAACAGTTATCCATTTGCCAATTAAATAAACTCCTATAGCAACTAATATAATTTATAGCAGTTAGAAACTTAGAATCAATTTCATAAGTTGAAAATTTTCAGACATCGGTTTGTCCCTATGTACTTGTTGATTTCAACAGGAGCTAACGTCTAAAATTGTCTTTGAGCTATTTCCAACCTTAGAAAGTAGAAACAACGAGAATGATGTCTTGATCACCTTGTTGATGCGCTAAAAATGGCATATCTCGTCTCGTGGACTGCATGCACGTCTACACTGGTAGAATGGTCTTCTGTACTGCCAATCCCACATCGGTGGTCAGATGAAAGAGCAAGGTTAGAAGAGGATATAAATTGGGCAAAGAAAGACTTGATTAAGCATACCTTTCTCGGCCTTTTGGCTAAGATCAAGTGTAGTATCTGTTCTTATCAGTTTAATATCTGATATGTGGGCCATCGGCCCACTTCGATATTAAATTTATTTTTTAAGGGGAGAAGGCTCATCGAAGTAGCTTGCTACTTGGGCCTTTGCGCGTCACCCAAGCGTTGCACTATTGCTCGGGCCTGGCGTACCCCATCAATCCCAGTTTTAATCTTCTTTTTCATTTCAAAAAAGGTTTCTGGTCTTCGCTGATGCAATTTCCAGAACAAAAAAGGATGATTTCTTCTTACTGCTCATAATTCTTAATCCATAAGAACCACTCGCTCAGTATGCTGAAAGCATTTATAACTGAAGTACGCTGAAAGCATCCTGCTTTTGAAGTATGCTGGAGGCTAGAAGCTTTAAGAAGGAAAAATAGATTTGTGTCATTACAATGATACTGGAAGCATTTCCTCGTCATTGTAAATAAGGGAACATACAAAAAATAAACCGAAAACCCAAAAATAGTAACTCTAAACCTTATGCTTAACTGTTTAGAGTTTAGATGAGAAGAATGTGAAGGTCTTTAACTTGAAGTTGTGTACTGTACTGGTGAGCTGAAAGTGTGTGTAACAAAGATAAACAAGAAATAATATTTTCATAGAAGCATCTAAAATGGAGAAATACCAGAAGCATCAGAATAAGAGAACTGAAGCATCGACAAAAAAATTGGACCATTCCAAAAAAAATTGTACAATTTCTTAGATCTTCTGGGTCATGATGGAGGCATATTAAAATTCCATTGCCAACCTTTTTATTTCACTTTCTTTGAATTTGGGGCATGTCAAACTACTAATGCATTTCCAAACTTTAATCTTAGTTATAACTTATAAGTAAAGCATAATTGATCCCTTCAGTTCAATTGTTTCCTCTATGTAATCCCTCTCTCTTTGGCCCAGCTGCCTAATAAAAATAGTGTTAACATACAGTGGATTACAATTTACAAACACCTCAAACAAAAACTGAAAGCTCTAAACAAGATCCATCCAAAGCCTTTTTGTCAAGATAGATCATAGATCATGCCCAAGAGATCAACAATAGAAAATTAGAAAGTGGGTATACTTGGTAATTGGTATGTGGCCAAATGCAATTGAGTATCTTTTTTTTTTTTAATCTTTCTTGACAATCTGAGTATCTATTGATTCATTCAGCACCTTTGTATATGAGCATGTGGTCCTTATTAATCTAGTATCTCGTGTAATTCCTCTATGTCCCCTAGCAGTAACTCAACATTAGGTGAAGCTCATGACATCTGAACATATGCCCCTAGACATACAACTCTGAATGTTTACTTCAAATAGACTTGTATATATATATATATATATCAAATAAAACAAGCACGAAATCGAAATACATAGCAACAAAAAAGATGGATCAAATACTGAATTATATTACTTATTTCTTTGTGGAAATTAATTATAAAGGATTTGTTAAAAAGCTTGGTAAGAAACTTGAACATGTGCTATGAAAGAAATAAATTTAGAGCAAAAAAATTTGGACCATTTCTCGATTTGTGCGTGTCATCCTTGCGCAGGGGCCATGCTAATCTTCTCTGTATCGTTCCAATTTTATCAGATGTCTCCGAAGAGACAATCAATGCTGTTTCGTTGGCCTATATAAATGAGTATATCTTCTACTGGAAAACCGATGTGGGATGAAGTTGTACCCTGTCCAATTGCCAAACCTTTTGGGACCACTAGAATTGGGGTAGATTTGGCAAATTCATTTGCTTTGCGTACACAGCACAGATAATTCCTACATTTACATTGTTTCCATGTATGCAATTCCTCTCTTTTCATGACTGAAAAAGAAAAAGAAAAGCAGTTTTGGATTAGATTGATGACAAAACCCTCAAACTCAGATTCAAAGGAATTAAATAAAAACTCATCCACTGCCTTCGTAAAACTAGTCTTTTGTATCAATGAAGATCAATCAAGCACGAACCCAAACACAAAAGAGCATGTCAACACAAATTCCAGTCAACATAGACCCAATCAAACAGAAGAAAACTTGTCAGGAAGTAGGATATAGCAGGAAAGTGAATCAAATTCCAGACTAATTATATAGAGTAAAGTGAATCTCCCTTCTTTGTAGCTGGGTAGCTAACATTATAGGGGGAAATAGTCACTAATCCAACAAAAACTGGGCACAAACAATCAAGTCTAGCATGTATAATACTTTTTAACTTTCGTTTTAAGAAAAAATGTATCATACTTTATTTAGAACAATGGTTGACTTGCACATGTGATCCAAAACAGACAGGAAGCATGAGTCTAAGACCAGTTAGAAAGTAGAAACTCCACAAGTCATCACTTGAGAACAAGTCATTCATCCTCTCAATCTCTCGATGGTTTAGATCAGCAGCCTAGTGTGTTAAACGGGATAGGTACTGATGATACTAAAGCAACCATTTGGACTCCACAATATCACTGATGAATATGATCTCATTTGCGCTCACAGATTCAGTTCAATGGAAGACCAAAAGAGTTCAACAAAAGCATCTTGTAGAAAATAACATATTAAGAGCAAAACGTTAAATAAGTTTGACCCATTCTGCATAATGTACGAAACTGCACCCCAAACAAGGAATGTTATTCTTGTACCAAAATCAAATAGACAAGGAACCTTTCTTACAGAGGGATCATACAACCATGCAGGGAATAGAACCAAAATCATAGATGTCTAAATTGTTGTATCGGAGGAAGTTATAAGAATAGCTTAACCTGAATACACACCAGCTCATATCAACACAAAAAGTCTACTGCAACCACCAAACTACATATAGCTTTCAACAAAATTCTCAGACAGAAGTAACAGTGTATAACTATAATAAACTTCTAACAGAGCTTCCAAAGGAGACCTATTTCAAATTGCACTACCTTAAAAGGGGTTTTAGGCTTTTAGCCAAAAGACATTCAGAAGTAATTGGCATGGGATAACACACCAGTCTTCTTGATTATCTACCACGATAATTAATAACTTCTACTCTAATACCAATCAATCTAATTTAAGTATGTGAAATCCGTGGCCGTGATTGTGAACCCTAAACCCCCAAATTCACGAAATAAACAAAAACTGAAGTTGTTCAGCAAAGGACAGAGAGGTTCCACACCTTGCGAAGGGCAACGGCGAGTTCGCCACGGGTGAAGTTGGCGGCGGCAGCGGTGGTCAGGGGAATTCCGTTTCGGAATTGGTAGAGCGCCACGTTTTTCTGGATGTATTCGGTGAACTGAGCTCTGAATCAAACAGCAGAAAAGGGAAATTAAAATCCGGCACAAACGCGCAGCACGATCAGCCGAAAAAAAAGGGGGAAATAGTCACTAATCCAACAAAATCGACGAAGAGAAGAGAGGAGAGTACCGGTCGCCTGCCTCGCCGCTGGCGCCCAAGAGCTTGTGAGAATCGAGGATCATTATCTTGTCCTCGTTGGACTTGTGGACCAGGATGCTGTGCACCGCCGACGAATCGGCCGCTATCAGCGCGAATCCGTTTCCTACCAGCCCGAAAACGCACTCCATTGCCGTGAATTCTCTCTCCTTTCTCTGTGATTCTCTTCTTCTGAGATTAAAAAATGGCGTCAGTCCGGAGAAAACAGGTTCATTAAGCTATGCGACTTGAAAAACAAGTTTAGAACATCTGCACAACCGACATACTTAGTAACGTTGGGCTCTGGTCTACAATTGGAGCCCAATTATGTAATGGGCCAGATTCCATCATTTAAACTTGGGCTGGAGCCCATTTTTTATACTCTGCAAACTATTTCCTTTTTTTTTGTAAAATCTGCAAACTATTTTTTTTTTTTTTGTAAAATCTTCAAACTATTTCTTGCTGCTGAGAGCGTTAGGCGATGTTCCGTAAAACAAGATTTTTACTGACGTGAAAAGTTTTTCATAAGATTTTTTTGGATATGTGGAGGTTTTTTAATGGATGTTTGAATTACTGTTTAAGACTTTAGAAATCATTGTCGAGTATTTGGTATTATAATCATTTTTTATTTGTTTTACCTTTAAAATTATGAATAAGATATCAACCAATATAAATTTACATAAATAATATGGATCAAATTTCTCAAACCTTGTATACCCTTCAGAAACTTTTCTACTGGTAGTTGAGTTTCTATTTCTCAAACCTTCTATATCCTTCAGAAACTTTTCTACTGATAGCTCGTTTGGTATCGATATCAATTATATGAGATATCGGATATCAGTATCGATATGGATATCAAGATATGGGTACGAGTGATATCAAGGTATCGGATATGGATATGAGTATGAGTGATATGTTTGATATACCAATTTTCCGAAAGATATCAAAATAACACTCCAATATCACTATGATATCACTGATATCGATATCTGCCTATACCAAACAGCAGATATAAGGATATACCAAACACAGATATGGATAACTGATATCTCATACCCATACATGATATCCTAATATCAATACCAAACGGACCCTAAAACCTCCGCCACATAAAAAAACGTTATTTTATTAAACAATTAATTTAAATAGATAGGTTTCAAGTATACAAATTTACAAAAATCCACTAAAACATACACCGGCCACCGCCTTAAAGCATTTCATATAATTCAATTGTATCGTTAATTATTCCACGGTACAATAAAACGCCCTTTTGTACTAATCGATGGATGCCTAATTAAAAGTTCTAATATATCTTATAGTTATATCTAATTTGATTATATATTATATTTATATTCTATAGTTATATAGTATGGTTATATCATATAGTTATATACTATGATTATATCTTATAGTCAGGGGCGGAGCTACGTTGGGCTCAGGGGGGCTATAGCCCCCTCTGGAAAAAAAAAGAAGAAAAAAAGAGGAAAAAAATTAATAAAAATTTTAAGCTTTTTTTACCCTTATTTAATCTGAAAATGTAATTTCAGTTAGCCCTAATAAATTTAAGCCATGAAAATGAAATTACCTTAAATCCCCCCCCCCCTCATCTCATTTGAAAATGTAATTTCAGTCAATCCTAACAGATTTAAGTCAAAAAAATAAAATTACTTAAGTTTTTTTTCCCTCATCTCATGTGAAAATTACCTTAAGCTTCATAAAAAAATTAAAATTGATTTTTGCGAAATAGGATTTAAGTCATGTTGGATTTAAGTCACGCAATATTTTTATCGCACATGATTTTAGTCTCCTTTGGGGTAAAATCCTGGCTCCGCCCCTGCTTATAGTTATATCCAATTTGGTTATATCATATCGTTATATCCTATGGTTATATCCAATTTGGTTATATCATATCGTTATATCCTATGGTTATATCCAAATTGGTTATATCTTATAGTTATATCCAATTTGGTTATATATTATATTTATATTCTATAGTTATATACTATGGTTATATCCTATAGTTATATACTATGATTATATCTTATAGTTATATCCAATTTGGTTATATCATATCGTTATATCCTATAGTTATATCCAATTTGGTTATATCTTATGGTTATATTATATAGTTATATCCTATATTATATTCTATAGTTATATACTATGGTTATATCATATAGTTATATACTATGATTATATCTTATAGTTATATCCAATTTGGATATATCTTATGGTTATATTATATAATTATATACTATGGTTATATCCTATATTATATTCTATAGTTATATACTATGGTTATATCGTATAGCTATATACTATGATTATATCTTATAGTATATCCAATTTGGTTATATCATATCGTTATATCCAATTTGGTTATATCTTATGGTTATATCTTATATTATATTCTATAGTTATATACTATGGTTATATCATATAGCTATATACTATGATTATAGTTATATCCAATTTGGTTAAATCTTATGGTTATACTAGGTATTTGAATTTCTAAATCATATAAAATAGCAGGATACATACAATGCGATGAGTATGTAATAAATTTATTTATTTTTTAAATAATTGTTGATTTAAAAACAAGAGTTTTTTTTTCTCTCTGGGCGCAAGTGAACCTAGTTTTTTGGACGACACTATGTGCCGCCCAAAATACTGGTTCAGTGAAGTGTTTTTTTTAATTCATATAAAAATTAAAAAAAATTAAACCGGGCTTGTGCTGCACCACATGCAGCACAATTTAGAGTGCACAGTTAAAAAAAAGTGGAGTGCGTGTTTTTTTTTGCCTTGTTTTTCCTTGTAAAGTATTCATCTCTCGCTCTTTTGTTTCTCTCTTCACGACCGAAAGAAAAATCCACTACAAGGTTATATTTATCAAAAACACCTCAAACTGACTTTCAAAGCAAGTGAAGAAAAACCCATTCAAATTCTAGTCATTAGTCAATACATAGCTAAAACAAAGGAGAACAACACAATTATGTCATAGATTATAGAAAAATCAGGGAGCTCAAAATAGCAAAACCGGGGCAATGAAATAGCATGCCATGGTACAGAAAAATTCCCCCATGCCAAACCAAATTTCAGTGGTACATCTTAGCTATGGTTCACCTTCCAATCTTGTCATTCCACTAGTCACATCCAACATTAGAAAAATTATACATGGACATACATTGGCTCAAAAGGTTACAATGATCTACGTCACAAAATGAATCCAAAAATTATATTAAACCACGTCAATTAATTAAATACAAGTCAAGCATTGGGATTTAATTAATAAAAACCACAATTATACAAATTATTAAACTATAAAAAAGCATGATAGTGTTCACCAACATATTTATTACTAAAATTATAGGAGCCCTCAGAAGAGGGCTACCTTCCAAAAATAGGGGTATGCCACTTAAAAACAACAAGCACACGGTATTCTTTAGTAAAAGGCGAAAGAATAGTTCGCTTTGTGCTTACTGCATGGCTCCACAAGTTATCAATGAAGCTGCTGGATGATGTTATATTATGCACTATGGAAAGAATATCCTTGCTTACTCGATGTGGGAATACATATTAGTTAGGCTTGTTGAGTATAGGAGACTACCACTAACATGGAGGAGAATAAATATCGTATTTGGGCCTATTTGAGTGAGCCCATCACAATGGCCCCATTGAAGACATCCAGTTGCAATCAGGGGCCCAAAAACCTTATCTTCAAGGACTCAAGCACAAGGTGTCTTGTAAATGAATCAATAAATGTTGATTGCCACTACACTGGGCCCAAATGGATTTATGTCAAGTGTCTCATTTTTCTAGTACCTCCTCCACATATTTTTTTTGGTTTGCTTTACTTTTCCTAATTTAAAAATATATATTTAATACTCTTCAATTAAGCAATATTCGTTATTTTAACTTTTGTCATAACTATTAAGAAATGTAATAATTAAATTAGCATATTATAAACTTTTTCTAAAATCTACAGTCGACAAATATTTTTTAATGAATAGACCATGTATTCAAGTCTTATTAATTGGAACAATATGGTGACAGAAACAAGAACCGGTTTTCTTGTAGGGGCCACTCGTGAGACTTCTCATCAAATAACGTCATAGTGACTTTGTAGATATGTATGTATCTTCACTAAACATGGTTAGTGGCCATAGAAGAACTACAAACTTGTATAAATCAAAGAGATATTATAGATGTACAAATTTTACTAACTAAGTTTGATTGTTTATTGCTGAAATGACAAATACACAATGAGTTATAACACGAGCACACACTTCTTTCTTGTTCATATATAGTGATGATCTATTTTCGCAAAAAAAATGGTTGGAAGGGGATCTGATGTATAGTCTTTGTCTCATTTCTTCTTCGTTGTTGGATGTTCTTGAGTTAGTCATGACAATGAGTTTCGATAAATACTTGATTAATATTTTTTTAAATGATAATAACTAATATTTATTTTATCATATTTCAAAACGGTTATGTACTTAAAATAAAGCTAAAACGATATTAATTTGTGAGGAGTTACATTATATCGATGATTTTTTTAAACCATACTTTAGAACAACATACTCTCGCTTTATACATATTATTAAATCAGACATTTTTCGTAAAAAATTAAAACCTATAATATAATTTTATAAAATCTAAAATTAATGTTATTTTTTATTTAAATCTAATAACTTATATTATTTAAAGTCATTTTTCTATTAATTAAATATAGTCCATATATGCATGCAATCTTCTCGTATAATTTAAGGTCAAGTGGGAATTTTGGGGGTGTGTGGAATTAATGAAAAATTGTCTGGTAATTTAATGGGTGGACCGTGGACGTAGTAGTGTAAATCTTTATTATATTTACATGGAAGGAGGACATTTTATTTAATGGGAGATTTTATGTTCGATTATCAAATATGCAAAATTTTCTTGGATAAGCTACACTCACACACCTGACACCATGAATAGGATTTCTAATACTTAACGCAAGATTATATAATATATAGTAGATCATATTTTAACCCGGTTCAAATGACCATTGTCATTCTACGTCCGGATCGGATTCTGGTTGATCACCTTTCGATGGGGCGAACCCTCCAAACATTAACAGTTTCATATACGTCGCCAAAAAGACTCGAACTCGAGACCTCTAAATAGAACGTTTAAGGGACCTAACGCCAATAGCCATTAGACTAACTAGATGTTGGTACCTTAATTAATTTGATTGGCATAACTGTCACAATTTTAAATACGGTAACATCAACGGCTACTTTATTAATTAGGTAAATGTATCCCGTCACCATATTCAATAAGCTATAGGGACTATCAAATACATAAGTTGTTATGAAGAATAAGGTAACTCAATAATTTATTTAATTTGTAGGCATTGTCATATTTATGCCAAACAAAGATAAGTCAAGTCAAAGTCTCAGACACAACTTTGACAAATTATAATTCTCTAATTAAAAAAAGATCCAAATTACTTAAGCCACATCAACTAATTAATGACACAACAACTATCACTCTCATAATTCAAGTGTTACTTTTCTTCAATCAAAACATGCTTTCAAACACACAAGAACGCTCTTAAAATGTACACTTGGAATATTTTTATATGCACCATTATACGTTCCCAAAAGTTGTATTAGCATAACAAAATTTGATTACAATACAAGTAGCTAGCCTCTATCACCCCAAAACAGGGCATATTTGTCCTGAGGTCCAACGACATTTTTCATTTCCAACCCAAAATGCTAAAAAGTTTTGCCAATTTGGTTTTCAACATTACCCTACATGCCTACATCCATGAATTCCTCTCATTCTAGGAGCTAATATAATTACTAGTATACTAGTTCAAGGTTTATGCCCTACATGAAATGATATTGAATGATTATATAATTTTATAATGTGCTAATAAACAGTGCACATAAATTTATATATTATAATTTAAAACATAATTTAAAAATTAATGATAAAATAACATCTTTATGTAAAACGTTATTGTTTATTTAATCAATACTAATGAAAGATCATGGGTGAAAAATAAAATTTATACTCAACTACTATTATAAACCAATACACTAATAATACTATAAAGTATTAATTTAAGTAAATCTTTAATTATCGTATCTCCTTGATTGGTGATGATAACAACAAAGTAAAAAGAAACTTGAATTTAGTAGCAAATAAATAGTCTAATTCAAATACAAAAATTGTATTGTTTAGGTTTGATACAATTTATTAAAAATTAAAGTTTAAATTTGCTATTAAATAAAATTGACAACTAAAATCTATATGTCACTAACAAATTAAAATAAATTACGTATAAATTAATTAATAATGTCTAATATATTATTTAAATCTAATTATTTAGTAGGTGACTATAAAATATACAAATAAAAATAAAACAAGAAGTGGTTAGATGCTATTAAATGGATGACACATGGCAATATTCATTCTCATTTAGTTATTAGCTGGTTAAAGACTCGTGTCTTGCATGGGGCCTCATTTACAATTTGTTATAATCTTATACGTTGAAATTATTAGGAACTTTTATACAATATTTTCTTATAAATTATAATTTAAAGTTATACCGTTAAGCAATACTTGTTTATATTCAAATGAAAAGTTAAACCATTAGACAATACTTGTTTTTATACAATAATTTCTTCGCTTAGTAATTGCTATATACATTTCCGGCATTCTCTTTGAACTAAAAATAATTATAACGTATGAAATTGATCTTATAAAGAAAGTTATAAAGGCGTATAATTGTTTATATTCAAATGAAATGTTTAATATTTTTGACAATATAATACTCTCTCGATCTGTTAAGCAATACTTGTCATTTTAGCTCTTAATATAACTATTAAAAAATGCAATAATTAAGTTAAAATATTACAATTTTTTTTCTAAAATCTAAAATTTATTAATTATCCACCTCATTTCTCACCAATGAATGAAAAGAATTTGCATAGAAAGTGTTATGTACAATTTTCAATAAGATACCTTATAACTTATTAATAAATAGTTGCAATTAATAAAAGGTTATTAGTTGCGCTTTTTGTAAAAAAAAAAGTGTAATAAGTAAGAGTATACTAGTATTGTTGATAACTTTATTAAATAGCGTGAAAATGCTAAAATGATAAATAACTAGAAATCGAAGCACTAGCTTTGCACGAGCCATTTGTATATATGTATTGTCACGGTATAAATATGAGTTTGTAATATATGAATCGTTGTTTTATGTTAGACATATATTATTTGATATGCAATAAAATGATTCGTTGTTTTATGTTAGACATATATTATTTGTCATACGCGTTTCTACTTCTATGTTTGCATGTAAATGATACTCCTTAGATGTGGATTATTTTAAATATTTGGATTGAGTTGATTGTTTTGGTTGAGAGCGATGGTGTATTTATATTGTTTATGTGAACTACTTGGTGGATTTCATTGCATTTTCAATCTAGTATCATGCGATTGATTTTCATTGCTATGTGGCAGTGTTAGATTTATTATTTTTAAGTTGTTACGTTGTCAGATTAATTTGTTATTTTTAACTTGTGTTTTTGTCAACCTAAACTCTTTCTCATGTGATTTTCAAGCCTCTCATTTTTATTTGTCTGGTTCTCCCTTTTGTGTTTGTTTAATTTTTCAAATATCAGCTTAACCAATAATTAAGTCTCTCGCAATCTCTCAATTTACCAAACACCAATGATTAAAAATTTGAGTTGTTACCTAATTCCTAAATATGAGGAGTTTGAGCCAAATAATATGGATAGTCCATGTGCTGAAAATATTCCAAACTTGAAACCAACTTTTTAGCCCTCCAAAAGTTAATTGGGAAAAAGATAAAAAGAAAAGAAAAGAAAAGAGACAAACAATTTTTCACTTCTTTACGTCAGTTCACACCCCTTCCCTCACTCCCCACTTCCTTTCTCTCTCGAATCTGAGGTGAGATTTTAGCTTCAGTGCATCAATGGCGTCTGCTAAGGAATCCGCCACTCCTCCTGCCATAGGCTGTAACACCCCCGACTTATTGTCGATAGTGCCACATGTTAGTGACCTCAGACGTTACCGTCCAAAGTCACCCAAAGCTTTAATCAGAACAATTAATCTTAAATAAACACAATTAAATAACGGAAGGTTAAACAGCGGAAGACATTTGAATATGAAACTCAATCCTTTTATATTAAAAGATCTCTCATCAAACGAGAGTAGCGTTTTACAACAGAGTGAAATTACAGCGGAAAACTCATAAATTACACAGCGGAAGACTTCAAGAATAAACCTAGTACATGACTAGGTTATAAAAATACATATAAAGTAATACTTAACGACTTTGAAATACCGGCACTGAAATCTGCAACTGCAAGTCTCTTCTTCAACGGTTACTTCGGACTTCGGGGACCAACCACTGATGTGCCGTATAGGACGAATGACACCAGCCAACCATGCAAGGAATAAAACCCGGTTGGTTAGTCTAATGAAAGACTATGCAAGGGTGAAAACAGAATGGTCCTAGTGATCGTAACCGTTTACTATCATTGTTCCTCGAATAACAACCGAAGGAACGATATATAACCCGAAACTTTCACGGAATGATTAAAGTTTGAATGATCAAGAGAAGACTCCTAAAGATCGAGTCTTATCGGGAACGTATAAAGAGAAGACTCCAAGAGATTGAGTCTTATCGAAAAGCGTATGAAGATAAGACTCCAAAAGATTGAGTCTTACGGGAAAGTATGACAAATGTTTGGGAACATAATAATAATTTCACACAAGCGTTTATAAAGACTTGACCATTTGGGTCCACAACCAACCTCACCGCGTAATGCGAATTCAGATTTGGAAGGAGGACTTACTCTAATCGAAGTCCAGACGAGTTTCCAAGTTGTACTTCTCGCCCAAGGTTCATTAATTATGTGCATAGCGACACTTATCTTATTTTAGTGACAAAGCATACATTTACGTTATAAGCTTTTAAGATATCATCTCATCGCGAGAGATATCGAAGGGAATAAATCCCGAGAATCGGCACCAGCTGTGTGCACCTACCCTGAGTAAGGGCAAGGTCATGACCAGAGAGAGTATTAGGGGAAAATCCTCCTAGCACCAGTTATAAAGAAACAACTAGACCTCGCGAGGTACATAGCGTTCCTACGAATACTCGTTCTAACTAAATAGTTCAGATCACACAATAGTCCACATCAATACCATCATGGTAGTAACAAATATAATAGCGTTGTTTCTAACAATATATACAACTTATTATAATATCATGTTTGAATCGTATCATTTATAAAATCTGTTCCCAAATGAAAACAATATTCATCCCAATTTAATTAACAATTAAACAATTGATAATTAATGGAAACATGGAATGATAAGCAAGAGCGAACCAACACTTGCCTTAGACTAGACGAACGATAGAGCGACGACGGGTTTCGGGGTCCGGAACGGGAACGGAAGTCGGATTACAGATTCCTACGGAACGACCCATAACGAAACCCTAGGTTAGATTCGATAATAAACTATACGAATCTAAAGAATGACGAACGAAATCTAAAGAATGGAAGTCCCGACCGAGATCGGATCACCCAAGGCCACGATCGCGATTGCTTAAGCAATCCGCGGTCGCGGCGGGCACTACCGCGGTCGCAGTCGTCCTCGACGAATGTCCGCGAGCACTGGTGATAGCGGCCGCGGACGCGACCGACATTGTCACTGTCGCGGTCGCGGTAGTTCATAGCCGCGATCGCGGCTAAGAGCTCCGGCGACCCAAAATGATAAAAACTCACCGGCGATGACTCGGAAGGGCTCGATTCGCGGCGGCTTCCACTCCTGGGCACCTTGCGCCTCCAATGCACTGCTCCTTGGCCACCACCACCTCCATCGAGGGCTCCGACGACTCCTCAAGAATTCCAGCGAGAGCTCGAAGCTCCGGCGACTATGGAAATGAGAGTGAGAGGGGAGATCTCAGATCTGGGTGTTCAAAACCCACCATTTCGGCCTCTATTTATAGCTAAGGAGGAGAGCCAGCCCCGACAAGATCAACGGTGGAGCGAGAGATCGACGGCGACGACGAACGCGTGGCTCGCATGCCCGACTGTGCACTCTGCACATTTCCGCGGTCGCGGTGGGTTCTGTCGCGGTCGCGGAAAATTCAAAGCCCAGCTCCTCTGGGAGCTATTATTCTGCGGTCGCGGAAATTCTTCCGTGGTCGCGGAATTGCCCTTTTGGCGTCTGTTTACCCGAAAAAAGGTTTGGCATGGGTTCTAAACCCCGGTTGAAATTAGAGAAGGCTCGTTATAACTCAATCTAGAGTGCTGAACCCTTTAATACTAGCAAAGAAAAGAAAGAGATATGAAGAAAAAAATCAAAGAACTGAGCAATGGAATCAATCTTCCTTGATAAGAAAGGATTGTTGGTGTTCTGGAGTGTCATAAATACATTCATGGTCGATCTGTTAGAACTGAATTATATTTACTTTGCTGTTGCATCTGGTAGAGAGTAGGTGAGCTCCAAAAGTCTTACGATGCATCCCACATCGACTGTCAGAGGAATGAGCAAGGTTAGAAGAAGATATAAATTGGGAAAAGAAAGACAAGAAAAAGCATACCTTTCTCGGCCTTTTGGCTAAGATCAAGTGTAGTATCTGTTCTTATCAGTTTAATATCTGATATGTGGGCCATCGGCCCACTTCGATATTAAATTTATTTTTTAAGGGGGGAAGGCCCATCGAAATAGCTTGCTACTTGGGCCTTCGTACGTCGTCCAAACATTGCACTATTGCTCGGGCCTGACGTACCCCATCCAACTCTAGTTTCAATGTTTTTATCTCCTTCAAAAATGACGAAGGGTTTCAGATTAATGTATAAGAAAATGGTGAGAATAAACATATAATAATCGGCGCAAAACCGCGCAGTCGCTTTTTTTTAGCCGCGCACTTCCCCATGGGCGGCTCGACATGCCGCCGACAAAACCCGAGTTCCATGGGCGGCTCTACGAGCCGCCCATGATGGGTTCAGTTTTGGGATTTTTTTTTGAAATAAATAAAAATGTGTTTTTAAAAACCGGTTCATTGAAACCGGGGTTGTGGGCGGCATTTCGTGCCGCCCACGAAACTGGGTCAGTGAACCGGGTTTTTTGGGGGACAGGGTTCATAGGCGGGACTTCCTGCCGCCCAGGGTTCATGGACGGCACGTGGTGCCGCCTAGGGTTCATGGACGGTACGTGGTGCCGCCCAGTGAGTATACGTTTCACTCCCAACGGTCGATGTGGGCTGCACGTAGGGCCGCCCAGTACAGGTGTAGCCGGCTATATAAATTAGGGATGTATTGTATTGTATTGTATCCAAATCTAGAAACTCATTTTCATAATAAATGTCGTCGTCAAGCGGTTCTGGTTGGAGGGGATTGTCGGAGTCCTCTTCGAGCGTTAACACATCTGTAGATGATGAGGGTGATTTGTAGGCGCCAATTTCTCCCGAGTACTTCAAGGTATGTAATATTGTAATTTTTACTGTATAAAATAATTAGATCTTAAATGTACTTAGTCTTTGAAATGTTAAACTGTTTTGAAATAATATTTAATTTATTGATATTAGTTTTTAGAAATTTAATTATTAATTAGTCTCTAATGTGATAATTTTTGTATATAAATAGGGTGATTCTAGTGATGATGGATTTATAGCTATCGACTTCTCATCCCATTTTACTACTACTGAGATATTTCCTAGTAAGGAAGGATTGCGAGATTGGGTGCAAAGGGTAGGTTTTAGTCTTTTTATGGTGATCACTACTAAATCATCAAATCCTAAAAAGATTATACTTCACTGTGAGAGATCCGGGTTACCTAGGTCCGGCAAGAAGAAGGTGGTAGTCGATGGTATAAAGGTCAGCCCGATACGAGTGAATAAAACTAGGTCAAAAAAGAAGGGTTGTCCCTTTTTGCTGCATGGTACTTTTAGGGAAGGAAATGTTATTAGAGATCATGGGTGGACCTTATCGGTTGTTAGTGGATCCCATAACCATATGCTTTCTACCACCTTGACCAGCCATGCATTTGCTACCCGACTTACGAAGGAGCAGCGTAGGAAAGTGATGATTGATACTGCGGCGGGTGCAAGACCCAAGGTTATTTCTACACAGCTTAGGAATGAATATTCGAGTGCAACGAGTTCGAGGAATCAGGTGTACACTGTTAGGGCTAAGGAGAGGTTGAAATCCCTGGGCAATCTGAATGTGACACAATGGTCATTGGGATTTTTGAATGAGAAAGGCTATTTGTTGGACACTGCTACTAAGACGAGGGAAGATGGGAAGGAGGTTTTGGCGTGCTTGTTTATTTCTCATCCAGACGCTCGACATTTGTTGTGCATGTTTCCTAATGTCGTCATTATGGATTCGACCTACAAAACCAACAGGTAAACCTTAGTCTTTTTTGTATTATGTGTAGATAATGGTATTTTCTACGGTTTTTAATTTTTTTTTGTGTATAGGTATGGTATGCCTCTGTTCCAGATTGTTGGGTTTACTTGCACCAACTACACATATTGCATTGCTCTTGTGTTCATGGAAAGGGAGACGACAAACCACTATGCATGGGCGCTGAGACGATTGAAGTGGTTGTACGGGGAGAAAAATCCCGTATGCATCATGTCTGATCGAGAGCTAGGACTGATCAAGGCTGCCAAACTGGTGTTTCCGAAGGTTCGTCATCACTTGTGTCAGGTCCATGTAGACCGTAATGTGAAGGCATATGCTAAGACGATGAAGATTGACGAGAAGAAATTCTCGGAAAGTGTTCGTCGGGTGATGAGGTCTCACACAAAGGAGGAGTACAGAGAGCGGCTTGCTCACTTTAAGGGGATATGGAGTGAAGGCTTGGTGCGATATGTGGAGCAAACTTGGTTTAATGAGCATAAGAAGAAGCTGGTTGCGGCATGGTGTGATGATGTTCTCCATTTTGCCACAAGAACATCAAACATGTAACTTTCATACAAACATTTGCAATCAAATTGGGTTATAAAATTTATTTACTTAATTGTATACGAATATATTATTTTCAGGGTTGAGGGTCAGCACTCTATGCTTAAGGACATGATTGAGACATCCGTCGGAGGGTTTGACACACTTGTGCAGCACATCGACAACATGTTTGTTGATCAGCATCGGAAGATCCGATATGAGATGACCAAGAACTGCACTGCATTTCCCATGGAGATAGTGAAAGGCCCTGAGTGGGTTAAGGTGTTCTTCAAGCGCATCCTTGAAAAGTGCTCTGAAAAATGCCTGAGGATGTTGTATGCCCAAGCTGTGTTAGCAAAGGAGGGGAAAATTGGGAACAAATGTGCTGATTTTTGGTGGAGGTCCACACTGGGGCTGCCTTGCCCACACACAATTAAGGTCTACGTAGAGACGGGTTATCCGTTAGTGCCTGAAGAGGTTGATATTTTCTGGAAGCAGATCCGATGGGAAGGGGTGGATGCTAAGGATCTTGATGTCGATGATGGTGTTTCACTGACAGCGGACAATGTCACGGTGGATGACTTCGTTGAAGAGTACTTATGTGGGACAGTTGAGGGATTTGATTTGAAGAAGATGGCGGAAAAGTGGCGTGAGTCAAAGGACCCTACATCGTGTGATATTCAAGACCCGCCACGTGGCGAGACCAAGAAGGGGAGGCCTAGGATGAATGCGAGAAAGACCGGTACAAAGAGGAAAATGTGTTGGGACGAGCATGTGGATGCAAACATGAAGAAGGAGAAGCAGAAGATGAAGATGGAGGATGAGGAGCTGGGAGTGGATGAGGAGGATGAGCCTGCAGAGAAAGAGACGACCAATGTGAAATCGTCCGTTGGATCCCCGGGATCGAAAGGATGCCCTTCTAGCGGACGACCTCACAGTGGAGTTTCAACAACAAAGGGGAGTGCCACTAAACCTGCAAAGCCGAAATCTGCTTCAACCAAGTCCAAGTCGGGTTCAAACAAGCCGGTCAAGTATCTCGGCTTCAACTGGGGGCACGAGAATATTGATCATTTCATGCTCGCCTATATTTCTGGAGTTCAAAATGTCAAAGGTGATGGTCATTGTGGATTCCGTTCTCTTGCCGTTTTGCTATGTCGCCAAGAAGACGAGTACATTGATGTCCGGTTAGGGCTTTCAAAGCACGTCCAGGCACATGGAGCGAACTACGTAGCGATTCTTGCGGAGGAAGCATTGACGTTGGAAGAATTTGTTAGGAAATTGAATTATATTCCTTCACCGTGCACGGCAAACTTCTGGTGTATAATGCCAATTACTGGGTTGGCGTTTGCAACGGAACACCAAGTGGCTGTTGTTGTCTTATCATGGTTCGGACCGCACACATGTCTTCCATTGTGGGCCCCCCCAGGTGCCGAGCCTCCGACAAAGGTTTATGCGATAGCACATGTAGGCAGGAGAGACCATTACGTACCGGTACGTGGAGTCCTACTCTCTCGTATTTACTTATTCTTTCATAATTTTTTTAGTAACTGTATTGTTTACGTGTACAGATTTGGCTTGTTAATGACCATTGTCCCATTCCACCGCCTCCAAGACAGTGGCACATTTACAAGGATCCAAGTGTTGATGGATGGGATAGTCATGAGCGCTTCAAGGATAGGTTCAAGAATTATGTAGAGGAGCGAGCATATCATGGGCGACCTGACATACTTACCTAGGTTTTTTGGATTGTAATCGACTTTATATATGATATTGTATTTCCTTTTGTGTGAAAGTTTGATTGAGATTGATCGTATATTGTGTTTTTAATCATTTGTTTTTGAGAATTGAAAAAAATCGGGAAAATGCTATACGAGACAACAATATTACTAATCATTAACAAAAACACGTTCACGAAAACATTAAAGCGTACACTAGTTTAACATGAAACATAAAAAAAGCTATCTAATCTCCGTCCGAATCGGCCTCCCCGCCATCATCATAGCTGCCGCCCAATATCATGGGCGGCACTGTGTGCCGCCCATATCATTTCATCACCACAACTCCGCTGTACAGCCCATGGGCGGCACACTGTGCCGCCCAATATGCCTATAAATAGGCCATACGGGGTCCCCTTTCTACCAAGCTTGTCTCACCCAAAGAGGCAAGCTTTCACATCCAAGAGGAAGGGATGTGTTTGATCGCGGTAAGAAAAATAAATATATGTATTTTATTGATTATTTACGCTATTAGGTTGTAGTATTCGTTGGAATCTAATTAAATAATATTTTATTTCAGATACAAAAATTCAATATCGTGGGTTTCGTCGTCTAGCATTTTCAGAACTTCAGTCCCGGAGGAACACAGTCAACCGCCTTTTCCACCTTCACTAGTGAGCTTAAACCGAATTGTTTTGTATTCATTGTAGACTCACGTCATGTTGTGGTCATTTCTAACAGTGCGTTAAGATGTATGCGATTGCCTTGTGGTCATTATACTCTTGACCGAGTCAAGAGTCCTAGGACGAACCTCCTTCGGCCATGTCGTACATGCTGAGCTGCTCTTTTTTCCTCGCTGCAGCACAAAAAAATATGGGATCTTCAAATTTCGGTATTTGTAGGATTTCAAGTTTTTCTGTGATGCAGCAAGAAAAAAAGAGCAGATCAGCATGAACGACATGGCCCAAGGAGGTTCGTCCTAGGACTCTTGACTCGGTCAAGAGGATAATGTCCACAAGGCAATCGCATCCATCTTAACGCACTGTTAGAAATGACCACAACATGACGTGAGTCTACAATGAATACAAGACATTTCGGTTTAAGCTCACTAGTGAAGGTGGAAAAGGCGGTTGACTGTGTTCCTCAGGGACTGAAGTTCTGAAAATGCTAGACGAACCTCCTTGGGCCATGGCGTACATGCTGATCTGCTCTTTTTTCCTGGCTGCAGCACAGAAAAACATGGGATCTCCATATTTCAGTATTTGTAGGATTTCAAGTTTTTCTGTGATGCAGCTAGGAGAAGGAGCATATCAGCATGAACGCCGTGGTCCTAAGAGGTTCATCCTGGGCTCTTGAGTGAATGTATATGTATAGTGCAAGAGTTGTGTATGTCATTTGTTCCAGTGTGTATGTATTTTTTTTAAGTGTGTAAGCCATCAGTGAATGTATATGTGTTTTTAGAATTTGTACGTGTTTTTAGTATGTGTATGTAATTTAAGCCATCGGTGAATGTATATGTGTTTTTAGAATTTGTACGTGTTTTTAGTATTTGTATGTAATTTAAGAATATACATGTATTTTTTAGAAATAACGCACGAAAATCCAACAAACCAATAAGCAAAGAACTAAAACTAGAAACGACGGAACAAATTAGAAACGACGGAACAAATATCTAAATACGAAACCAATAAAGCCAAAAGTCATACTTAATTTACTGGAATTTCAATCCCCAATAACGTACAAACACAAAAGTCAAAAGTCATGCTACGAACTCTCCGTCTCACTATCAGATGAGTCATCTAGATGTGGAGTGGAAGCACTAGCTAAGGACACACCCGAACCCACGCCCGGTGCCCATACTGGAGGAACATAAGAGGTCGGCTGAGACGATGCCTGCTGAGCTGCTGCACGCTCTTCCGCCATCCTAGATGATTCGGCTCTCTCAAATATAGTAGCGTCTGCACTATATACATGGGAAGGCATCTGTGAAGCCCGTATAAGCGGTGGAGCTACAGGAATGACGTCACTGAAAAGGATGTCATGCAAATGCTGAAAGTGCTCCCTACACCCTAAACAACCTCCTCCAGACATAAGCTCCTGAAGATAGGCCTGGCTCATCGCATGACGCTGCAAATGAAAACAAACATTTTAAAAACATAGACTTTCATAAAATAATTTAAAAGAATAAAATGGGAAAAAAACATACCCTTTGCAAGTTGATAGCCGGAGGTGGTCCTCTACTGATACGAGGCTGGACTGGCGCATGCGGACTCACGTAAGGATGCGACACCTGTAGATACCAGTCCAGGTATGCGTCGTGGACATCCCAAGCCATCGTCGCAGGAGGACTCGCCAAGATGTGGGGGCAAAGATGATGCTCACGCTGGTCCCACCTGTGCCAACGCGGGTCAAAGTGCAACTGGTATCGCCTCGTCCCCTTGAAATCAGGAGGACGAACTGCAACCAGAGGCTCAATGATATCCATCGGCCTGCTCTGTCGATAACCGAACTGGCGTGTAAGCCGATCTGGCATGTATGGCTCCTCTACACCGAAAAAACGAATAATCCCTCGATAAGTGGAGGACCTGTGACGACCTCGAAAATCAAGACCCTCGTACGGCATCCACCGTATCTACAATTAACAAAACACGATGGACCATAAATTAATTCATTAAGCTATCTTACTGTAAATTAAAATTGAAAAACAATACGTACATCCTCTGGCCTATACTCGTCCAGAATTCGTCTGTAGTGTGACTGGTCACGGGAGGACCGGAGAGGTGTCCGGCCAATGCAGTATCGTCCAGCGCATCGGAGGTCGTCGTCCGCACCTTCCTTGAGGTTAGGGTTGCCCGGAAAGTATACAAAGTACGTCCAAATCCAAACCTGCTTACAGAGAAAGAAAACCATTAGTTATAAACAATTCAATAATGTATATTAATAATCTAAATTATAATTTAACTATATTAAAGGACTACCTCCAAAAGACGTGCGCAGCCGGCGAACTGTGCAGCTCTGCGCCGAGAACCCTCTCCGAGGTTCCTATAAAGGAGAGCCAGAACCCCGGTACCCCAAGCAGTATGAACAACACGCTCCCAGTCCACAAAAAGAGGTAGCAGTGTGGTCTTCAGCTCGTTCGTTGACTTGTCAACGAAGATGCTAGCCGACATGGCGTGCCATAAGAAACCGGCTGCTATATCCTCTGGGTAGGCACCCTCCTCAATCATCCGCATCACATGCCTCCCAAGCTGGAATTGCTTGACCCAACCCTTCCTAAGGTCGCGGACCATGTCAGCATCATCCTCATCATAGCTGTAGTCCGAATCTATCCCAAACAAATAGCCGAACAAAGCCTCACACTCCGCCATCTCCCTATCATGACCGGTCCATGGTGACGTCACCTCAAATCCCTCGATCGGCAGCCCTAAAATCATCAGCACGTCATGTAGAGTAGGAGCTATCTCGCCCCAAGGAAAGTGAAAGGTGTTCGTCTCTGGATGCCATCTCTCAACGAATGCTGAAATGAGGTTGTGATCAACATTGCCGAACTGCAAATCAAGTAAACCTGTCAACCCCGTCTGCTGCGCAATCCAAAACCAGGAACCCTCCATAGGGACCCCTCTAGGAATACGATCCCTCCAAAATGCAAACTGCATAGGGCGTGTCTGAACCCTCAAACTCCTAACAATGTCCTCGGGTGGGTCCAACGACGCCTTCGTCCATATCAGCTCTGCAATGTGCGTATCAAAGTTCCTCAACAAAGATACAAGCTGCTCAGCTGGCTCATGCGGAGATGGGGCCTGTGTGGCTGGCTCAGACTGAGACGGGGCATGCTGAGATGGCTCATGATGTGGAGATGGGGTATGCTGAGATGGACATGGGCCATACTGAGTCTCCTGTGTGGCTGGCTCAGGCTGAGACGGGGCCTGCTGAGATGCCTCACACGGAGATGGGACATGCTGCTCATGTGACTCCTCCAGAGATAGCCGCTGTTGAGGTGAGTCATCAAGATGTGGGTCCTCCTGATGTGACTGCTGAGGTGGGTCCTCCATAATCACGTCCTCAACTGAGCGGACGGGACCAATATCGTCCTCACTAGCGCCCTCACTATCGGCCTCACTATGGCCCTGCAATACACCGCCAACCCTCCTCTTGCGAGCAGATGCAGTAGTAGGGCGACTATCTCGATCGGACCGTGCGATCTTACCCAAAACTTCCTATTTTCGCAAAAAAAATATAGAAAATTGTTTTCTTACAAACAAAATCAATATATTAAAATTTTCATAACAATGACATATTTTATATTACAGTATAATTATCGCGATTTACCTATACTATTTTTTATAATGATTAAATACAATAAAAACCAAATTTACAAATATAACTATATTCATTTTACCCACTATAACCTATTTACATATGTCCAAATATTATTTTCTTACAAACAAATTAATATATTAAATTTTCATTACAATGATATATTTAATATTATTTAACACTATAATTGAGTCTATTACCTATACTATTTTTTATCACATAATGATTTAATAATCTAAAATCCAAGTATATATAAATCTACAAGTACAGTAACAATTTAATTAAATAAATTAGATTTAACGATTACAAATTTAAAAAACACCATACCTTTTCAGTTGGCCTCCGTTCATATTTTCGCTTTTGGCGAACGGGAATTTCACCCAAGTCTGACATAGCTTGATGAGCAACCGCGCACGCGACGTCAAAGGCATTCTCCGCCGCAATATCGCCCTCCTCGCCCAAAAACCCCCCAATATCGCCCTCCTCGACATCGGTTATGGGCGGCACCACGAGCGGCCCAGATTCCTCCATAGTGGGCGGCACGCTGTGCAGCCCAGCCTCGCCTCCCTCCTCGGCCCCCGCTTCGCCTCCTTCCTCCGCCAGCCTCGCTTCCTCCACCGCGTCCCTTGCTTCAGCCGCCTCCTCCGCCGCGTCTCCACCCCTCTCCCCCAGCCTCGCCTCCTCCAACGCCTCGTCGCTGCTGCCCCCCGTCAAACAGAGATTGGCCGCCGACGCCGCCAACGTCGAATCGGCCGTCGATTCTGGTACATCGCCGCCGTCTCCGCCAAGAACTCCTGCCGCAGCCATCTGATTTTCCGTCCGTTCTTCCTCCGCCAAGAACTCCCATATGTCGTCAACCGAAAATTCGCCACCGGGATCCATTTTCGCTCTCGAACTCTGGAAATCGCGATCGGAGAAGACGACCCTGGGCGGCAAGATGTGCCGCCCACATTTCAATTTCAAATTCGCCCTTTGGCGGGAAGCTGTGCCGCCCACAATTTTGGGTTTACACTTGGCGGCTAACCGTGCCGCCGAGTTTTAACCCGGTTTCCAGAAAACCATATTTTTAATTTTAAAATAAATAAATTAAATTACAAAATCAGGTTCTACAAAAACCTAAAAATCTGGGCGGCAATATGTGCCGCCCAGGTACAATTCGGGTTCATAAAAAACCGGTTTGCATGGGCGGCATTAGGTGCCGCCCATGTGCAAACCGGGTTTTTAGAAGGGTATTCTGGGCGGCATGTAGAGCCGCCCAGGAGAAAGTGCGCGGCTAAAAAAAATCGACTGCGCGGTTTATCGGCCTATAATAATTGGTGGACTTTGGCTTCTTACATCCCAGAATGCGACCACATCGAAACTATACTGTATAGAGCAAGATGCATGAAAAGCTTTGGAGGTATACTAGAGGCATTAATAACAGATACTATATAAGCATTAAGATTATGCTGGAGGGATTAGCAACAAAGATGCTGGAAGCTTTAAGAAGAAAATTTTGTTTCGTCTTGTTATAACGGTAGATCAATTCAAACATCATATTGAAGCACCTGAACAAAAAGAAACTGAAAACCCAAAAAAGTAACTTTGAACTTTGCAATGGCTTCAATTCCTTAACTGTTTAGAGTCTAGATGAGAAGTCTGTGAAGGTCTCCAACTTGAAGTTGTATACTAGTGAGCTGAAAGTGTTTGTAAAAAAAGAAAAACAAGAAACAATTTTGCCATGGGAACATCTAGAATGGAGAAATAAACAGAAGCATCAGCACAAGAGAAATGAAACAAGAAAAATTGTGGCGGAATCGACAAAAAAAATTGGACCATTTCTCGATTTGTGCGTGTCATCCTTGCGCAAGGGCCATGTTAATCTTCTATGTATCGTTCCAATTTTATCAGATGTCTCCGAAGAGACAATCAGTATAGTTTCATTGGCCTATATAACCTAGCATGTTTTAATACTAGATTCCGTTGTGGGATAGAGTAGGTTGTACCCTTTATCTGCTGATGCTGTCCCAATTTTCAAACCTTTTGGACCACTAGAATTGGAGTGGATTTGAAAATTCACATGCTTTTTGGTATGCAAGATCATAGTTTTCTTGTAAGCAACTCCTCTCTATTCAGCTCTGTTACATACTACTAAAGTTTAATGCCTTAAAAACTCAATGCTTGATATTGATAGTTTAGTTGTAATAAAATTACTGTATGTTTTTACATGTTTTGTTTTGTGTGGAATTTGGTCCAGGTGATGAAAGATCTACAGTGCAAGGATAGTAGTGCCAACAAGAGGCTTAAATAGCCGCATTTTCTTCAAGAAAACTCAGTAAAATCTCTCTCTGATATCCATAGTGACTGTTTTTACAAAGGACATATCTTATTAGGAAGGTTCACCTATGATTTCTATCTAAATTTTTTGCATTTATTACTACATCCGTTAAACTTTTTAGTATGAAAAGTTTGTAAATCTTGATAAGTTAAGATAAGATGAGTTCATTTACATGTGGTAAGACATCTTCCTGTTTTGCCAAACTATATATTATCATGTAACATTGAAAGTGCCGTCAGAAAACATTTGGTAGTACTTGGAGATGACCACTATAAGTATTAAACTCTCAGGGAGTGTGAGCGAGGCTGCATCAACATTGTAGTTCTTTTTTAATTGACAATTTAAGCTCAATTTGCAACAGAAAAGGATGAAATCTCACATTCTTTTTTTAATTTTAACAGATGAAAATGGAGCCAATTAAGTATGGGAGGGTAATAGGGTGTATCGGTACCACGACGTTAGGAGAAATTGTCGGCTGGCACTAAAGTTTGTAGCATACTTCCGCGAACTGTGTGTCTATTCTGTAATTTTGCATGAACAAAGGGAAAGTTTGTGTTAACCTTTCTGTATGATATTGTCAGTTAATGGATTTTCTGTGAAATTTCATGCCTTCTGTTTTATGTACTTGACAAGTTGACATCAGCTATGAATCCATCAAATATTAACTTACAACAGTTGTAATCAATTTCATAAGCTGAAATTGTCAAACATCAGTTAGTCTCTATGGACATCTTGTTGTTAATTTCAACAGGAGCTAATATCTAAAATTTTGTTCGAGCTATCTTCGACCTTTAGAAACAAAGAGAAGGTCTGGCTGGTCACTTTGTTGCTTCGCAAAAAATGGTATATCTCATCTGGTGGACAGCACTGGTAGAACGGTCTACAATGATACTACCAATCCCACATCGACTGTTAGAAGAAAGAGCAAGGTTAGAAGAGGATATAACTTGGGAAAAGAAATACTGGGCTAAGCATACCTTTCTCGGCCTTTTGGCTAAGATCAAGTGTAGTATCTGTTCTTATCAGTTTAATATCTGATATGTGGGCCATCAGTCCACTTCGATATTAAATTTATTCTTTAAGGGGGAAGGCCCAACTAAGATAGCTTGCTATCTTGGGTTTTCGAGCGTCGCCCAAGCGTTGCACTATTGCTTGGGCCTGGCGCACCCCATCAAGCCCAGTTTTAATTTTCTTTTTCATTTCCATAACAAAAAAAGATGTTTTCTTCAACTCATTGGGAGGCATTAGCATTTAGCAACAAAAAAGACTAGAAGCTTTAGAAGCATTTATCATTGCAAATAAGGGAAACACATGTACGAAAAGGAAACTTAAAACCCAAAAATAGTAATAACTCTAAACTTTATGCTTAATTGTTTAGAGTTTAGATGAGGAAGTTTTACTGCACTGGTGAGCTGAAAGTCTGTATAACAAAGATAAAACAAGAAACAATGTTTTCATAGAAGCATATGAAATCGAGAAATACGAGAAGCATCAGAACAAGAGAACTGAACATCGACCAAAAAAATTTGGACCATTCCAAAAAAAAAGTTGTACAATTTCTTAGATCTTATGAGTCATGATGAAGGCATATTAAAATCCCATTGCGAACCTTTTTATTTCACTTCCTTTGAATCCGGGGCATGTCAAGCTACTAATGCATTTCCAAACTTTAATCTTATATTATAACTTATAAGTAAAGCATAACTGATCCCTTCAGTTCAATTGTTTCCTCTATGTAATCCCTCTCTCTCTTTGGTCATGCTGCCTAATAAAAATAGTGCTAACATACAGTGGATCACAATTTACAAACACCTCAAACAGAAACTAAAAGCTCTAAACAAGATCCATCCAAAGCCTTTTTGTCAAAATAGATAATAGATCATGCCCAGAAGATCAACAATAGAAAATTAGAAAGTGGGTATACTTGGTAATTAGTATGTGGTCAACTGCAATTGAGTATCTATTTTTATCTTTCTTGACAATCTGAGTATCTATTGATTTCAACACCTTTGTATATGAGCAAGTGGTCCTTAATTTCATAAATCTTGTATCTTGTGTAATTCCTCTGTCCCCTAGCAGTAACTCAATATTAGGTGAAGCTCATGACATCTGAACATATGCCCCTAGACATACAACTATGAATGTTTACTTCAAATAGACTTATATATATATATATATCAAATAAAACAAGCACGAAAACGAAATATATAGCAACAAAAAAGTTGGATCAAATACTGAATTATATAACTTATTTCCAACTATGAATGTTTACTTCAAATAGACTTGTATATATATATCAAATAAAACAAGCACGAAATCGAAATATACAGCAACAAAAAAGATGGATAAAATAAACAAAAAAGATGGATAAAATACTGAATTATATAACTTATTTCTCTGTGGAAATTAATTATAAAGGATTTGGTAAAAAACTTGGTAAGAACCTTGAACATGTGCTATGAAAGAAATAAGTTTCGAGCAAAAAAGTACTGAATTATATAACTTATTTCTCTGTGGAAATTAATTATAAAGGATTTGGTAAAAAACTTGGTAAGAACCTTGAACATGTGCTATGAAAGAAATAAGTTTCGAGCAAAAAAGTACAAAAAAATTTGGACCATTTTTTGATTTGTGTGTGTCATCTTGTACAGGGGATCATGCTAATCTTTTCTATATCATTCCAATTTTATCAGATGTCTCCGAAAAGACAATCGTTGCTACTTCGTTGGTCTATATAAATGAGTATATCTTCTACTGGAAAACCGATGTGGGATGAAGTTGTACCCTGTCCAATTGCCAAACCTTTTGGGACCACTAGAATTGGGGTAGATTTGGCAAATTCATTTGCTTTGCGTACACAGCACAGATAATTCCTACATTTACATTGTTTCCTTGTATGCAATTCCTCTCTTTTCATGACTGAAAAAGAAAAAGAAAAGCAGTTTTGGATTAGATTGATGACAAAACCCTCAAACTCAGATTCAAAGGAATTAAATAAAAACTCATCCACTGCCTTCGTAAAACTAGTCTTTTGTATCAATGAAGATCAATCAAGCACGAACCCAAACACAAAAGAGCATGTCAACACAAATTCCAGTCAACATAGACCCAATCAAACAGAAGAAAACTTGTCAGGAAGTAGGATATAGCAGGAAAGTGAATCAAATTCCAGACTAATTATATAGAGTAAAGTGAATCTCCCTTCTTTGTAGCTGGGTAGCTAACATTATAGGTCTTCACTTTGGCGACCATCTTCTACCCTTCTTGTGCCAGAAGTCACATATAAGCTTTAGGAAATACATTGTCACAAAAATATTACAATCTAGGAGACGAACATACATAGCAAGAAATGATGATGCATTGGCGGCAACAGTAAGCACTAACAGTAAAAAATAATGTGAATCCCTAGAGAATAAGCGGGTTGAACCTAAACTTTTTTCTTTCTCAAGTTCATATGACCTTAATTTGCGCACTTGATGATGCATAAACGATCACAAAATCTATGAAATCTAACAAGATATGGAAATATATGAAACAAAATTGATACAAGTAAGCCAATTGTTTAACCTGATGAAGAGAAATTTAACATGCTACAATTTTTCTCCTCAGCAGAATTCCCATGTTCAGTAGATATATACAATCATACAAGAAAGCAAAAATATATTTCCAAGATTAATTATACATTGAAGTGTGAAGGTACTCAAATCATTAAATTAGAGACGTGATGCAAGTTTTTTGTTGGGTACTTCTAAAAAAAAAAGGTGCAAGATGTGTTAATCGTGTATTTTAGTTATCTGTTATCTTTTACACCAGCTGAGAAGAACTAAAGCCAAAACATTTGTTAACATCTAAGCTGATACTAATTATAAGATAAATATATCTCAAAATGAGACCTAACCAGTGTTCTACCTAGCTTAAACATTTCAAGTTAAGATCAAACGTCTTACGAAATACAACTTAAAAAACTGAATTGAAGGATAGGATTACATAGAACTTGACCTCTTTACTTCAATTGGTCTTGAATCTAAACTTGCTTGCCTATATCTATGTGTCAATATCTCTACTCTTAGAGCAACCTTCCTCAAATGTGCTACAATTTTTTTATTCGAGATCCGGTTGAAATTAGAGAAGGCTCGTTATAACTCAATCTAGAGTGCTGAACCCTTTAATACTAGCAAAGAAAAGAAAGAGATATGAAGAAAAAAATCAAAGAACTGAGCAATGGAATCAATCTTCCTTGATAAGAAAGGATTGTTGGTGTTCTGGAGTGTCATAAATACATTCATGGTCGATCTGTTAGAACTGAATTATATTTACTTTGCTGTTGCATCTGGTAGAGAGTAGGTGAGCTCCAAAAGTCTTACGATGCATCCCACATCGACTGTCAGAGGAATGAGCAAGGTTAGAAGAAGATATAAATTGGGAAAAGAAAGACAAGAAAAAGCATACCTTTCTCGGCCTTTTGGCTAAGATCAAGTGTAGTATCTGTTCTTATCAGTTTAATATCTGATATGTGGGCCATCGGTTCACTTTGATATTAAATTTATTTTTTAAGGGGAAAGGTCTGTCAAAGTAGCTTGCTATTTGGGCTTTTGCGCGTCGCCCAAGCCTATGCTTGCTATTTGGGCCTACTGCTCGGGCCTGGCGCGCACCCCATCCAACACCAATGTCAATAATTTTACAGGCTGCAAGAATGTTATATGTCGAGAATATTCGTAGTTGCTATTTTCTGTTTATGATCACCGAAATTGTGGTGAGTCCCTACTAGAGTTGAAGGAGTCCCGAAACGTGTGTGTGCATGAATGAAGTCCTGAGGAAAGACCCGATTCCGATAATGTACAAAAAAGGGCATGTGTCGCGGATTCCTCAACATTTAGGTCATATGCCCTTAAGTCTAGCGCTAAAAACCTCATTTCCTAAGCAAAGGAAAAGTTTGGTGGAGAGGTTTCCCACATCGAGCTATTGTCACGGTTCGATATATAAAAAATCATTATTGCACAAATCGAACTATTCTTTCACCTTTTACTACAGAATAATGTGTGCTTGCTGTTTTTAAGTGACATACCCCTAATTTTTGGAGGTAACCTTCTTTGAGGGCTCCTAAAATTGTTAGTTTAATCTTTTGAAGCTGATTTGCATAAATTTCTCATTTTTCTGATAACATAGTTTCATCCAACACTCATTTCTCATTTATCTGATAACATAATTTCATCAAATTGATATAATATCGATACGAGGGACTTGATAATTGAATTAATATCGTTACGTTACTTTTCAGTTCTATTGAGGCTTATGGCCCCTCACCCCCCATGTTGGTTAATGCTAATCCCATTTCGGGTTGGAGTAAGCAATATTATGGTGGGTGTTTCGTGCATAAACTAGTTTTCATACCTCTCCATTGATGTTATTAATGGTTCATTTATGTCTAATGCAATTTCATGTATACAGGTTGACCTGTTTCATTATCTTCCACATGGAGCTTAGTGGGGAGTGGATGTGGCTCATGTTGGATGATTTTCTTACAAGTAAGCAATATTGATCGAGCATTGATCACAACATTAATGTTTTAGAAATTATGGAAGGTGTCTGCTTATAAAAGAAGACTTATAGATGCTGATTGCTGTGGATCTAGGTTTGATTGAATACCCAACTAATTTATGTGGTTCAGGAGAAATGAAAGTGTAAAATTTGGACCTCTGGTTTCAGCACCCAGCAAAGCAGCGGCAAGAAAGATGGAAAGCTCTATCACTCACCAATTCAGCTTCAAGTTATTTTGATGAGGAATCGACCCCGCCATTAGTGCCAACCTTTGATGGACTGATCACTAGATCAAGGTCGAAGGAACTGCGTCAAGAGCTGGAGACGTTTATGACACATGCACTATCACATGACGAAGAGGACAAGTCCAAAGTCAAGGCGTTGACTTTAATGATCAACGTTACATATGTTTAATCTTATTAATTTCTGCATTGGATATTTTTAGGATTATTAATTATTTATTTTCAGCTTTCTATTTTCGGGTATTTTTGGAACAATTGTAGCCCATTTTTGGGAAGCTAGGGCCGGCCCTCCTAGGGTATTTAAGGTCTCCCTTGTCTTCTTCATTAGTTAGATTTCTCACATTGTTAAAACACAAAAACAGAGCTTGGTTTTTGCTTTGAAAACTCGGCTCCCCGTGAGAGTCTCAATCGATTGTTCTTTCCTGCTTAGTTGTTTTCGTCTTTGTCAAGTCCCTCTGGAGTTGGTGATTTCGTACTTCATAAGCAATCCTCTCCGTGCTCCAAGTTCGTCAGCGATTCTTGGTTGTGTGGCGTTGTAGAGATCGGGTTGGTAGATCGTTCGACAAGGTTCCTTGCTATCAAGCAAGCGGGTTTTCTCGTCGTTTCTATTGGTTCTATCTATTATCCTATCCATTAGTTTCACTTCCGCCATTGTTCTAATCTTGTGTTTTCTTTTGTTTTGAGATCCGTTGCCTAGATCCGTCTTCTACACGGCTAATCCCGTATCAATTGGTATCAAGAGCTTTGCGGCTTCGGATCGCCTTTGACGGTTCCAGATTCATCATCAAAAATTGGATCTTCCTGTTTTCAATCGTCAATTGAATTTCTTTGTTTGAGTCACATTAGTGAATTGTTAGTCTGACTGATTGTTTGCTCTTGTTTGTCTTGGAAAGGAGTTCGTTGTGGTTGATTGTGACTACGAGGATCCACAAAAACATACCAAAACCGTCCAAAAATCAGCAAAAATTTCGCCCCCCCCCCCTTCCACCATTGTTGTTCGAACCCTAGCTTGGCGAGCAAGACACGACGGCGTCCAGGTTCGTGCACGCCAGAGATCCGGTTGTTCAATTTTGGTAATCTTCAAGATACTTGCTTGATTTTCTAGAGATTTTATTTTATCTTTATGGTGTAATATCCCAGGAAAAACAAGTTGCCTAAAAGAAAATTATATCAAAAACAAAAAAAAAAAAAAAAAAAGCATTATCGAAATTCAAAAAAAAAAAAGAGGAAAAAGCATCTGGGATTTTTGAGAATTTTTCAGAATTTTTTTTTTTCGAAATATATAAAAAATAAAATAAAATTAGGGTTTCGTTTCAGATTTTTTTTCGGACCTCTTTGCCGCCGCAACAGTACCCGGCCACAACCCGACCGGGTCCCCACCGGGTTGCGCTCAGTCAGCCCCACCCGACCCCAACCCCACCGGGTCCAGACCGGGTGAGCCTCAGTTAACCCAACCCTCACGTACCTGCCACCGACCCGGCCCCAACCCGACCGGGTCCCACCCCGGGTTGCGCTCAGTCGCCACCACCCAGCCTCCACCCGACCGGGTCCTGCCCGGGTTCCGCTCAGTCGAGCCCCACCCGGCATGTCCCCACCCGACCCCAACCCGACCGGGTCCCACCCCGGGTTGCTCTCAGTCCACCCCACCCGACCCCAACCCGACCGGGTCCCACCCCGGGTTGCTCTCAGTCCACCCCACCCGACCCCAACCCGACCGGGTCCCACCCCGGGTTGCCCTCAGTCGAGCACTACCCCCTCTTGCCCGAACCCCTTCTCCCTTCCGTTCCCTCGGGTCACTCTCGGCTCCAATTGGCTTCGTTCCGAGTCGACAAAGGTACGTCTTTCTGACTTGCAATTCGCATTTCTTGAGTTCGAAACACATATATAGCCCCATATTTAGTTGCATTTCATTCTTGTGACTATAGTTGTGTCGCTTTCCTTGTTGAGTCGTTCTCTAGTCTCGCTTTTGTTTGCGTCATTTTTTCGTCGTACATCTACTTGTCTTGTCTACTACATCTCTGCTTGACCTTGATTTGCTGCGTATCTTGAGCACATAGAGAACTTGTCATTTACGAGCCTAACTTCGCAGGTTGTACAATCACCGAGTGCAAACACTTGAGAGTTTTTTTGGTTTTCCTAACCTTAACGTCTTTCTGTGTTTGTCTAAGTGGTGATCATGACAGGTTCCGGTGATGAACATGTTACTGCAAATGGTTCCCATGTCGATATGCAGGCGATGCTACAACAGTTGGCTTCTACAGTCGCGCAGTTGTCTGCGAAGTTTGACTCGTTGGAGACCCGCTCCAACCCACTCCCGGCTGCGCATGAACACATTGGTCCATCGCATAGCGCACCGCTTCCCGCCACCGAGCCCTTGGTCGACCAAGCCACGGCCTACCAAGCGGCGATGGACGAGCATCGCCAACCGAGAGCCACTGGCACCGACCGCATACGCCCGATTCGCCATCCCACACCTCGTGATAGGTCTGAGTCCCCTCCTATGTCGATACGTTCTAGTTTATGGGGTGATGATGATATGCAGGACTATGAGCACGAGGAGCGTAATGAGTGGCGTCCTTACCGCCCCCGGAATGACCGCGGACAACCCCGCCGCCGTGAAGCCGAACAAGACGGCATTGGACGGATCAAAGTGAAGATCCCGGCTTTTGATGGAAAGTGTGATCCAGACGTCTACCTTGAATGGGAGACGAAGATTGAGCAGATTTAGGGTTGCCACAATTTCCCTGAACATAAAAAGGTATAACTCGCTGCTCTTGAATTTACTGGTTATGCTTTGGTTTGGTGGGATTCTGTTGTGAAGGCTCGAAGACAAGCCATGGACCCTCCGGTCAACACATGGAACCAGATGAGAGCTATGATGAGGGCCCGCTTCGTTCCCCACCACCACAATAGAGTTCTCTGCAACCGTTTGGAGACTATGAGGCAAGGCTCTTTAGGTGTTGAAGAGGTCTACAACAATATGCAGATAGCCATGACACGCGGCAACGTCGTCGAAGATGAAGAGGCCACTATATCCAGGTATCTACGTATCTTGCATCCTCATTTAGCTGACACTATAGAATTGTATCCCTATTCTACCATGACAGATTTGCTACACCAAGCAATTAAAGTAGAGAGACAATTCAAGTCCAGCTATACCCAACAACACCGCACGGTGCCACAACGCCAAAGCTGGCGTCCCGACCAGCAGCAGGGCCGCACCGGACACCAGAGATCCCGCCCAGCAACCGGTCCGCCTCGCGGAAATGAGCAGAATTCTCGTGGTGCGCACCCCTCTACCTCCACCGCACCACAGCAGCCCACACGGCCCGCCCCTGCAGTTACACGAGGTAACCCTGCTGACCCTCCTCCTAGAGCTAGAGATATCACTTGCTTTAAATGTCAAGGAAAGGGTCATTACATGAAGGATTGTCCTAATACTCGTGTTTTAATGATTAATCATTTGGGTGAGTTAGAGTCTGAGTCTGACACTGAGCATGAAAATTTAGTTGCTAGCCATGATATGAATGAGCATGCCAATGATGATGATTTGGATTTTATTGAATATGAGCATGGTGATTCATTGATTGTTAGGAGGACTTTGCATGTTAATCAAGCTCCTTGTGATGATAATCATCGTGAGAATTTGTTTCATACAAGATGTCTTGTTAAAGGGAAAGTTTGCAACATGATTATTGATGGTGGTAGTTGTTGTAATATTGCTAGTGTTGAATTAGTTCATAAACTGCAACTCCCTACTTTTTTGCATCCTAGACCTTATAGACTTCATTGGATGAATGACTGTGGTGAACTCAAGGTGAATAAGCAAGCTAAGATTACACTTAAGCTAGGAACTTATGAGGATGAAATTTTATGTGATATTGTTCCTATGCAAGCTTGTCATATTTTGTTAGGTCGTCCTTGGCAATTTGATAGACATGTTATTCATGATGGACGTACTAACCAACATGCCTTTGAGTTTCGTGGTAGGAAAGTGGTGTTGAAACTAATGACGCCGCTTCAAGTGGCTGAGGCTTATGATAAGAAATGAGAGGCCGAGCGTAAGGGTAAGTCCCCAGCCGAACCATCCACTGCCTCCACACGGACCGACCTCACCCTCGCCTCTACCCCTAGCCGAGTGCTCTTAGCATCCAGCAGAGACCACCTGGTAGATTACCTTCCCCCGGACGTCGCCCTCATGTCCCTTTGTCAGGCCTATACCCTGTTAGGTGACGACGACCGAGCTACACTCCCAGCTGCTGTCCAGACCCTTTAGTTGAGTTCCTTGATGTGTTCCCGGATGAGATACCCCCTGGCCTACCCCCTATTAGAGGCATTGAGCACCAAATAGACCTGATTCCCGGTGCTACCCTACCCAACCGGCCTGCCTATAGGATGAACCCTACTGAGACCCAGGAAATCCAGAACCAAGTCCAGGACCTTCTAGATAAAGGGTATGTTAGAGAGAGCCGATCTCAGTGTGCTGTGCCTGTCTTACTCGTCCCCAAAAAGGACAATACTTGGCGTATGTGTGTTGATTGCAAGGCTATTAATAACATCACGATCAAGTACAGGCACCCGATCCCCAGACTCGATGACATGTTGGATGAGCTCCATGGCGCCTCCACCTTCTCCAAGATCGATCTTCGCAGTGGATACCATCAAATCCGGATAAAGGAAGGAGACGAATGGAAGACAGCATTCAAGACGAAGTTTGGTTTGTATGAGTGGCTTGTTATGCCTTTCGGTTTGACTAATTCCCCCTCTACTTTTATGCGTCTTATGAATCATGTCTTGAGATCTTTTATTGGTAGATTTGTTGTAGTTTACTTTGATGATATTCTGATCTACAGTAAATCTTTGGAAGCACATGCAGAGCACCTCAGAGAAGTTTTATCCACTCTCAAAGCTGTACAGTTGTATGGAAATCTGAAGAAGTGTGATTTTTGCACTGACAGAGTTGTGTTTCTTGGTTTTGTAGTGAGTGCTCATGGACTGCAAGTGGATCAAGAGAAGGTGCAAGCCATCCGTGACTGGCCGACCCCGAGGAACCTAGGTGACGTGCGCAGTTTCCACAGCCTGGCTGGCTTCTACAGGAGGTTCGTTCGAGATTTTAGCACCATTGCAGCCCTGCTGACAGAGATCACAAAGAAGAATACTCCGTTCCGTTGGGGTGAAGCTCAAGAAAAGGCGTTCCAGACTCTCAAGGATCGTTTGACACACGCGTCATTGCTGGTTCTGCCTGACTTCACTCGCCCCTTTGAAGTAGAGTGTGACGCCTCTGGCATTGGTATTGGAGGAGTCCTCATGCAGGAAGGTAAGCCTATTGCCTTCTTTTCTGAAAAGTTGAAAGGTGCATGCTTGAATTATTCTACTTATGATAGAGAATTATATGCCTTGTTTAGAGTGCTGAAAACTTGGCAACACTACCTTTGGCCTAGAGAATCTGTGCATAAAACTGATCATGAGTCCTTAAAGCATTTTAGGAGTCAAGATAAGTTAGATAGGAGGCATGGTAGGTGGATGAAATTCATAGAAACATTTCCCTATGTGATTAAGTATAAGAAATGAAAAGATAATGTTGTAGTTGATGCCCTTTCTAGGAGACATACACTCTTGACTACTTTGGATGCTCGGGTCCTTGGATTCGTTTATATTAAGGAGTTGTATGATATGGATGCTGATTTTGGAGTGATTTATAAGCATTGTGTGGAAAAGGGTTCATTTGATAAGTTTTTCTTGTTTGATGGATTCTTGTTTCGAGTTGATAAGGTGTGCATTCCTGTTTGTTCTCTACGGTTGTTACTTGTTGATGAGTCCCATAGAGGTGGATTGATGGGTCATTTTGGTAGAGATAAGACTTATACCATGTTGCATACTCATTTCTATTGGCCACACATGCTTAGGGATGTAGAGAATTTTATCAAACGCTGTGTTGAGTGCTTACAGGCTAAATCTAAGGCAAAACCGCATGGTCTTTATACTCCCTTGCCTATTCCTTGCTTTCCTTGGGTTGATATTAGTATGGATTTTATTGTTGGATTGCCTAGGACTAAGAATGGGAGAGATTCTATATTTGTGGTTGTTGATAGGTTCTCTAAAATGGCTCACTTTATTGCATGCCATAAAACTGATGATGCTAGGAATGTTGCTGATTTGTTCTTTAGAGAGATTGTTCGGTTGCATGGTGTCCCTCGTACTATTGTGAGTGATAGGGATGTCAAATTTCTGAGTTACTTTTGGAAGACTTTGTGGGGTAAACTTGGTACTAAGTTGTTGTTCTCTACTGCTAGTCACCCCCAGACAGATGGACAAATTGAGGTCACTAACCGTACATTGGGTACTATCCTTAGGGCTGTTATTAAATCTAATCTGAAAAGTTGGAAAGAAGCCTTACCACATGTTGAGTTTGCTTATAATAGGACTATTCATTCTTCTACTAATATGTCCCCTTTTGAATGTGTGTATGGTTTGAATCCCCTAACCCCTTTGGATCTTAAGCCGTTGCCTTTACCGGAACGAGCAGACTTTGATGCTGATAGACAGGTTGAGTTCATGAAGGAGCTACACGAGCGGACTAAGGCTCGTTTGGAAGCTACTACAGCGAAGAACGCAGCCCGAGCTAATCACGGCCGGCGTCAAGTGTTGTTCGAGCCCGGCGATTTGGTGTGGCTACACCTGCGCAAGGAGCGGTTCCGGAAGCAGAGGAAGTCGAAGCTGTCTCTCAGAGGTGATGGACCGTTCAAGGTGCTGAAGAGAGTAGGCGATAATGCCTATGTGTTGGAGCTGCCCGATGACTATGGCGTGAGCCCGATTTTCAATGTCGGTGATCTTACCCCTTATGCAGCCGCTGATGTTGATGACTCGAGGACGAGTCCTTTTCAAGAAGGGGAGAATGATGAGGAATCGACCCCGCCATTAGTGCCAACCTTTGATGGACCGATCATTAGGTCAAGGTCAAAGGAACTGCGTCAATAGCTGGAGACGTTTATGGCACATGCACTATCACATGACGAAGAGGACAAGTCCAAAGTCAAGGCGTTGACTTTAATGGTCAACGTTACATATGTTTAATCTTATTAATTTCTGCATTGGATATTTTTAGGATTATTAATTATTTATTTTCAGCTTTCTATTTTCGGGTATTTTTGGAACAATTGTAGCCCGTTTTTGGGAAGCTAGGGTCGGCCCTCCTAGGGTATTTAAGGCCTCCCTTGTCTTCTTCATTAGTTAGATTTCTCACATTGTTAAAACACAAAAACAGAGCTTGGTTTTTGCTTTGAAAACTCGGCTCCCCGTGAGAGTCTCAATCGATTGTTCTTTCCTGCTTAGTTGTTTTCGTCTTTGTCAAGTCCCTCTGGAGTTGGTGATTTCGTACTTCATAAGCAATCCTCTCCGTGCTCCAAGTTCGTCAGCGATTCTTGGTTGTGTGGCGTTGTAGAGATCGGGTTGGTAGATCGTTCGACAATGTTCCTTGCTATCAAGCAAGCGGGTTTTCTCGTCGTTTCTATTGGTTCTATCTATTATCCTATCCATTAGTTTCACTTCCGCCATTGTTCTAATCTTGTGTTTTCTTTTGTTTTGAGATCCGTTGCCTAGATCCGTCTTCTACACGGCTAATCCTGATACCAATTGATACGGGGTTAGCCGTGTAGAAGATGGATCTAGGCAACGGATCTCAAAACAAAAGAAAACACAAGATTAGAACAATGGCGGAAGTGAAACTAATGGATAGGATAATAGATAGAACCAATAGAAACGACGAGAAAACCCGCTTGCTTGATAGCAAGGAACCTTGTCGAACGATCTACCAACCCGATCTCTACAACGCCACACAACCAAGAATCGCTGACGAACTTGGAGCACGGAGAGGATTGCTTATGAAGTACGAAATCACCAACTCCAGAGGGACTTGACAAAGACGAAAACAACTAAGCAGGAAAGAACAATCGATTGAGACTCTCACGGGGAGCCGAGTTTTCAAAGCAAAAACCAAGCTCTGTTTTTGTGTTTTAACAATGTGAGAAATCTAACTAATGAAGAAGACAAGGGAGGCCTTAAATACCCTAGGAGGGCCGGCCCTAGCTTCCCAAAAACGGGCTACAATTGTTCCAAAAATACCCGAAAATAGAAAGCTGAAAATAAATAATTAATAATCCTAAAAATATCCAATGCAGAAATTAATAAGATTAAACATATGTAACGTTGACCATTAAAGTCAACGCCTTGACTTTGGACTTGTCCTCTTCGTCATGTGATAGTGCATGTGCCATAAACGTCTCCAGCTCTTGACGCAGTTCCTTCGACCTTGACCTAGTGATCGGTCCATCAAAGGTTGGCACTAATGGCGGGGTCGATTCCTCATCATATTTTGATCACATAATTCATGGTCATATTTTGGAGTTGGGTGCTCCAAAATTTCATTATACTTTTCCAAATAATGTTAATTTTCTATACTTTTTTATTTGCTTGATTTCCTTAATAGATCATATTCGTTAGACTTCTCTACTTTTAGGCCAGAAACATACATCGGTTGAAAGGACTTGTAACATGCTCTTATCCCATTATCCCACATTGAGTTGGAGAGGGAAGGGAGAAGATGGAAGTTGGTATATAACCAAAAACCCATGAGACGCCAACTCATACCTTTCTCGGGCTTTTGGCTAAGATCAAGTGTAGTATCTGTTCTTATCAGTTTAATATCTGATATGTGGGCCATTGGTTCACTTCGATATTAAATTTATTTTTTAAGGAAGAAGGTCCGTCAAAGTAACTTACTACTTGGGCCTTTGTGCGTCGCCCAAGCGTTGTACTACTGCTCGGGCCTGGCGCACCCCAGTCAAATGTAGTCTCAATTATTTTATCTTTCAAGAGAGAAATTGTAATGAACAAATAATAACAAGTTCTGCTTGATTTTGCTATTATACTCTTTGCATTATATCTCGGCAATGAGGGAAACTACTGTAGGAAAGCACATGTACGAAAAGAAACTGAAAACCCAAATACAGTAAACTCTACCAAACGTTGTAACTTGTAAGGGCTTAGAATCCTGAATTGTTACAGCTAGGTCAGATACCTGTGAAGGTTTTCAATTTCAAGTTGTGTTCTGGTGAGCTGAAAGTAACATAAACAATTGTCAAGGAAGCATGTATAAAAAGAGACACAGCAGAAGCATTAGCACAAGAGAGCTGGCAAATGCATACAAAGCTAAGCATGTATAGAGACATAGTAGAAGCATTAGCACAAGAGAACTGCCGTGGGAGACTTGGGAGGGGGGATCGACAAAAAAATTTGGACCATTTCTCGATTTGTGCGTGTCATCCTTGCGCAGGGGCCATGCTAATCTTCTCTGTATCGTTCCAATTTTATCAGATGTCTCCGAAGAGACAACCTCACTCTCTTCATCGGGCTATATAAATGAGTATATCTTCTACTGGAAAACCGATGTGGGATGGAGAAAGCAACACCCTCAAATTCTCGATATCCTAATGTCCAACCCTTTAATGGGGACCACAAGTATTGAACGGGGATTTGGCAAACCATCAAATGCATTTGCTCCCTCTTCATGACTGAAAATAGAAAACAGTGTTGGTTTAAATTGATCACAAACTGCTCATAAAGCCACAAGCTGGGAAACATCTATGACAAATTAACACACCTGCGGTAATCTCATAGTTAGGAAACTCCAGAGACTCAAATTAGCATCCATGGGGGATAGCAATGAAGCATCCTTTTTAGATTCTTTTTGTTATTATAGAATGAGAGTTTAAGTCGTCTCTTGGTAGATGAGGTATGCATTGCTCATGCCTCATGCTCTCCAGTTTACGCAAAGCCACAAAAAGGCTTTTATCTTTCACCATTTTACTTCTGATCAATTTCCATCTTTCCAATTTAGATTGCGAACCAATATCCTTAAGTGTTGATTCCAATGAGGGCCTGATCGCAAGATAGTAAAATCCCAAACATTTTTGGACCAATTGTACTGGATGGTGAAATTCCCGTGTAGCTTATACAATAATGTAGCATTAAAATAAAAATCAGAATTTGAGTATGCATACAAGATTAGCAGCTAGCAGAAGTAGAACTCGAAAATGTGATGCACTCAAAGGAGGGCGGCCAAGGTCATGTGATGAGTAGTGGGACTTCACTAGACAATGCTAGCAATTGCTCAATCAAATACACGAGCCCGTTTAGATAACATATTTGTAAAGTAATTATGCTTTATATGCGTATATTTTTCAAATTGTATTATACAGATTATAAGAGATCATTTGGATTGAAATTGCTAACAATTGCTCATCAAATACATGAGCCCATATATGTTTTATTTAGATTGAAATTGTTAGATTTGCTTTGAGTTTTCAACTTTTGCATCAATTTGCCCAGAAAATCACATATAGTAGTGGAGTAGAAAGAAACGACCACCGTTAAAGTTGGCAATGGCGGCGAAAGGGAGAAAATGAGCATTATTTGTGAAAATATACATTATAATTAATAATGAAAGTTTTATAAAACATAAGTTATGTAATCCAAAAAAGCCCCATGATATTAAGGAAAAGCATTAAAATGCTAAATATGAAATTTGATATAATTCACAGCCAAGAAGGCTCTCACTAGTATAATAGATCAGTTTCTGAAGCTTGTTGATAGGCTGATACTAGCAATGGAGTAGATACTCAGTAAAAAACTTAAAATTACTTCCACCCGTCTGACCATTCATCTTCATCCTTGACAGGCTTAGAGGTTTCTTCATTGACTCCGCTCCACTCTCCTCCCGCCTGAGCATCCCAATCGTCTGTTGGATGAGCTGTATCATCGAATACAGCACCATCACAAGGATCTTGCTGCTTAACTGGAAGAGCACAACCTTGATAGGAGCTGTTGTCAACACAATGGCATAACATTTGATCCCAATGCCAATCCTGTCAATAACCAACATAAAGTGATGTAAGAGTTTTACCGCATATACCAAGCATCCGTTGCAGAAAACATATATAAAAAAGGGAGTCAACAAAGTTGTTTTAATGGAAAATACCTTTTCAATAATGTGGGGGTTTCCAACGATAATAAGCAATGATCTGGCACGGGTCATGGCAACATTGAACCTCTTTGGATTGCTCAGAAATCCCAAACAGAAAGTCCTATCAAATTCGTTGTGCTTCACAGTTGATCTGACGGTTGATACAATGATCACTTCCCTCTCTTGACCTTGAAACTGCTCTACGCTGCCTATCTTAACATCAAACAAATCTAGTGACTCGAGAGCCTTCCTTATCTTGAGTACTTGTTGACGGTAAGGGGTAATAATCCCAATGTCGTGCTCAGAGACATTCCTTTTTATGAGCTTTTGTATGAGTTCAGCCACCTTGCTAGCTTCAATCCTATTAAACCATGAAGGGTTGCCCCCTTCCCTCTCATCTAGTCCTTGAATGCCAAAGAAAATGACAGGGAACTCACTGTTTGGAAGTAGATCAGCCCAAGGTAAGGAAGATGCGTCACTTTCTTCTCGAGATGGAATCAATGCTCCTCTGTAAAACAATTTTGAAGGAAGAGAGAGAATTTCAGGATGGCTCCGGTAATTCTTCACCAACATTGTCACATAATTTTGATCCTCTGAGCTGTAAAGAGCAGATTCAAACAACCTTTCCAGATAAGACCTTCCCAACCCATAAGCCTCAGCATCTTTTGAGTGAATAACAGGGCCAAGCTGCATCGGATCACCAGCAAGAACAATAACAGTGCTGTTTTCGCAAAGGGTTGATATGGGGATCATTGTCTCTGGCTCTGAAGCTTGGCCTGCCTCATCTAAGATGATGTGTGAGAAATGGCCACGATTAACCCCTGCAGCATAAAGGGAAGACGCACTCATGTATGTCGTTATTATGATCCTGTAGGTGCAAAGTGCTTCTCGAGAAGGACATTGAAAAACATCGTCTTCATAAACACAAAATCTCAAGTAATCATCGTTCATCTCTTCTAAGGGACGACTTGTGGCATTCAACCTAAAAATATCTCCTTCTCTAAGTTCCATCTGCTCGCAAATAATTTTCTCTAATACGTGATCTGCTGCACAGTTTGAAGAAGCACATACCAGAATCTTAGAATTCCGTCTAGTTTTATATAGTTGGAGGATCACCTCTACCAGTGTTTTTGTCTTTCCTGTACCCGGAGGTCCATGAATCACGTAAGGAGCTCCTCCTTTGCATCCTAATATCAAGAGAACAGCATTTGCCTGCTCCTTGTTGAGAAGACGTGAAATAGGCTCCACATTTTTTACTGTAATCCTCCTCTTTCCATCATACTCTTGTGGAAAGAGGAACCTTTTGTGTAATGCCTCTGCAGATTCAATGGCTTGATAGAGCCTTCTAAAGTTTACCCTATTGTAGGCAAAACGAACATCATAGACATTTTCATCTCTGTGCATTCTGTGGAATACACCAGCAAACTGCAAGAATACTTCATCAGCCTCAACACGGTGGATGCAGCCCTGTTTAAAACAACATTTGATGTGTAATTAGTGCTTGTAGAAGTTAGCGATAAGAAAATAAAAATCAATTTCGATTCATAATTAGATTTTGTATGGGGTGCTATCTCAAGATGCTAAGCAAAAACCACACTTGCTCATTTATTAAATTCCCTTTCAAGTAGGAAGTAGTCCATACGAGTAAAGAACAACTTATCTGGATTAAATATACTATAATTCTTTAAGTAAACATGGAGTTGCAATCTCATAACGCTTGATTTACCAATTTCACATATTGTGACTAAGTTAAGATTTACCAATTTGACCTTCTTTAAGCAAACATGGAGTTAAGATTTACCAACTTATCTGGATTAAATATACTATATTCTTTAAGTAAACACGGAGTTGCAATCTCATAACGCTTGATTTACCAATTTCACATACTCAGACTAAGTTAAGATTTAAGTGTTTTCATTTTTCATATGATTTTATAGGCTTTTAGATAGTTAGAGATATATAATACTTGATGCTTGAGCCAAAATTTACCTTCTTCCAATGAGCACACCTACCTCATAAGCAGAAGCTTTACCAGAAACATCATTGACAAGTCTAACAAACACCGCATCTCCATGGACAAGTGAGGGCCTCCTTTCAGCAAGTCCTGGCACCTCAAGGGCTAAAAAGTAACGCCCCTTTTGTCTCAAAGTGACACACTCCATATAATACGCTTTCATATCTTCCTGTAAACGAATAAAACAAGAGAATATTCAGCAAGTTGATACTTAGAGGAAAGGGTTTATATGAAGGGGTTTTGCAAACCACGACATCATTATTATTCCCTTAATCCCCAACACACCATACAGAGGAAACACAACATTTACCTCAATGCGAAGTTCTTCCATAATCAACAACGTACTGAAATAAGACGCATAGTTTCGTCTTGTTAATCCTTGTAAGACAACTTCAGGGATTTCCTTATTCTCAATCACGTTCCTTATTTCCGGTGGTATCTTATATAAGGGAAGCTTTTTCTTGAAAGGAAGTCTTCCTGGTTTGGCAGGGCGAACACCCGTGACATAAGTATCCATAGTAAATGCATTCTTCCTCCGCCCCCTTTGATATGGTTTTTCAGATGCCAAAGCTTTGGAAACTTTATCTTCAGCCAAGAGGAAGACAACACGTTCAATTCTATCATCCCCAATGTCGATATGCACAATAGATGTGAAGACACCAATCTCCTTGGGCACACAAGACAACCATATAGTCAGGCTACCATGTGGCTTCAGCGTTCGGTCCTCCATAGAAAAACAACCAACAAAATCTTCCTGAGGTATGTCATCTGGTTGGCTAGATGGAGGCTTCATCAGTGACAAAACGAACGTATCTTCGGGGTTTGAAGCATGAATGTTCACACCCCAAACTACTACATCTTCTGAAGTTGTGTTTTCAATGGTAAATGACGCGACGGCAACCTCGTTGACCGGCACCGATTGAGGCTTTCCTCCAACAAATGGAAATGGTATAGAGACAATAACAGGACCTTCCTCGGTAGGATTGTAACTAGTGACAGATTGATCATCTGTGAAATCAATAAAGCCAACCTCTCCCTTGTCTCCAATGACAGAGTATTCTTCCCCATTAGTATCAGCCATACCTATTTAACATGACAATCCAACAGAATATTGTGAGCCACCAAGCAAATTCCTATTTCAGCAGAAATGTGTCAACGACTACTGCAAACATGCAACGCTGGAAAGTTAAGAGACTAAATTGCACCATGTTTAACCCTCAAAACCTTAGGGTTCCACTTCAGAGCAATCTAGGGTTACACATTTCACCCAAATGATTTCGTAAAGTAAAATTAGTACAACTAGTAAGATATAAACAAAGGAAGACAAAAATCCATGACCAGAAAATCGCTTCATAAGAGAAAACGCACCTCTAATTTGTCCCGGATGAAGCAAAAACAACGCAGAAACGAACAGAAGCAAGGAAAATCGGTCTTTGTTTTCAATTTGGAGTCCTGTTAACGATCTATTCCTTCACGAGTGATGATGTGAACGGAAGTCGGGAGTAAATGTGGGTGCTGAAAACCCTCTTGGCAAGAGCGAACAGCGAACTTGAAACGCGATCAAATTCACACAAAGAAGGTAATGATTTCACCCATATGATTCCGTAAAGCAAAATTAGTACTAGAAAGATATAAACAAGGAAGACAAAAATCTATGACCAGAAAATCGCTTCATAAGAGAAAACGCACCTGTATTTTGGCCCGGATGAAGCATAAACAACGCAGAAACGAACAGAAGCAAGAAAAATCGGTCTTTGTTTTCAATCTTAAGATCTGTTAACGATCATCTTCCTTCACGAGTGATGATGTGAACGGAAGTCGGGAGTAAATGTGGGTGCTGAAAAACCCTCTTGGCAAGAGCTAACAGCGAACTTGAAACGCGATCTGAGAGTTTTGCAATGGCGAATTTAATTAGTGTTTTGCAATGGCGAATTTAATTAGTCTGCCCAGAAACAACAAATAAAGATGATACTCTGTGTCATCCATCAAATATAGAATTTTCTGACGTAGCACGTCAATTAGTTCGTACCAAAAACTCATCAATGTAATATGTATGATGTATCCAGTATCACACTATCACTATATATTTCATAAGAAAGAATCGGTACAGAAAAATTATTGAATAATTCAGACTTAAGGAAATACAGTATTCATAGTAAACAAACTTCAATTTTCATGGATAATTATATTCTTCTATTTTTTTTACTTATCTTTTAGTTATGAATTTATGAGAGGATATTACTACCTCTAATCACTCTACTCATGAAGCAACTATATTACTCCATGGTTAGCAAAACAACAATTCTAGATATGAGTTGAACTGTTTCTACGCTATAAAATTGGATAGTTTCAGGGTTTAAAATTAATAAATTTTCAGTTTTGCTATCTCGTGTTTCCGTTGATTGCAATATATGGCTTGCCAACTACTGAAGTTGTTCAAAGAGTACATACACATGTTTCACCAGCAATCAGTAATCTCTCTAATTCAAAGTAGGCAGAAAATGCAGATGCCATATAACCTTAACAGAACAAGACTGAAAACGCTAAGCTTAGGCAGCAGCAACTTGTGCATCTTTGACAGTCTCACGCCAGGCATACTCGCGAGCTCCGTCCTTGTCAACAATCTTGATCACGAAGTTTGGAGGCGCCACAACAAGCCTTGATCGGATCTCCACTATGCACTTGTCAACCAAGTCAATGGCCTCTTCAACTGACATGCCACTGTGGTAGTGTCTGTCCATCATGGCGAGGGAGAAGTAGGCGCCATAACCAAATGCACCCTTGTCAACCTTGTGAAGGGTGGCGATGTAGTCAATGAAGTAGAGTGATGGCCCCATTTCCTTGTCATAGCCAGCCATGAGGATGTTGACAAAGTACGGGTTCTGTAGAATGAGCTAAAACAGTAAGAACGAATGCTCACAAAAAAACCTGCTTTAGTCCCATTTGAACAAAGAATTTTATCCAAATTATGACACTAGAGAATTTCTTTTGGAGAGAAGTATGAAATATTGGATGTCTCCCAAAAGATGGTTCAAGTACAAAACACAATAATCCAATGTTACACCCAAATTAAAAAAGGTGGTAGGCAATGACATATAGACGAGATCATATACTAACATACACAGTTTTTGTTAGGTGTTCAAAGCTGATTTAACAATGGGCAAGGCAAGGCAAATATATTAGCTCAGGAAACCACGCAACAAGATGGAAATTCTAAGACTGTGCCCTAATTACTCCATAAGCAAGATAAATATGATGGGCACAAACAATCAAGTCTAGCATGTATAATACTTTTTAACTTTCGTTTTAAGAAAAAATGTATCATACTTTATTTAGAACAATGGTTGACTTGCACATGTGATCCAAAACAGACAGGAAGCATGAGTCTAAGACCAGTTAGAAAGTAGAAACTCCACAAGTCATCACTTGAGAACAAGTCATTCATCCTCTCAATCTCTCGATGGTTTAGATCAGCAGCCTAGTGTGTTAAACGGGATAGGTACTGATGATACTAAAGCAACCATTTGGACTCCACAATATCACTGATGAATATGATCTCATTTGCGCTCACAGATTCAGTTCAATGGAAGACCAAAAGAGTTCAACAAAAGCATCTTGTAGAAAATAACATATTAAGAGCAAAACGTTAAATAAGTTTGACCCATTCTGCATAATGTACGAAACTGCACCCCAAACAAGGAATGTTATTCTTGTACCAAAATCAAATAGACAAGGAACCTTTCTTACAGAGGGATCATACAACCATGCAGGGAATAGAACCAAAATCATAGATGTCTAAATTGTTGTATCGGAGGAAGTTATAAGAATAGCTTAACCTGAATACACACCAGCTCATATCAACACAAAAAGTCTACTGCAACCACCAAACTACATATAGCTTTCAACAAAATTCTCAGACAGAAGTAACAGTGTATAACTATAATAAACTTCTAACAGAGCTTCCAAAGGAGACCTATTTCAAATTGCACTACCTTAAAAGGGGTTTTAGGCTTTTAGCCAAAAGACATTCAGAAGTAATTGGCATGGGATAACACACCAGTCTTCTTGATTATCTACCACGATAATTAATAACTTCTACTCTAATACCAATCAATCTAATTTAAGTATGTGAAATCCGTGGCCGTGATTGTGAACCCTAAACCCCCAAATTCACGAAATAAACAAAAACTGAAGTTGTTCAGCAAAGGACAGAGAGGTTCCACACCTTGCGAAGGGCAACGGCGAGTTCGCCACGGGTGAAGTTGGCGGCGGCAGCGGTGGTCAGGGGAATTCCGTTTCGGAATTGGTAGAGCGCCACGTTTTTCTGGATGTATTCGGTGAACTGAGCTCTGAATCAAACAGCAGAAAAGGGAAATTAAAATCCGGCACAAACGCGCAGCACGATCAGCCGAAAAAAAAGGGGGAAATAGTCACTAATCCAACAAAATCGACGAAGAGAAGAGAGGAGAGTACCGGTCGCCTGCCTCGCCGCTGGCGCCCAAGAGCTTGTGAGAATCGAGGATCATTATCTTGTCCTCGTTGGACTTGTGGACCAGGATGCTGTGCACCGCCGACGAATCGGCCGCTATCAGCGCGAATCCGTTTCCTACCAGCCCGAAAACGCACTCCATTGCCGTGAATTCTCTCTCCTTTCTCTGTGATTCTCTTCTTCTGAGATTAAAAAATGGCGTCAGTCCGGAGAAAACAGGTTCATTAAGCTATGCGACTTGAAAAACAAGTTTAGAACATCTGCACAACCGACATACTTAGTAACGTTGGGCTCTGGTCTACAATTGGAGCCCAATTATGTAATGGGCCAGATTCCATCATTTAAACTTGGGCTGGAGCCCATTTTTTATACTCTGCAAACTATTTCCTTTTTTTTGTAAAATCTGCAAACTTTTTTTTTTTTTTTGTAAAATCTTCAAACTATTTCTTGCTGCTGAGAGCGTTAGGCGATGTTCCGTAAAACAAGATTTTTACTGACGTGAAAAGTTTTTCATAAGATTTTTTTGGATATGTGGAGGTTTTTTAATGGATGTTTGAATTACTCTTTAAGACTTTAGAAATCACTAGTGTAGAACCCGTACCTTGTACGGATAAATCTAATTTGAAAAAAAAAAATTTGAATTAAATTAATGTTATATCGAAATATTATTTTAGAAAAATACAGTTATCGCTTGATCATTGGAAATAATATGCTATGATATATAAGAATTTATGTAGACTCATTTAGAGAATAATTAATATAGAAATATTATAATGATTATTTATCTAAAAATCTCGATAAAATTATTCCTGATTTACAAAATTATTTATACATGGGATATATAATAGATGGTCTTTTAAACAATTTAAACATATTTCAAACAAATAATTAATGTGTGGTTCATTGACAAAAACTATTAGATTAGTAATTATATCTTTTGAATAAGAAAGCCAAAAATATTCTTAATATGTATAAGTGTATAACTCATGTTTGGATTATAATAGTAAAAAAGCTAAAGAAAAAATAAAATTGACAAAATCGTGAACATGATCCTCTTTATGTTGAATATTAAGTATTATAACAAAATATTAAAAAAATTTATGTTTTTTTTTAGTTTGATATTTGAACAATTTTATTTGAATAATTAATTAATCAATAGTGACTGATTTATGTAGGTGTAAAGTTACCTCAAATTCAAACACTTTATAAATTTGTATACGTACTACATTTAATTTACTTTTGATAATGTGTATAATCATATGAAATTGAAAGTTTGTTACAAAAAAGATTTACCTGGATTTTTTAGTTAAACTTTTTGTTTGATTTAACAAAATTTTATTGGTAATTTATATTTGATATTTCGCAATTTGTTAGTGAATATTTTCTTGGTGATTAACAAACTCAACTTAAATTTTTAAAACTGAAAATTACATTTAGCAAAATGATAAGTAATAAGCCCATAGAAATATTGTAAAATCGAAAAATGGAGACCATGTATTTTTTATAGAAAATTACAATCAAATAAAAATTGTTTAATGGGAAGTACAATATACCAAATTCGTTAAAAATGTGATATGATATAATTGGTGTTAAGATGATTTGTTAAAATTTATATAATCTTGAGATATTGATGTATAATTTCACTAAATTTATGGACCATATAACTGCTGTATTATATTATTGCTCTAATTCCTTTGCTTCAAATTTTATAAAAAGTTGTATTATATATTTTTGATATAATTGTTGTTAAGATGAGTTGTTAAAATTGAAAGGTTTAGAAGAAAATATCAAGATTATATAAACTAATTTTGTTAAGATACATTAGTTTGAAATTTCACTAAATTGTTAATAAAATATGTATGTGTAATAATATAATATAGTGGGTTGAATTATAAAAGCACATGTATTGTGAGTTGAAAATTGTATATATTGTATGATTTTGGCCCATAAATTTATATATGTCAAATTATATATGCAAAGTCATGAAAATAATATTACTAATTACATAAATGAATATAAGATGTATTTTATATATACGTTTCGTAGGAATTCTATCATATATTAGTTTGACATATATAAGCTTATTTTTTGCAATTTGTAGATATCAAAATTTATAAAAAAATGTATAAGCATTCAACAAAGTTGTATATAGTTTTAATATATATAAAGCTAGGTGTGATTAGATATTGTGATTCAAATTGAAATATAATGTTAAGAAAAAAAGTGCATTAATAACAAAATGACACGTGGGATTTGTAGGGCCAAAAGTATTATGGTGGCTCGAAATTCAATAGCTTTAAAAAAAATAAAAATATATAGGCCACAAAATTTATTCGGGTCATTTTACTCTAAATAGGCCATAAATTTGTATGTGTAGTAATATAATATAGCGGGCTTGATTATAAAAGCACATGTACTATGCGTTGAAAATTGTATAATTTTGATTTTTGGCCCATAAATTTATATAGGTCAAATTATATATGCAAATGCATGAAAATAATATTACTAATTACATAAATGAATATAAGATGTATTTTATATATAAGTTTAGTAAGAAATCTATCATATATTATTTTGACATATATTATAAGCTTATTGTATGTGTAATTTGTAGAAATCAAATTTTATAAAAAAAGTTATATATAGTTTTTATATATTTAAAGTTAGTTGTGATTAGATATTGTGATTTAAATTGAAATATAATGTTAATGAAAAAAGTGGATTAATCACAAATTGACACCTAGGATTTGTGGAGCCGGAATCAATATGGTGGCTTTAAATTCATTTGCTTTAATATATATATAGATTGTCGAGTATTTGGTATTATAATAATTTTTTATTTGTTTTACCTTTAAAATTATGAATAAGATATTAACCAATATAAATTTACATAAATAATGTGGATCAAATTTCTCAAACCTTCTATACCCTTCAGACATTTTTCTACTCGTAGTTAGGTTTCTATTTTCATGTTTTAATCTCTCCAAAAGCCTCCTAAAATCTCCACCTCATAAAAAATGTTATTTTATTAAACAATTAATTTAAATAAATAGGTTTCAAGTATACAAATTTACAAAAATCCACTAAAACATACGCCGGCCACCGCCTTAAAGCATTTCATATAATTCAATTGTATCGTTAATTATTCCACGGTGTGACTTATAATAAGTTAAAAGTGATATATATGATTTGAAATTATAAATCAAGTACAATAAAACGCCCTTTTTGTACTAATCAATGGATGCCTAATTAAAAGCTCTAATATATCGAATTTTTTTTCAAACTGTGCACTTTTTTAAAACTTATATCGAATATACGTTCGGATTCAAACTTATTACGAGAATAGGCTGGTTTATGGAGGTTTGGGGTAAGTCGCTGTACGGACAAACGACTTACCTAAATAAAGTCGTTGTACGGACAAACGATTCTATCCGAACCACAACTTTAATTATTATTTTTTAAAAAAAAGGAGAGTCGCAGGCCAGCGACTTTGATTTTTTTTTTTTTTTTTTTTACTCTCTGATATTGAAAAGTATATAAAAAATAAATAAAGCAAAGTCGCTGGCTAGGCCAACGACTTTGCAATTTTTTTTTTTTACTCTGATATTGAAAAGTATATAAAAAATAAAAATAAAGCAAAGTCGCTGGCTAGGCCAGCGACTTTGCAATTTTTTATTTTTTATTTTACTCTTTGATATTGAAAAGTATATAAAAAAAAATTAAAGTTTTTTTTTTTTTTTTACTCTCTAATATCGAAAAGTATAAAAAAAAAATTAAAACAAAGTCGATGGCCAGGCCAGCGACTCTACCTTTTTTAAAAAAAAAAAATTAAAGTTGTGGTTCGGATAGAATCGTTTGTCCGTACATCGACTTTATTTAGGTAAGTCGCTTGTCCGTACAACGACTTTATTTAGGTAAGTCGCTTGTCCGTACAACGACTTACCCCAAACCTCCATAGACGTCTTTTCCGGCGACATCATCTTTTCCGACACCTCCAGTAGCCACGCCGGAAAACGCTTCCAACGCCAGCCCCACCGCCTGAGCCACAGTCTCGTCGAGCGACTCCGTCAGCCCCACCGACGTCACCTCCACAGCCTCGGTTGTGGCTCCGACACCCGTTGGCGTATCTTCGGTTGTGGCTCCGCCTTCACCCCCACCGCCAGCCAAGCTCTCGACAAGTGGCGTATCTTCGGTTACCGCCGGAGCGGAAGCCGGGTCGGTTTCTGTCAGTTGTGGCGCCGCCGCCTGTCTTCCTCTCCGGCCGCCGTCATCATCATCTCCGGATCCGAATTTCTGCCCCAAATCCATTGTTTTTTCCAGATCCAAATAGAGGAGGGTGGGATGAATCGAAATAGGAAGAAGAAGAAGGAAGAAGAAGAAGAGGAGGGGATGATCGAGATCGAAAAACCGGGCGGCGGCTGACCTAGATGGCGAGGGAGGGAGACGAAGCTGGCGTTTCACTTAAAAAGGGTAAATGTGAAACGCAGGATCACTGCTTAAGCAGTGATCTTGCGTTTGAGTTTTTTTTTTTTTTTTAAAAAGTTGAAACGCAGGATCACTGCTTAAGCAGTGATCCTGCGTTTCAGTTAAAAAAAATTGAAACGCAGGTATTTTGCTTAAGTAAAATACTTGCGTTTCATCTGACTCCCAAAACCCACTTTCTGGGTACATTTTACAATGAAACGCCTGAATCTTGCTTAAGCAATATGGTTGCATTTCAAACTGTAGTGTACCAAGACAAAAAATGTAGTGTACAAAGAAATTGCCTTTTTTATTAATTTGTTTAAGTTTGAACGATGTTTGTCAAAAATTTACATGTCAAATCCATAATCAAATTTGATTTTTTAACAACACCTATATTAATGTTAATCATATTAATAGTTAATTTTTATTTAGCTAAATATATTGCTTGAACCATACAATCTATCTCGTTTCAAATCTGACTAAAAATATAATTTTAACTAAATTATAAAGTACTTTATTCGAATTTGACCAAATCTTAACAAATTAACTTACGACTTTTAACATTAAATTAATAGTTTTTATTCCACATGATAAAATGATATCCCCGTAGATTTGATTAAGGATGACGGAAATATATATCATGTTATAAATAAACCCACTAAAGAAATACATAATTTAAAGATTCAAAGTCGTTATGAACTACGATTCTATCATCAAATATATATGTTGTATTTAGATGATTTTATTTACCAAATAATGACCATCCTATTTTAGATATTTTACCAATTCTCAAACAAAATGCTAAGCAAATTCACTAGCATGTAAGACACTTTTTTTTATTAAAGAAATTTTTTGTTCAATATATTAGTTGATCACTCATAATTTGAAAATCCACGGTCCTTTCATTGTTTAAATAAGTATAATATAAATGTGTCAATCTCAAGGGTATAATATATCGAACGTAGATCCTATAACTTTAATCCATTATTTGATAGTATTGCTTAAGTCCATCAATTTCTATTTATTTCAATCATAATTTTATTGTATGTTATGTTAACTCTATTAGATTTTCAACATATTAATTCTTTTGACCAAATTAATTTTGAATTAACAATTTTTTATAAATCCAAAATCTACTTCACTTCGAATTTGAAAAATTCTAATATTCAGCCAACCAAATTAATATTTCTAATTTTAAAAATCCTCCTTTATTCTATATATTTATAGATTGAAAGACTTAATCGTGTCACAATTCGGGTGACCACTAAAGTTGTGACTGACAGTCAATACATATCGAATAGTCATAAGGTCATATGTTATTAGTGGTTAAGGCCACATATTCGACATTTATTTTAGTCATGTATGGGTTAGTTGTTGAAGTCGTGTATCATTGTGACACATGTGTCATGAATGAATTATTTTATTTTATTTACATACTAGACATAATATAAAGAGGAACACGTCATTTTAATTGATTCTAGAATGATTTGTTAAGAATAAAAACTATATCATGATTAATACAATTGTGTAAATATAAAATATGCACGATAAAAATAATGATTATTAGTATTATTATATGTTGTATTATTTCAAATAATCTATAAAAGGTGCAATTTTTAAAAGTTTGTTGCCATTAATTTGTTAATAAATGATATAATTATATTAAATATATTTACATCCCAAAACCACACGGACAGTAGGCTAGTTAAGAGTAAAAGAAAAAAAGGTGTAATAAGGGCCATGTATCACATATATAGGGTGACAGTGACATGCAGGTGGACGTGTGTTACGGTGTGTACACATGCAAATGCAACCCGCGGCGTCGGTTGGCCGCATCTACTCTCTCCTTGTAATTATTACGTACAAATTAAATGCAAGGTATCAGTTTTATCCTAGACAACTATCAATTTATTTTACCTTTAATTAATATCACAATATATATTGTAGCAAGGTGAGTATAAGTTAAACCGGCCTGAAATGAATCACGCGTACGATCAAATGCATGCAATGCCAAAGTAAGTATCAGGTAGATGAAAACACGTCGACCCGAGCACCGAACGCAGCGTCGCACACCTCACACCCCCACCAAAACGACACGTACGTAAATGCGGGTAAAAGTAGCTCTACACTCGTCCTCTTGCATGGCTTCATTTAGAGCTAAATGTGCACTCCCACACACACTATAAAAACCAACCAACTCCACTCCATCACCACCACCACCACCACCACACACTTTCTCATCTCGATCAAGAACTAATCTCAACAATATGGGTACGAAAGCAACTCTCCCCATCCTCCTGGTTCTCTTCTCCGTCCTGGCCTCGTCGGCCTTTTCCCTCCGGCTGATCAGCGACGACCTCATCAACCCTAGGGATCCCCGCACCCATACCCGGCAGTGCCGCCAGCGATGCGAGGACCGCGAGCAGGGGTTCAGCCAGATCCGCCGCTGCATGGAGAGGTGCGAGAGATCTGCAGAGCGCGGCAGTGACGTCGACGTCGATGACCAGCTCCTTGTGGAGGAGGTTGACGCCGACCGTTTTAGCCACCCATCTGAGCAGTTAAAACGGTGCCAGATCCAGTGCAGGAGGCAGGAAAGCGGCCGCCAACTACGCCAGTGCCGCGACAAGTGCGAGCAGCAGTTCGAGCGCCAGAGCCAAAGAGGCACCCGTCAAGGTACTCTATAAATTAATATATATTACTTGTAACGTACGTCTTCTTAAGCCTCTTATAAATAAAATAATTAAGGCACGTATATATACTATAGTCATGTATTGACTTGGCGCGTGGCTTGACCAATTAAGTAGAAGGCAGTCGTACCCCTAAGTACGAGGATGTCGACGAGGACGTAGATGAGGATGAGTCATACAACCCACGCAGCCGTGACCCACAACAACAGTGCCGAAGGAGGTGCGAGCAAGGCGGGAGGCAGCAACGCGTGTGCGAGCAACGATGCGAGAGGCAACAACAGCAGAGGGGCTCCGAGGACGAGGAAGAGTCGTCCAACCCACGCAGCCGTGACCCGCAGCAACAATTCCGCCAATGCCGAATGAGGTGCGAGAGGCAAGAGCAAGGCGGGAGGCAACAGCGCGTGTGCGAGCAGCGATGCGAGAAGCAGCTCGAGAGGCAACAACAACAGCAGAAGGGAAGGTTCGACGAGGACGAGGAAGATTCCTTCAACCCACGCAGCCGTGACCCACAACAGGAATACCGCCAATGCCAGGTGAGGTGCCAGAAGCAAGAGCATAGCGGGAGGCAACAGCGCGTGTGCGAGCAGCGATGCGAGAGGCAGCTCGAGAGGCAACAACAACAGCAGAAGGGAAGGTTCGACGAGGACGAGGAAGATTCCTTCAACCCACGCAGCCGTGACCCACAACAGGAATACCGCCAATGCCAGGTGAGGTGCCAGAAGCAAGAGCATAGCGGGAGGCAACAACGCGTGTGCGAGCAGCGATGCGAGAGGCAGCTCGAGAGGCAACAACAACATCAAAAGGGAAGGTTCGACGAGGACGAGGAAGATTCCTTCAACCCACGCAGTCGTGACCCACAACAGGAATACCGCCAATGCCGAGTGAGGTGCCAGAAGCAAGAGCAAGGCGGGAGGCAACATCGCGTGTGCGAGCAGCGATGCGAGAGGCAGCTCGAGAGGCAACAACAACAACAAAAGGGAAGGTTCGACGAGGACGAGGAAGATTCCTTCAACCCACGCAGCCGCGACCCACAACAACAATACCGCCAATGCCGAGTGAGGTGCGAGAAGCAAGAGCAAGGCGGGAGGCAGCAGCGCGTGTGCGAGCAGCGATGCGAGAGGCAACAACAACAACAACAGCAGAAGGGGAGGTACGAGGAGTCCGAGGAGGAGATGAACTCAAGGGGGGGCCAGGAGAAGAGGAGGTTCCAGGAGTGCGAGGAGAGGTGCGAGAGCCAATTCCCATACCGAGGCCAGGAGGGACAGTCGTTGCAGTGCCGAGTGAGGTGCCAGCGCCAGTTTGGACGTGACATCGAAGCTTAGATCGACCAAGAAAGTTGGGCGTCTCATCGATGATAAATAAAGCTTGAGCCATGCATGCATGCACGCTCGGTCGATCTCCTCCGGTTTTTCTTCTTTTTTTCTTTTTTTGTTGTTGTTGATGTACGTTCTTTGATTTTCTTTTTAATTAGTTCTTGCGGCATGCATGGATGATAGTGACGTCATGTTTTATAAGATAAATAAACTAGTACTGCGTAGGGATCGACCCATTGCACTACTTTAGTTTCCTCCTAATCACTTATGATTTGAGTTGGTTTAAATTTCAGCTATATCATTAACATATGACATCACATATCGATCGATATGCATCAGCTCACAAGTGAATGAAAGTAATGTCACGCACAATCACACCCAATTTTAAGTTTCACTAAATCTACTATATAATAACTAAAACAAAATGGCGGCCGAGCAACACGCACCCCCTTATTAAATCCGCGTTTTCCGCTGCCACGTGTCACTTGCGGATTATTTTGCCACGTGTCATTTATTCGATTAATATTATTTTTTTAGGAAAATATCTCTGATGCTGATATTAGTTGGACGGTAATTTGATTGAGATCTTATTGTTTCCCATAACAAAAAGGAATCAAAGCCAACAGAGAAATATTACAGAATAAAATCAAATAATTAAGGTCTTTGAGAAAAAAATGAATTTGCTGTAAATGATTTAAAAATCTGCTGGATGAAAAATTGTGCATTAAAAATATGAAAATTAAGGAACAAACTTACGACAAATATTGTACCTAATGGAATCACTGAACCAACCACAAATATGACCACAAAATGCACAAAACCAGACCGCATATTACAAAACATAATACGCAAATGCAAAAAAGACAAATTAACCATAACTCATTACAAAACATAAACCTGCACAGCAAATTACAAAATATATTGCACAACTTTGTAAACCTGTATAAAAATTACACAATTGCATATATTCAGACAATGGGTCGACCCTTTTTTGATTCCCAATGGCAGATAATCTGCATATCAGAAAACAACCATAAATGTCGCAACTAAATACAATATCTGACAAAAATAAACAAAGCATATCACAGAATCATTAAGAGCCTTACAGAATAGTATATGTACAAATTTGCTAGGATTACTAAGAAGAAAATATAGAGAGAAAACTATGCATTCCCAAAATAAATTTTTTTTTTCAGAAAACAGCCATAAATGTAAGCATGACTCCATCTGTCATAGTGGGCTATAAAATAACTTTTTCAGCTATGTTAAAACCCTACACTCGCAGAATAGAGACATTCAGAGGTAATGTTAAAGAACAACTCAGTATTCAGATTTAACATTTCAATCATAACTGATTCCTTTTTGTTTTTGTTGCAGATTTGTTTTGAGCAAATCCAGAACTCGGGTACCAAGGTATTAATTCATAACCTATATGCAACATTGACTACATATTTATTGATTTATAGGACATGTTAGTGAGAGAGAGATGGAGAGAGAGAGAGAGAGAGTCATGTTTACCCAAAATCTTCTACACGGCACACTCCACATTCAATAATCTCCACAGTCAATGCTATGAAACCAACCTCCAGTGATCCTCATTAATGGATGAAAAAAATGAAACAAAAAGGGTCTTTAGATTCAGATTATACAAACAGAAATATATAGGCATGTTTAACAAAATATATTACTGTTTTTTTAGATTTTTAATGAGAAGGCATGTTTACCCAAGTCAGTGTAGAATATGCTCAGAGAGACAATTACATGAGTCCTATTGCCAATGTAACTAATACTCTCTCTGAGCATATCCACACCGACTAATGATATAATACCCCTCTATTTTCAAGAATAGTCATATTGCCAATGTAACTATATACATATATATCTGCATTGAAGGTGATACAAATAGAAATAGATAGATACAAAAAGATATAGATTGTGCTTACATTGATGACTTTGGAACTGTGCATGACCTCTTTATTCCATATATGTGCTCAACCTCCAGACATCCTCATCACAACATTAATGGCTGTTTTCTGAAATCATATACAAAGGTTAAAACTGAAAGTCTACCAATTATATTCAGATGGGGTTTAAACTATGTTGTATTTAAAACGGATTCTATTTCATAAATATTGCATAAATTCTTTTTTTGTTGTAATACATATTTAATGTTAATGTTAATATAAATACCGAATTGTTTATTCTGAATTGTAGATGTCAAAAATTATACAGCACGTGAAGGACATTACTGATACCCGTGGTAATCATGAACTTAAGGTTCGTGTAATCCGTTTATTTAAAGTTCCAAAGAAAGACGATCCAACTCAATACGGAACGACTGAACTAATTCTAATGGATGAGCAGGTAGTCATTAGCAGTTTATATTTTAACAGATTGCTTTGTGTATTTACAAAATTGTGTGCCTAATCTTGCAATTAAATTCAAATCTGTCATTTTAGTTCTGTTATATCATTTTTCAGGGTGACAAAATCCATGCAGTAATTAAAGAAGCATTCATGGTTAGCTTATCTTTATTAAAAGAAGAAGGTGATTATTTGATTTCTAATTTCGGCGTTGCCCTATATGATATACCATTTAAGTTTTCTGATCACAAGTACAAGGTCATATTTTATCGGAACACTACCGTTAAACTATGTTCGTCCATTTCTGTTCCTGTTCATGGATTCTACTTTACTGCATTTGAAAAAATCCTGGACGAGTCACTGGATAAAGGATTTCTTTATGGTAAGTTGTTTTTGAATAGTTTTATGTTATAGTAGATTCAACTAATTTGTTTTTTTTGTGTATAATATGCATCATTAATATTGTACATTTTATATGTACATGTTATTGGTCAATTGGTTGGAATTGGTGATCAAATAGTGACTTTTACTAAAAGTAATGGTAAAGATGGCAAACGAATTAATTTGCAATTAATGGATGCAAGGTATTATATATTTATAAGTTTGCATTAATATTTAATATCATTGCACACAATGTTATTCAAAAATGATGATTTCTAACTAATTTTTTGTTCATATTACAGTAACAATATCATTAATTGTACTCTATGGGATGATTTTGCTGAATTATGTCGTCCATTTATTGGCGCATCAACTCAAAATACAGTCGTTGTTATAGTTCAGTTCGCGAAGCTTGGCAAATGGAATAATTTACCTAATGTGTCAAATGGATATTATGGCACAAGGGTGTATTTTGATGATGAAAGTATTAGCGAGATTTCAAAGTTCAAGGAAATGTATATTCTGTTTTTTTATTTTTACATATCTGTTTATGACATTGTATTGATATTTTGATATATTAATTGTAAATAATTTACTATATTGTTTCTTAAACTTTAGTATATCAAAACAATCTGCTGCAAAAGGTGGTAATAGTTGTGTACAACTATCAAGTGAGCGATCATATTCTTCTGCTGATATTTTCTTGGATGTGAGTGCAAGAAAAACCTTGGATGAACTTTATGAACATCTTCATGAGCGTGGAACGGTAAGTTAATAATATTTTATTTTTAAAACATTGTGTGTATAAATATTTATTTTTCTGGATTCCTTTTAGATTTTAAGGTTATTTAATTTTTATTACAATTTTCATTATTACAGGTTCTCCATGCTATTGTTCTTGCGACCATTGACCATATTGAAGATTCATTTGGATGGTACTATAATTCATGCAAACGGTGTAAAAGCAAAGTGCAAGCACAAGAAGAACAATTTTGGTGCAGGAAATGTGATGCATTAGTGAAGTATGCTATTCCTAGGTAATGAATTTCAGATAAATTTGTTTATAATGTTTTTTGTTATTTAGTTATTTATATATGTTTTATTCTTTGCAGATTTTGTATTCAAGTTAATGTTATAGATGGATCTAGGACTGCTCAACTAACTATCTTTGATAGAGAAGCTACTCAATTTTTAAAGAAATCAGTCACAAGCATTATTGAGTCAATAGATAAGGTAAAAGGTTTCGTTTAAAATTAAGTTTAGAAATTGCAAAGTGATTAAGTATAAAATGATTCTTACTTCATTAATTCATTTGTTTTCATTTTTATTTTCAGGATGAGGACATTAGTATAATCTCAGACGATCTAAATGTGTTGTTAAATAAAAAATGTTGTTTAGGGTTCTGATTTCCCAATAAGATGCTATAGACTTGAAAAAAAAATCTGATTTCCGATTTAATTTTTACCACGTATATAAAAAGAAATAGGGGCAATAGTATCATTGCCCATAAAATTCATTTAAGGAGCTTTTTAACGAAAACGTACGTAGCTAGAAGATCGATATGATGTGTAGTTATGGTCGAAAAAATTAAAAAATTAATGAACTGTTATGAAAAATCTAAAACTTTGTAAATTTGAGAAAAGAAACTGAAATAGGTGTTTCTGATATTAACCCTTTCATTGGGAGTTGAATTGTCAATAGTGATATATATATATATATATGTCAACTTGACTAAGCCCCGTGCTCGTTTAAGGAGGGAGTTTTACCTAACTACATTTTTGATAACAAGCCCTCTTCTCCTTACTAATAACTAGAACGGGGAACGAAAGTCCTTACCTTAAAAGAGCAATCAAGGCCGGGTGCCTGCAATCCCTCTGACTATTGAAGTGAAGGAAATCATCCGAGAGAAAATCACGCTTGTGAAAGGTGTTTTCGAGTTACTGCCGCCATTTACTAGGGCTTTCATTCAAAGCTTATAACACTTTTCCTTCCGACCTTCCAGCACCGGGCAGGTGTCATACTCTATACATCGTGTTACCACTTAGCAGAGTCCTGTGTTTTTAATAAACAGTCGCTACCCCCTAGTATGTGCCGCTTTCCTAATCAAAAGATAGGAGAGCACCCCTTCTCCCGAAGCTTCCCGGAGCTCCGATCGTCCCTTACAAGACTTGGAATCTTGCTAAAACCCATCTTTTCCAAATGTGTGTAAAATTCATTCCAAAACCGTATTTGTACCATTTTATCTTCATCATGTGTCATGTTTGTAAAATTCATTCCAAAACCAGATGGAAGTCTAAACTGCATTGTTCAAACTTCTCAATCAAAGTCATATCATCTGTCATGTTTGTTACTGTGTATGCTGTAGCAGATGGAAGTCTACTAATATTAAATTGGGAAATCAGAACCCTAAACAATATTTTTTTATTTAACAACACATTTAGATCGTCTGGGATTATACTAATGTCCTCATCCTGAAAATAAAAATGAAAACAAATGAATTAATGAAGTAAGAATCATTTTATACTTAATCACTTTGCAATTTCTAAACTTAATTTTAAACGAAACCTTTTACCTTATCTATTGACTCAATAATGCTTGTGACTGATTTCTTTAAAAATTGAGTAGCTTCTCTATCAAAGATAGTTAGTTGAGCAGTCCTAGATCCATCTATAACATTAACTTGAATACAAAATCTGCAAAGAATAAAACATATATAAATAACTAAATAACAAAAAACATTATAAACAAATTTATCTGAAATTCATTACCTAGGAATAGCATACTTCACTAATACATCACATTTCCTGCACCAAAATTGTTCTTCTTGTGCTTGCACTTTGCTTTTACACCATTTGCATGAATTATAGTACCATCCAAATGAATCTTCAATATGGTCAATGGTCGCAAGAACAATAGCATGGAGAACCTGTAATAATGAAAATTGTAATAAAAATTAAATAACCTTAAAATCTAAAAGGAATCCAGAAAAATAAATATTTATACACACAATGTTTTAAAAATAAAATATTATTAACTTACCGTTCCACGCTCATGAAGATGTTCATAAAGTTCATCCAAGGTTACACGGTAACAAACGTGTGACTGATCCAAAGTGTGGTAAGGTGCAGATCTTTGGTAAGGCATGGCATTCCATTTGTTTCGTTTTGCTGTGTCACCATTGGCTTTCCCTGCATATCGATTCTGATTCGATAATGGCAGTTGTCGTTACCCTGGACTTATTTGTATCATTTTGACTAAGCTCCTGCTATGAGAGGTCTGTGGAACACAATGCCATAGACATCAGCTGGAGAACGACATTAAATTGAGGGAAATGTGGTACGTGAGTTGGTTTGCTATAATATTTAAGAAAGTCACAGCTTACGTTCCGCAAGAGCGCTCGATCAGTGAGCTATTATGCACTCTTTCAAGGGTGGCTGCTTCTAGGCAAACCTCCTGGCTGTCTTTGTACCCCTACCTCCTTTATCACTGAGCGGTCATTTAGGGGCCTTAGTTGGTGATCCAGGCTGTTTCCCTCTCGACGATGAAGCTTATCCCCCATCGTCTCACTGGCCGACCTTGACCCCTGTTATTTGGAGGTCATATCTAGTATTCAGAGTTTGCCTCGATTTGGTACCGCTCTCGCGGCCCGCACCGAAACAGTGCTTTACCCCTAGATGTCCAGTCAACTGCTGCGCCTCAACGCCTTGACTTCTTTCGAAGCTTATAAGACGAGGTATACAAGAAAAGAAAAAGCTCTCCAGACCTAACGTGGTAGTTTCCCATCATAGGGCTTTCTATCTATAGATTGAGCCATTACCCACCTCGATGTCGGCTCTTCGCCACCTGGAGCTGTAGTATGTTCCAAGGGTTGGGCTGTTCGCCAACCACCTGAATAAGCGGAATGCTCTAAAGGCATTGAAGGCAGAAGGTTTATGTCATTTCTAGGATTGTGATAAAGGAATTGACCCACATATGGCAAGTGCAGGGTAAGGGGAATGCCCCATGATGAAAGGTATGGCCTAGGACCAATACCACTCAACAGAAGAAGCTGACAGGACCTCCCCTATAGTATCGTCACCGCAGTAGAGTTTAACCACCAAGTTTGTGATGGATTGGTGTGGTTCCTCTACGCCTAGGACACCAGAATATCGAACCACGAACTAAGAAAGGCATGAGAGAAAATAGGCTAGTGATTATGAGGCCCCAATTCTTGACTGGAGGGGACACCAAAGGCCTCTGCCCTCCCTCTATATCTAACCAAGGGGTGGAAGGGCATGGCGATTTGATGTTCGTCATTCAAAGGGATTCATCATCCCCAAAAAGTACATCTGAGTTTCCCTTCTTAGCATCGAGTTGGAAATAGACCTAGCTTCTATCAACTTGCAATTCGAATTGGCAAGAACAATGTCTCCTTGCATAGTATGGATTCCAAACATTCATGATCTATATGTGGATGAGTCGGAGTCCCTCGGTTTATTATTGAACTATCTCTCCACCGCTATCAAAGAGAAGCTTTTTCCTAGACTATAAAGTCTATTGTTGTATTTTGGAATTAGGTGGAAGCCAAGGGTGGTCGTAGATCACGATACCGATTACCTGGCAAAGCTTCCAACTGCAGAGGTTGGGCTATTCACTTCATTGACCTGTTATGGATGGACAATGTATTATTAGCAAAATGCATGCAGAAGAAAGAAATGCCTGCTCAATTGGTTTAGGTTTGTAAGATCTTATAAAAACGAGCTATTAGTATGGGAGTCAGCTTTTGGTCGGATAACTCGGTTTCTAAAAATTATATATGTGATATCATAAACACATAATTAATCCTGAATAAGGATATTTTGGTAGTTGATTTTATGTTGTCAAACAAAATTTGGAACAAGGATTTAATAGAACAATGTTTACCACATGTTTTAGCCAAAAAAATAATCTCTATCCCAATACCTTTGAATGATATCATGATAGAATGTACTGGGAAACTAGCTAGCAAAAATGGTTGGTTTTCTACGAATTCTGCTATGGAATTAATTAACAAAAACAAAAGATATACTACCTATGATTCTTCATGGATCTGGAAGATGGACACATACCCCAAAGTTAAAAACTTTATCTGGAAAATAATGAAAAACGGACTTTCAATCAAAGCTAGATTAACAGAAAAAGGTGTAGCAATCCCCCAGGGTTGTATCTGTTGCAATGCTCAATTGGAGGATTTGAATCATCTCATATTCCAATGTAACCATACCATAAAAACAATAGAGAAAATGAATTATCATACATATGGTATGATTAGATCCCTAAACATAGGAAATAAAAAAATCAATGATATCATTGAGGAAATTCGACAAAAAACCAATATATCACAATTTATAGAATTAATGGTCTCTTGGTGGAGAATTTGGTTTTATAGAAACCAACAAAGCTTTGGAAGAACAAACGATGATGCAGATACCATAAATGATGTACCAATTTATATTAAAAAACAAATTGAGAATTGGAATAAGCCGAAGAGTTTGAACCAAAACTGTTTAGAAGAGAACAAACAAAAAACACATAGAATGAACAATGTTAGACGACCAATAAAGAAATGAAAAAAACCACCGGATAACATAATTAAAATCAATACAGATGGATCCACCAAAACTAATGGTGAATCTAGCTTTGGCTACATTTTCAGGAACAACACGGGTAAACCAATCTTCCTCTATGGGGATAAATGTGGAGTATCTCAACCCCTTTAAAAACATAAACGCTTACAGTAAGAAATGCCCTGGTAAAGGCCTATGAATTAGGCATTACCGACATTCAACTTGAATGCGATAACCTTACCATTGTGAATGTTCTTAATCAAATCTGGCACTGTCCATGGGATATTGAAATGTTAATTTCTAATATCCTGTGTGCTTTACAACTGTTTCTTCGGTGCAAATTTTTCATGTCTTCCGAGAAACAAACGTGGTGGTCGACTTCATCGCAAAGATGGTACAACGGAGTTCCTTGGAAGATATTCAAACTAGTCTAGAATTTGTAAATCTCATCCGAAATAATGCTATAGACTGAGAAACCGTCTCTTATGTGGTTTCCAGTCTAATTTTTACCTAATCAAAAACAAAAATCTCTTCCTTTTTTCAATTTACAAAAAATAGGTCTTCCGTTTTTAGAAGGTTTGTTTAAATAGACATAAATAATACATTAATTTTCTAATTAAATTACATTAAATTTTTGAGATTTATTATAAAATAATACATTGTATTCACCTATGCAAATGGATCCAAAGATGTATTAAAATTAATGTGATTAGTAATGATTACATACTAAGGGAATTACTACTTCCATCGGGTTGGAAATTGTGTCAAAATGCTGATTTGAGCCGTTTTTTTTATATAGTAACGACTTCTAGAGCCGTTGATGTTTAATTTTTTTTTATTAATCAACGGCAATTAAAGCCATTGATTTTAATAATTTTGTTTATTTATTATAATTCAACGGTTGTTATAGCCGTTGCTTTTAATAATTTTATTTTATTTAATAAAAAGCAACGACTCTAAAACCAAATTTGGTTTAAACCCTTTTCAAATTTGCACCCAAATTTGGTTTAAACCCAAAAGCAACGGCTCTATTTTTTTTTCCAAATTTGCACCCCTTTTTTTTTTTGCACAATTTGGTTTAAACCCAAATTTCAAACGGTTTTTGACGGAATCTGCAATTTCATTCAAATTTTGTTAACATTTTTCAAATTCCATTCAAAGTTTTAACATAAACCTTATCATTAATTGTAATTGTATTTCCAAAGTTTTAACATTTTTCAAATTTCATTTTCAAAGTTTTTATTGATAATAAAAATTTTAACCTTATCATTAATTGTATTTCCATGTTACGTTCATTTCGTATTTTTTTCTTCGTATCTTTTACATGTTATGCTTATTTTATGAATATATTCTATAACACTTTAGTATTTTCGTATTTTATTTCAATTTTCGTTTCAATTTTTCGTCTTTTATTTTTCTTGTTTTAAATTTATCGTCTTTATATTAAAATAAACGTATTGAGTTTGATAATATACTAAATGAAGAATAAATCGGTAGACTTGATAGCTGAGTAGGATATATGCGTATTTTCGGGAAAACAGAAATTTATACATAAATATTCATTACATTATGATCCTAATTATACGAAAATGACAACGAATGAAGTTACATTATGATCCTCATTCAGGGATGGACCACAACATAATATAACAATTACGCGATTTTTTATATGAAATATAAGAAAATTAATACATTTGAATAAACACTTCTGTTAAATATAAATTATATCGTTAAAAAGATAAATTATATACTATGATTATATCCTAAGATTCATTATTTGATTTGAAATTATGGGGAAGAAATACAGTTACGGGTTATATCCTACGGTTATATTCTATAGTTATATCACATGGTTATATCCTATGGCTATATCCTATAGTTATATACTATGATTTTTTCTTATAGTTATATCCAATTTGGTTATATCATATGGTTATATCCTACAGTTATATACTATGATTATATCCTATAGTTATATCATATGGTTATATCCTATAGTTATATCATATGGTTATATACTATAGTTATATCATATGCTTATATCCTATAGTTATATCATATGCTTATATCCTATAGTTATATTCTATAGTTATATACTATGATTATATCCTAAGATTCATTATTTAATTTGAGAATGGGAAAGCAATACAATTAGGGGTTATATCCTATCGTTATATTCTATAGTTATATCTTATGGTTATATCTTATGACTATATTCTATAGTTATATATTTATCCTATAGTTATATCCAATTTGGTTATACCCTATGATTATATTCTATAGTTATATACTATGATTATATTCTATAGTTATATCATATGGTTATATACTATAGTTATATTCTATGGTTATATCATATAGTTAAATCATATGGTTCTATTCCAGAACGATCAAAGACGGAAAACACAAATTAAATAAAAAAATTGTTGATCGGAAAAAAAATCACCGTATTTACGGTTATGCTGCCACATCACTATTCACTATTTTTTTACCCCTTTAATTCTCAATCCTCCATCCCCTTGATCCAATGGCCCCTATAACTTCTCATGTTGTACAATAAAGAACAAATGTATGTGAAACTTCCTCTACAAATCGATGACAAAGATTACAAATCCAAAATTTCCTAATTATATACAAATCCAAAATTTTCTAATTATATTTATTTTGATATCAATATTATGTAGATCTATTTTTTTAATACATATATTAATTTAATAATTATTAATATATTTTATTTAACATATATGACGTAAAAACTCGCGCCTGACACGAAAATTACACTAGTCGGAGACTAAAATCCTATTTGTGAAATATGACTACCAAAATAAGGAAATTATGTATATAAAATATAAAACAAAAGTTTTCCATTAAATTATTTTCCATAAGTGAAAAAGTTAATTCGTATTCCCATGTGTTTAACAGCTCAAGTAATTAATTAAGCCTAGATATTTTGGAGGGCTTTGGTGAGGATTAGCACGAAGGATGCTCAAGTAATTAATTTTTTTATTATGGTTTTATACACCAACGATTTTAACAACAGTTTTTTTTTAAAGGAACGGTTGTCAAAACCGTTCTTTTTCTTTCTCTTTTTTTTAAAGGGAATTTCCTTAAAAAAAAAATACTAACAGTTTTTAAAACCGTTCGTATCAGCAGCTCTGGAGTGGTGTTGTGTTGTGTTGAGATACCACTGTAGGTGCAATTAGCTGACTTCCTAATAGCTCATTTATATAAGATCTTACAAACCCAAACCAATTGAGCATGCATTTCTTTCTTCTACATGCATTTTGCTAATAATACATTGTCCATCCATATGAGTCTATGACATATATATAGGCCCTTACTTTTCGGCGCATAGGCAAAATTGTTTTTCAGCGCATAGGTCGCACGTAACGTGGAGATAGGCTTCCCACGTTACGCGCGGGAGGAGACCTTTTTAAGCTCCCCATGTTACGTGTGAAGCAGTCCCACACGTAATGTGGGGAGAGATTCCACACGTAAAACGTTACGTGTGGAGTCTCTCTGGCTTTAAAAGCCAAATTTCTCTCATTCGTCTTCATTATCTTATAACTAGCTCTACACTTTATGTGTGGAGCATAACCACACGTAACGTGTGGAGCAGTCCCACACGTAATGTGGGGAGCCGCTCCGCACGTTACGTGTGGAGTCTCTCTGGCTTTAAAAGCCAAATTTCTCTCATTCGTCTTAATAACTAACTCCACACTTTATGTGTGGGGCATAACCACACGTAACGTGTGGAGCAGTCCCACACGTAATGTGGAGAGCCGGTCTCTCTGGCTTTAAAAGCCAAATTTCTCTCATTCGTTTTCATTACCCTAAAACTAGCTCCATACGTTACGTGTGGAGAAGTTTTCCCTCACGTAACGTGGTGAGCCATTCCACACGTTACGTGTGGATCCTATGCGCTGAAAGACAATTTTACCTATGCGTTAAAAAGTGAACGTGTATATATATCACTATTGACAATTCAACTCCCAATGAAAGGGTTAATATCAGAAACACCTATTGCAGTTTCTTTTCTCAAATTTACAAAATTTTAGATTTTTCATAACAGTTCATTAATTTTTTAATTTTTTCGACCATAACTACACATCATATCGATCTTCTAGCTACGTACGTTTTCGTCAAAAAGCTCCTTAAATGAATTTTATGGGCAATGATACTATTGCCCCTATTTCTTTTTATATACGTGGTAAAAATTAAATCGGAAATCAGAATTTTTTTCAAGTCTATAGCATCTTATTGTCCCTATTTTCTGAATGAAACGTCAATGCATCGATCATGAGCTAGAATAGAAGATGGCTAAAGCTGTATATATATTCACAAAAACAATAACCCGCAAGTCCGGTTCAAATACCTCTATATGTAATTCAAAATACACCTCTGGTATCTATTTGGTCCGGTTTACATACTAATTATACTAGTATAATACCCGTGTCTTGTACGAGATTTGTTTATTTTTTCTTACATTTGTAATAAACATATTTTTAAATTATGGATGAGTGATTGAGTGAATATATTTTTTTAGTTATTTGAATAAAACATGAATAAACGAACATTAAACTGTCATCAAGATATACAAAAGACTAATTATATAAAGAGAGACGACACTCTCCATAACTTTATTAATAGTAAAATTGGCTAATTAGTGTTTCAATTAGATATAGCCACACAACTTACATCAATAGTACTAAAAGCTGCAAAAATTACTAAAAATGATCATAAAACACATGAGAATGAAGCAAAAAACACAAATCTGGAACGATGTTCAAAATGACTACAAATTATTAAAAACTTCCTTGTATACTACATTGGTTGTAGTATTATACCTCTTCTTGTCTTTGTCGCAAATCAATATTTTCAAACATTTCTTGCTAGTTACCCTTGACGATGTAACATAAAACTGACCATGACTGAAAACAGGACGTGGAAGATACAAACCAACATTTGCAAGAGATTGGCCTTGGCTTTTGTTTATGGTCATAGCAAAACATACACTCAAGGGAAATTGTCTCCGTTGAAACTTGAAAGGGAATGAAGTGTCTGATGGTGACATTATCATGCGAGGAATCAACACAGTATGTCCGATATTGTTGCCTGAGATAATTCGCCCTTGTATAACATGACTGCCAAGTTGCGTGGTGATCAGTCTCGTCCCATTGCATAAACCTAAAGATTGATCAATATTTCAGAGCAACAAAATAGGCACACCAACCTTTAGTTTGAGGACATGATTTGGCAGACCAGAACATCTCAGACTGTTCAAAAAATCAGACGTATAAATACTCGCATCATCGTCTTTAACAGAACCTGCCTTGCACAGACTATCAGAGCTGAGATATATCTTTTCATCCCCAGACAAAGAAGACAATATATATTCATTAACTTTATCTACCTCTTCGTGTGTTGGAGCAAGAATGGCTCGTTCTTCAAAGTATGCAGGACACAACTGATCTTCCATTGAAGAGGGATAGACAGATTTAACAACTGCTGGAATCGGATCTAAATCATAATCCTTGACCAATAGTTCATCGGGGATTTCTATTTACGCTTCTCCATCATTATCAACACCTGCAGTCCCATTTCCAATGCTTAATATCCATTCTGAAAATTCTTTTGCCTCTTGGATATGAGATTCAGATGTACCTTGTTGAATCCTCATGTTCCTTGTCAGCGTAATAACTTTGCAATGATGCCACAAATAAGAGGAATTAATTGTAGCAAAAACAACATCTTCCCTGCTCCCTTTTGAGATAACGGGTAGGATTTGCCTAAAGTCTCCACCAAATACTATGACTTTTCCTCCAAAAGGCTGCTCTAAACTAAGAGGATTTGTAGTTCGTAAAATATCTCGTAATGTCCTGTCTAAAGCTTCAAAACAATACCTATTCGTCATGACTGCTTCATCCCAGATAATAAGTTTGGCGACACATATCAACTCTGATAATTCCGTACCTGAACATATATGACACGTTGAATCCTCATTAACTTGCAAAGGTATTTTAAACCTCGAATGAGCAGTTCTGCCGCCGGGTATTAGGAGAGCTGCATTTCCACTTGAAGCAACGGTAAGCACTATTTTACCTTTTGACCTTAAAGCCGCCGAAAGTGCCCTCCATATATACGTTTTGCATGTACCACCATAACCATATAAAAAGAAGACACCCCCGTTATTTGATAAAACAGCATTCATGATCTCATCGTACACCCATTTTTGCTCCATTGTAAATCTAGAGAGTAATTGTGAATGTTCCTCGACTAGAGATGATTTATCATATCGATGTTCATCTTGTATAAGCTTGTTGAAACCTTCAGATATGAGGCTTGAATCTACAGAAGGCATGGTTTTATAGTGACTCAAACTACTACCATTTTGTCGTAATAACTTGTCAATTTCGGCAAGAGCGTAGTTTTGTAACTGCTCATCAGTAACATGCAAATCTGCATATAAATATAATTCACATGTCATTACAATTAGATGAGTACAATATATTATGCCAAAAACTATATCAAATATTATGATCAAGTACAAAACCTTAAATAAATACATACCATTAATTCGTAGAATTCTCCTCTATTTATTGGCAATGTCATCTGCTAAAAGTCTCCATGTTTGTTGCCAAACAAACTCTGGTTTTGCCATACAATCAGACACCAAAAGAAATACAAATAGACTCCTAATGTAGTTTGCTGATCCCCAATAACTTGCTTCAGTTATACCGTCAACATATTCTCTGTCATCATCTAACAACCCCAATGCATAGCAAGCTTCTTTAAATGTACTATAAACTAAACCTTCAACAATCCTTAAATCTTTGTAGCATGTTGGTCCTTTTATATGATTCAACAAAATTCTAAGATAGTACTTCTCGCCAGTACCAGGAGCTACATGATAAATCCTGCCAACAGAACCACCCTTGACACGTTTTTTCCAATGCCTAGTTGAAGCAACCCAAACAAATTTATCTGGAAATTCAGAATAAGTCAAATCTTTAGCTTCTGGAAACTTTTTGTTAGCCTCCATCCATTGTAGAAACATTGATTTATCACTTTCATGATCATTTAAGACAGCATCAATAGGATCATCATCATTAAACAAAACGCTTTCCTCACCGGGAAGATGCAAATTCAAACGTTGAACAGCAGGAGTCCTGTAATGAATATCAAAGCCAAAAATCCTCCAAGCCGCTTCACACGCAGATACATACCGAGCGCTGTAGTAGTTTTTAATTTCGTCCATGCAACTATCACCGACATTGTTTGCATCAGAGTTTGTAATTGCAACAGTGATGCGATCATGGCCTTTGTTTATGTACTTGAACATATACTTGATAGAGCCCGATCGGTTGCACCATTCAACATTTATATGTGCATTGTATTTTAGTAGAAGAAATGCATTGTAAGGAACCACATACCGATTATCAAGGGGAACTCCACTTTTTTCTATCGTTCTACCATCGTCACGTCTTCTGTACACAGGATAGCCATCGTCATCAACAAAAGTCTGGTCAACAAATTTTTTTGGAAAGTACTTTCTACACTTTCCATCAGCCATACAAGGAGACGATGGTTTAGAAGCTCCGCATGGACCATGCATCATACAATTTTTCACGACATCGAATAAATCAGCATCCTCAGTTGGGTGTGGAATTTCTGCAGAAATGACTGAATCTATATCTGAAGTATTTGGCAACTTAGATTCCTTATCCAAAAACAATAATATATGTGCATGTGGCAGACCACGCTTTTGGAATTCAATTGTGTAAATAACTGCAAAATATTCATAAGTCAAAGATATAAATTCAAGTTAATTAATCTATTTTAAAAAAGCCAAAAAAATTACATTTAATAGAATATAACATGTCGGGAAAATAATTTATTTTATACACATGTAAACAATAACTTAAATGAGGACAGTAAAAGAGAAATTACCTGAAATAACCTTGCCAAAAAATTTGTTTACTTTGAAATCTTTGATCATGGACTCCAGTTTCATGTGGAATACTCTACATATAATATCTGGTCGATCCTCAGGTTGTAGACCCCTTTCTTCACAAAACTTGACAATTTCAGGTCATTTTGAATTGCATGTGAATGTTATGAATAGATCTGGATAACCATGGTGTTTGCATATTGCCATTGCATCTTGATAGTTCTGCTGCATATATCTAGGACCACCCGTAAATGAAGATGGCAACACTATTCGCTTTCCAGATGATGCCGGTGCTGTATGACCCTTGCTCGTTGCTGAAGCAAGATTTGTATATAAATCAGCACGTATGTTCTTCTGATGATATCGATGATAGTTCAACCTTTATGATTCAATCATTGTGTAAACATCAACCAAAAATTGTTGATACAACTTTCTAGATGACCTCAGAATTCCGGCTTCGCCTCGACGCTCTTGAATTCGAAACTGAATGAATTCTTTTAACGTAACCCTTGACCTCTTCCTTGTAGAAGTGTTGCACCTTTCACTTAAATCAATATCAGTCCGATACCCGTCCTCACCATAAGGGAATGCCAACGGATATTGAAGAGCAAGATACGAAGGATGTAATTCGTGAATCCGCTGTAACTGACCAGACCTTGTATGAAGTATAATGTCCTTGGGCTGATAATTTGTATCACTATCATCGAGAATAATAGCAGCAACCTCTGAACTCGTCGGGAGATTATATCTCCGCCCATCAGTGTTTCTATTGCTAAGCAGTCGTAACTTCATATCTCTAACACCTTCATCCTTAAAACGATCTATGGCCGTTCTAAATGCTATTGCATGGGGGTTGTGTTGATCTATCATCTTTCTCAACTCAATCACAAGCGATTCATCAACTTTTTTGACTCTAGAGCTGCAATAAATAAAGATCAACGTGCAAGCTTAATATTAAAGAATAACGTTATATAACAATACGCGGTACCAAAAAAATTATGTAATTGACATACCTTATCGCATTGATTCTGTTTGAATCCTCGTTTTCAGTATCATATATATATAGTTGGGAAAACTTTGGAGTTGTGCCCGACACTGGTAACAAACTCCCTATTCTGTGAAAATTTTGACCATGCATTCTGTAACAATACGTTCCACGACCTTTCATGATTGGTGACACAGTTCCTCCCAAAGAGGTGAAAGCAAACATCATATTGTAAGCTATAATGTTCTCACAAAATTGTTTGCTTTTTGGATGCTTATTTGTCAAAAGTTTTTTCAACAACGGCGGTGGCTCTTGTAGCAATGGGAGCTCAATTTTTCCTTTCATGCAACATAAGGAAGATATATGACATATATCTTCGCTTGAAGAGTTTTGTGTGTTTATTATTTCAGCATGTCATAGCAATGCCCCACAATGCATACATTCATACACTGGTTCACCTTGATCGATGTATTGAACTATAACATATTAATGAGTGTTAAAGAATGGACAAAAATATTATAACTTTTTAGAAAAAATATACAACAGACTTACCCGAGTTACCAGTATGATTTCTTGTTCTTCTATTTGTCACTGTAACAGGAATTGTACCGTTGCTCATTGTTATATAGAGAATAAAGGTTGAACAAATAAACTGTAACATATATATTAAATATACAAAAATTTGTTTATCTTAACGTATTTTATGTTCATATACTAATTGTAACAATTCGAATGAAACGAAAAATAGCATCCTTCTAAGCATTAAAAAAATATGATATTAATTTAAAAAATACCTATATTTTGCAATGTAGATGAACACTCGGGCAAAGCAGATGAATTAGTGGTTGCTGAAATTGAGATATGTAAGTGGTCATATTTTTGAACAATGAAATAATTTTTAACATATATGAATATCCAAATAAATGACAACGTAACTTTCATTAAGGATTTAGCATAAAATTAAGGGGTTTTTTCTAACCTGGTTCAGTTACTGGTGTTCCATGCCTCTTATGTCTAAGCACATTCATTCTCAACATCCTCTTACGTCGAGCTAATTTTTCAATGAAAAATAATTACAATTATTCAAATGCAATAACTCAATCAATTAATATTTCCTCATTACCATCATACATTGTTCAATATTTGTTATGTCAACTTGATTAGTAAGACTTGTGTTATGTAAAGGAGCTGCAAAATACATACATATATCATAGTACATATACTGATATGAGACAAAAGTAATATAGTACTTAGTAAAACGGCTTGATAAAACAATAATTTGGTACCATAGTTTTCCTTGTCATTTAGTCTTGTAGGTATAACTGAGTTAGTAGTGATTTGATCCGCTTTTGATAAATGCAAATCCATTGGCGTAAGATTATCGGACACTACATAAAAACACATATATTAATTTCATTTATTATATAAATACATATAATAAAAGGTTACAAAATAACAACTATGATGTACGCGTAAGCACTTTTTATAAAAGTTGAACAAATAAATTGAAACATATATATAATAAGCTCAAATGGGTTTATTGTAAGTTATATTATGGACATTACAATATATTTATAACAATCATAATGTCATGGAAAACATGATTTTATTATGGATATAAACCATAAAACAAATGATTTTAATTATAAAATTACCTAAATTTAGTAATGTAGATGAACACTCTGCCAACGCAGATGAATTGGTAGTTCCTGAAATAAAAATATGTAATTGATCATATATTTTGAATAATGCGGAATGTATATTCATCTCCAATTACATGCAAGTTAAAAAATTTCATTAAGGATTTAAAAGTAAATTAAACATCTTTTTGCTAACCTGATTCAATTAATGGTGTTCCATGCCTCTTATGCTTAATCACATTCATTCTCAACATCCTCTTATGTCGAGCTAAATTATCAGTGGAAAATAATTACAAATATTTAGATGAAATAAATAACTCAATTAATATTTACTGTTTACTAACGTACCTTGTTCAACCTTTGTTATGTCAACTTCATTAGTACGACTTGGCAAATTAGATGTATTTCTTGTCCCTTCACATTTAAGTATTTAATGATTATTGATTCGAAAACCTAAAAATGAAGACAATAAATGCATGAAAGTATATAAAAGATTATATATTATTAATTAATAACTAACCATGAACAATATTAGATACTGATGTAGATTGGGTAAGTACAGAGTTGCCAAGACTTCCAAGTACATTTCCTGCACAAAGTTTGCTTAAATATTCTAACACATGACTTGTTAATTGAAACTAATGGGAATTGTTATTCATAACCTGAATCGTTTAGTGATGTTCCATGTCGCTTATGTCGTATAACATTCATTCTCAACTTTCTCCTATGTCGGGCTACGTTGTGAATGAACATAAAAATCAATTAGTTAAAATACAGAAATCATGCTATTAAATATAATTTTAAGAATAACATACCTTGTTCGACATTCTGCATATGATTTTGTTCTGTATACATGACATTGTTCAATGAAACTACAAATAAATAATTATATCATTAACTGCTTATTATAGACAATAAAACACAATTATTATTCATATTTCAATAAAACAAATAATAATCTACTACTATATACCGTTATTTTCTTGATCTCGAACACTTATAGATAAACATGAATTATGAACGTTTTGATCACTTCGGGGTAAATGCAAAGCCGACGGTGCGATATTTTGGTGTACTGCATAAATAAATGCATATGTGTTACAAAATTTAAAGTATAAGGAAAAATACAATACCACAATTATATATTTTCATTTTTACAAACTAATTACAAATTTATTTTCTTTAATTTACAATAATGAAATCATTACAATATGATATTATATAACATCAAATATTTATTACAATATACATGTTTAAAAAAATTAACTAAAGACTTTATCAAATAACATTACTAACCATTGGAAATGTTGGACATGGGGATCCGATCACTAAGGGATGAATTATTACTAACTCCATGAATATACCCTGCATAATGAATTTATATATTCAAGTGCATGTTTAACTTGATCGAAAACAACAGTGAAATAATTAAATGCTATTTAGTCACCTGCTTGATTTGAATTTGTCTGTTGTCGTTTATCTCTAATAACAGCAAATCTCATCGCTCTGTTATGTCGAGTTAATTCGTCCATAACAAACGAAGCCTGCATAATCAAATATTTTTAAAAATTTAAACATTTTTTTTACATTGTATCCAGTTGTAATACGAAAAGTGGAAATCTTTTTTTTTGCATATTTAAAATGTATCTACTTCTATAATAAATAAAATCAAGGAGATGTTTACAGGTGGTTTTTACATGACTTATAGAAAAAAAAAATATTAGAATGTTTTCGAAATATAGGCCTAATACATTACAAAATTGATTTTATATACTTATTAAAAATAAAATAAATAAACAATATTTTAATTGTTTCTCTTATTACATTTTATTACAAAATTATAAATAATAATGGACATATGCCCAAAATATCGTTTTAATATATCTGAAAAGAATTACGGCCCAATGTAATAAATATTGAAGCCCAATATCGATCTCGTTTTCAAGCCCAATAACGATCTACTTTGACGAAGTCCAATATAAGTTTTTCAGATTAATAACACCAAAACACGTCGGAGTTCAGATTTGCTCTTCAGGGCCGCCTAAGTCCTCGCCAGATTAGGTTGAAATTGGCCCATTGAAGCCCATTTACATATAAGCGGTATCTTAAGCAACAAAAAAAACCCTAAACCATATCCGTGTCTCATTTCTCGACGAAGCTTCCAGATTAAACTCCAAAACTCTCTCTTTCACTTTCTTTCAGATTTTCATATTCTTTCCATTTCAAGATCTACAAAATCCATGGCAATTTCTATTTGGAAATTCAGGTTCGTGTTTCTCTACCTCTTCATCTTCCTCTTCATCTTCCGCTTTGTATTTTCTTTCGATTATCTACACAGCAATCTGATTTTTTGTTGCAATTTTTTCAGATCCAGTTTGTATATGTAAACCGGTCTCATTTTGTGGGTATCGAGTTCCTTCCGAAAGGATATTTTAATTCAGGTTGGTGTATCTGTCCCTCTTCATATTCCTCTTCATCTTTCGCTTTGTATTTGTTTCGATTGTTTAAAAATCTCTGAATTTTGTTTTTTTTTTAGATCCAGGTTGAATATGTTAATCGGTCTAATTTTTCTGGGGATCGAGTTCCTTCTGAAAGGATATTTATAAATTAACTGAAGAACTTGGGCCAGTTATGTTTTTATTTTACAGATATGAGTTTGTTTTGATAGTTTCTTACACGTATTTGTGTCTAATATTCCTATTTATCATGCAGATGAAGAAGGCAAAAAGATGTCGATCTCGAAAGTGGAAGTGGAGGGCACAATTGAAAACCCAGCACACGGTTTCAATTCATACATGGATGAAATTATTGCCATTTCCAGATTATAGAAAAGTAAGATTCCATTTACAAATTCTAAATTAATATCTGTTTCGATTCGTACAAATCCAGAATTTCACTCTCGATGCAGTATTTGCCGAAAATAAACATTCTGAATTTCTCTTTCTATGTCTTTTAGGGTTTCATGTTTGAAATCCGCCATTTGACTTGTTTTACAAAAAACTTTTTTTTTAACACATTTCTTTGATTTCGACAGCTTTTCTGAATTAAGTTTTCGAATTTGTTTTTAGATGTCGGATAGATGAACCATTAATAATTTAGTAATCTAATAAATATCATACATATCGTTATTTAAAAAAAATATCGAAATATTATGTTATTCTAGATGTTTCTTCATCTAATTGCATATAGTATATTATATAATAAATTGAATATTAAATTAAATAGTAAAAAATTGCATCAGAGTTTATATTAACCCTAAAACCTACAATGAGTAATGGGCTACTTGGCCCAATACGTTTTTTGGGCCAATATACTAAATGTGGAAGTTTTCGAAATATTATAACAGTTGCCAACATATTTTTTTAATTGATAGTACGACCAAGCCCATTAGCCCAAATCTAGCATAGATCCAGTGTCAAGCCCATTAGCCAAATTCTGGCATTAAATCACAAAAACAAATGTGAATAACTTACTAATTTTTGAAAACATAATCCAGGCCCAATGTCGAGCAAAATCTGGCCCAATATAGAACTCGTCGGCTGAAGCCCAACTATAGAGTTAGAGGATACCCTAATACAGAAACCCTAAACTCATTTCAACATTTCATTCTGCGCCGCTTCTCTTATATTCTCTCTCTCTCTTTCCAATTTTAGGGTTCTGGCTCAATATTTCCATTTCTAACTTTGAAGCTTCTATGGGACGCGTCTCTTCTTTCATTCTACCACCTTCCATTTCCAGATATACCATTTTCAATCTTTCCACATTTCATATCCACTTTTCTTTTCGATTTCATCTTCCATTTTTGACATCCTCAAATTTCAGTGAAGAACAGAATGAACATCTCCATTTTTCTGCATCCTCTTTCTCTAAGTTACCTAAACTAATATCGATCTTACATTCATATGTTCCCCAGAAACCTAAATATTCTTCTTATCGAAGAAAAAATGTCACCAGAGAACGGCCTAAACAGTCTAATCTTCAGATCCAGATCTTTCAAAGGTAATTTCATTTCCCTCTGTCTCTTTGTCAGTCTCTATATTGAGCTCGATAGAAGTCGCTTTATGGATCATTTAATTTTAACCTATGATTTATCTTATATGACACCACATCTAATGTTAGTTTCATTTGATTTTTGTTGAAACATGTTTCTGGGTTGGAGATGTGGAAGACAAACAGTCGACGATGATGAAGAGTTTTTGAATAATATTCTGGCAAATACCAGAATAAGATCCAAATTCCAAAGTTAATTTTCTTTTCTGTTTTTCTGTTTGAATTTATCTGGAAATTTTAAGATATTTAAAAACCTGAAATTTGGAAATTCATGTTTGCTAATAAACTCATCTATCATTTTCTTTATCGTCGAAATTATTGATTTCATATATTTTATCAAGTTTGTTCTTCATCTAGTTTTTGGGGAGAAAGAAATTAGTTTTCTTTAATTTGTACGTAACATCTGATATTATATTAAAACAAAAAAAAATCTTAACTTAGGTCAATCAGGTTTGACATTAGAATAAATAATATATCTAAACCGGTCCACTTAAATATATATATTTTATACTATTTTATTGACCTAATATGTGCTGATAAATTCTGGTTCACTTATGGGCTTATTGGCCCAAAGATAATATAACCGAGTCAAAACACAACCAAATAGTCTTACTAGACTAATTGGGCTTTCATTTAAAGGCCCAAATAGTCTAACTGGACTAATTGGGCTTTCATTTAAAGACCCAATTATCTCTTTCTATGTGCTCTCTCTCTCTCTCTCTCTCTCTCTCTCTCTCTCTCTCTCTCTCTCTCTCTCTCTCTCCTCTGTGTGTTTTTTAGTTTTTTATGTTTTAATTTCTATTATGTTTACTGAATTCATTTGTTTCTACAATTTCAGGCATCAACAACAAAACAACACATATGCTGCATTGCCGTTTACATTAAGGTCAGAAGTATACACCAACGTATATTATGTTATTGTATGTTACTTTATAATGTTTTTTACATTAAGGTCAGAAGTATACACCAAAGTATATTATAATATGTTCTGGGATACTAATATGTTACTGTATATTCATTGTGTTTTGCATTAAGAATTTAGTATTATAATTGTATAAAAAACATTTAGTAACCCTAAATCAACAAACTTAACACATCTAGATCTAATTCTTATTTTATCTGTGACTCTAAACAAATTAAATAGTACTGAAAATAGATTTACTTACAATCAGAGTGTGTAATCATGTTTTGCATGTAGTTTTTTTCCTGTCACCCTAAATATACAAACTTACACTAATATTAAAATAATTCATTCATACAGTATAAGTCAATGCATGTGTAATCATTCATGATTTGACTAAAGCTCAGCTCCCATGTTTAATATATATAGATTATGAATACAACATTATTCAATGAAAGTAGATTACCTGTTACTGTTGCTGAGTTGAATCCTGTGTAATCATTCATGATTTGACTAAAGCTCAGCTCCCATGTTTAATATATATAGATTATGAATACAACATTATTCAATGAAAATAGATTACTTGTTACTGTCCCTGAGTTGAATATGATTTGACTAAAGCTTTCTCTCACAAGTTAAAGCCCTTTCCTCTTCACAACAACTGATTCCTGCAATACATAATAGCCATTACAGATAACTTGTTATCTTGAAACCACAAACTGGAATACTTTTGCAATCTGCTAGGCTATATTTGTTCTAATTATTTTTAATATTAATATTAAATACATTAATATAAGCTTCAAGAAAGATGATCATGTTGGCTGTTCAAGTTGTTCATTTGTTTGATTGATTTTTTTTGAGATTATAAATCCAATTCTACATACATAATAGCTATATAGGTTGCATGCATTCAATAAAACATCATAACTCTGGTTTATATGCCTAACAAAAGAATATAAACTCATATCATGTGTAACCTAAGGATAAAACTGTTTTAATATGTATAATTTAGAACAATCAAACTTTGTTATTTGCTTTACTAAATAATTACTTACATGAAAATAAATGTTTGCACTTACAGGTGTAGTATATAAAAAACATGATATCAGGGTGTCATATCAAGAAGTAACTTTTACATGTTATGCACAGAGGTAATGTTTTTCTGTTTAATATTTTTGAATTGGATATCAGTACGTGTGGTAAATTTTTATCAAAATATTACTGATGTGTTTTTTTATCAATAATGCAGAATGCAACTCTGGATGAAAGAAACAACATTGTCATATCCTAGGATGATTCATACAGTATTAGTAAAGGTATGAGTACTATATTTAACAATTCATTGACAATACTGTTATTATTTTGTTTTTGCTCATTTACTTTTGTACTCATTATATATTTTATCTTTTTCTTAAAGCTATACATGGGAGCTGAGCTTATGGAGATCTCATCAGGAAGAGTGGATAATATACATAGAAAAAAAAGAACTGAAGGTATGCTTTATGATACAACAACTTTTAGTGTAGTAATCAAATTTAATCCATCCTGAAATTCTAGGTTTACTCAATTCTAGGTTTGAAAATATATACAGCTTATGAACTAATCTGATTTCTTTACCTATAAACAAACACAACAAAGCATAGTACAAAACCCAAGTTAAACATATGATTTACCTCTAACAAAACTCAACAATAGATCTAACATTCACGATGAACAACATATTAGGGTTCTCATATAACCACATTTTATTTATGGTTTTTATGTTTTTATTGCTATTATGTTTACTGAATTCAAATTTTTTTTCATTTACAGGCATCAACACTAAAACAACAACATACAACACTTACATCACATATACTGCAATATCGTCTACAGTAAGGTCAGATATAATATTTTCAATTTTGTACACCAAATTTGTATAATTTTTATATAATATGTTCAGTACTAATATATTCCTTTATATTCTTTGTATAGGAGATCTCGGATTGGACTCATAATGAGCATTGGAGACACAACTCTGCTTTTGTTTAAATGAGAGACATACGGTACCCCAGCATCAATACTCTATAGATTTACTTTGTGTAATCATGTTTTGCATGTAGTATTAAGTATTATAATTCTATAAAAAAACATCTATTAACCCTTAATCAACAAACTTAACACATCTAGATCTAATTCTGAATTTATCTGTCACTTTAAAAGTAATAAATAGAACATTGAAAATGGATTACATGTTAAAGCCCTTTCCTCTTCACAAGTTAAAGCCCTTTCTCACATCTTTCTCTCACAAGTTAAAGCCCTTTCTCTTTACAACACCCGATTCCTGCAATACATAAGACCCATTATAGATAACTTGTTCTCTTCAAAACACGAACTGGAATAATTTTGCAATCTGATAGGTTATATATATATTATTCCAATTTTTTTTATCTTAATATTAAATACAGTAATATAAGATATTCAAGATATCTTGCCCATATTAAATAGTGTAATACTTTTGCAATAGGCTAGGTTATAATATTTTTGGATGTGCAGACTTATGAACTTACAATTATATGGAAATTTTATTTTTTATTGTTGTATTCTTTGTAAAATTTTGTATACTTTTCCTTATTTGTTTATACATATTTCTTTTAGAGGGGGTTTTACAACCATAATATCCTTACCCGAATTCAGACAAATAATAACCTAAGTATTTTTCAGTTTTACTGTTATTCCTACTGGCTTGTCAGTTTAAGGTTTAGTCATAATACATACCACTGAATAACCTAATTGCAAAACACTGTTTTCCATGAATCAGAAAGAATTTTCATTATGAATTTAAGTTTAAGTTTTAATCTTTATTAATTAATTTGTATACCACAGAATAACCTAATTGATTTTCAATTAAACAGTTATGCTATTTATTTTGATGAGTTCAACATAATGACATAAAACTATTTTTCATTATTTCTGATATACTTGTAATATCTTATTTGCTTATTGAGACAATTAAATTCAGTTTAAATTGGATATGAAACAATCTTCATAATGTTTAATATATATAGATTATAATTTTGCACAGCTTGAGATTTGAGTAAATACATTTTAACTCCCTTTCTAAATATTATCATCATTTGATTAATAACAAACACTCAATTGTCTTCAAAACAAAATAACATAGAATAAATCTTAATATTCCAAAAAACTTTAAACTAATTCCAAACATGATAAGAAATTGCATAGCATACTTCTAAATAATCAAAATAACTTAAAAATATTCTAAAACATGACCAATTCTTAGCAATTTATTATTCATCTTCTTCAAAAATCTCCTCTTCATCTTCTTCTCCTTCTTCACCTTCCCCTTCTTCTTCTGCTTGTTCTTCTTCATCTTCTACTTCTTCCCCTTCTTCATCTGACAAATTAATAACACCCTGCCTCTCATTCAAGTGTTGTCAAGGTAGTCGATTAATCTTTGCAAATTCATCCAATAAAGCCCAAAGTTGAAGTCCGGATATTTCATACTCCATATCGTAAATACACGAAAGTTGCCATGCTAAAACGCATTTACTACTGAATTTCAGAAAATAATCTCTCCCTTCACCTTCAATCCATATATTTACATCACTGTTGCGCCATGTGATGTAATTATGTTCTTCATCAGACAATGAATCGATACGTAAATAACGATCATGGCCATATTGCATAAACATCTCTTCAAGCCCAGTTTCGTTCAATTCAGCCTGTGTTAGAACAATAATCATAGGATTATAGGAACTAAACGTAGAATGAAAATCATCCTTTTCAGTTGGACCAAAATACCCAGCAACATTCTTGACTGCACAGTTTAGTTGTTTGTTCGGGAACAGAATAGGATCTCTCTCATATATGAAGGGACAAAATCACTTATTAACTTCGTCTAAAGCATGTTTAAACCTGTAACAAATACATTCAATACATTAATAGGTTATGAAAAAAAAAATGGATTAACTTCATGTAAAGAATGTTTAAAACGTTGTATTAGAGTTACACATGAATAAGAAAGAATTTTTATAGGAATAATGTTTTAAACCTATATTAAATAAAACAGTACCTTTCTATAGCAATTGCAAGACCATTTGGCATAGAAATCGAACACTTGATGTACTTCACGTCGTCAGATAGATCAATAGGTAAGGAAAGTCTCATGTGGAAGTAATTAGCCATACGTGGAATTCTGAAAAAGTGGCTTTCGGGTAACATGTCAGAAAGAAAAACAACATCAGTATGAACTGAGATGTCATGAGCAATAGGATGAACCATAACTGATTCTTACAAAGCATATAATGGTAAATGTTATGTGTGAAACAAAGTAAGAGACTATGTTTTATAGAGTAGTTGTATTCAATTTATAGAAATAATTAAAAGATCTTACATTATACTTGTGGTTGTAAATTTGAGAAATAATGAAAATATCTTATCACAATTTTAGACACATGTAGCAAAATGTATATATTAAGATATAATGAGTACAAATTCGTACATATTTCAATATTGAAAAGATATACTTTAAATTAAAGATACAGGTTTTTAGGTTTTCAGGAATATGAAATTAAATTTAAGGAGGCATATTGGCAATTTGTATTTAATAATATACAATTTATTTCCATATTCTGTTATATTTTATCACATTAATATAATATATTCCATAAATGATTTACAAACAACCCTAATGTCTTATAAGAACAACAGCCTGTTAAAACACCCTAAGCATATTATGAACAGTTTACTCGATGCAGAGTATGCTGTTCGAGGGTATTAAGAGCAACCACTATTCTAATACCATATCAAAGTCCCCGTGCATCGAGTTATTTCAGCCTAATCTTTTTTTTTCTAAAAACTTATATAATGTTCAATAACTGAATGTTATTAATAATCTGTATAGCTGTTATATCATTGAATGTGAATACTCAGCATGAAAAAAGTGTTTAATTTTATCCATGTTCAGTTCTGTTTTTAAATAATAGTTTAGCATAGGTATTTATGAGACTGAATTGACTTTCATTCAATGGTTTAGCACAAAACACATTAACCACACAAGTATAACACAATGAAAGGAAAATCCAACATAAATTCATTCAATAGTTTAGCAACATCATACCAATGTAAAAACTGAAACAAAACACATGAATTCTCTGAAAAACAAAATAGTGTACTTGCTCAAATAATAGAAAAAACTATATAAGTTAGTCTAACTTTTCCTTCTTCACTTTCTTTAGAGTAACCCTCCTCTTTGTGGTTGATCCATTGCCATGCTGCGTAATATGACTATCTTCAGACTTAGCACTCGCCTCCTCAGATTTGCTATTTTCTTCCTCATCATTGATGTTTATATACTCGCGTTTACGGGGTGTCACCATTTCATTTGACGACACTTTTGACACCTCATCAGTCTCCACATCGAGTGATGCCTCATTTTCCTATAATAAGCAAAAAACTTTATTCAATTAAAGAACCCAAATTTGAAATGAACAACAAATAAAATGAAGAATACATACCTCTGATTCTAAACTGCATTGTTCAAACTTCTCAATCAAAGTCATATCATCTGTCATGTTTGTTACCGTGTATGCTGTAGCAGATGGAAGTCTACTAATATTAAATTGGGAAATCAGAACCCTAAACAACATTTTTTTATTTAACAACACATTTAGATCGTCTGGGATTATACTAATGTCCTCATCCTGAAAATAAAAATGAATTAATGAAGTAAGAATCATTTTATACTTAATCACTTTGCAATTTCTAAACTTAATTTTAAACGAAACCTTTTACCTTATCTATTGACTCAATAATGCTTGTGACTGATTTCTTTAAAAATTGAGTAGCTTCTCTATCAAAGATAGTTAGTTGAGCAGTCCTAGATCCATCTATAACATTAACTTGAATACAAAATCTGCAAAGAATAAAACATATATAAATAACTAAATAACAAAAAACATTATAAACAAATTTATCTGAAATTCATTACCTAGGAATAGCATACTTCACTAATGCATCACATTTCCTGCACCAAAATTGTTCTTCTTGTGCTTGCACTTTGCTTTTACACCATTTGCATGAATTATAGTACCATCCAAATGAATCTTCAATATGGTCAATGGTCGCAAGAACAATAGCATGGAGAACCTGTAATAATGAAAATTGTAATAAAAATTAATAACCTTAAAATCTAAAAGGAATCCAGAAAAATAAATATTTATACACACAATGTTTTAAAAATAAAATATTATTAACTTACCGTTCCACGCTCATGAAGATGTTCATAAAGTTCATCCAAGGTTTTTCTTGCACTCACATCCAAGAAAATATCAGCAGAAGAATATGATCGCTCACTTGATAGTTGTACACAACTATTACCACCTTTTGCAGCAGATTGTTTTGATATACTAAAGTTTAAGAAACAATATAGTAAATTATTTACAATTAATATATCAAAATATCAATACAATGTCATAAACAGATATGTAAAAAAAAAAAAAACAGAATATACCTTTCCTTGAACTTTGAAATCTCGCTAATACTTTCATCATCAAAATACACCCTTGTGCCATAATATCCATTTGACACATTAGGTAAATTATTCCATTTGCCAAGCTTCGTGAACTGAACTATAACAACGACCGTATTTTGAGTTGATGCGCCAATAAATGGACGACATAATTCAGCAAAATCATCCCATAGAGTACAATTAATGATATTGTTACTGTAATATGAACAAAAAATTAGTTAGAAATCATCATTTTTGAATAACAGAAAATGTTTATTGTGTGCAATGATATTAAATATTAATGCAAAATTATAAATATATAATACCTTGCATCCATTAATTGCAAATTAATTCGTTTGCCATCTTTACCATACTTTTAGTAAAAGTCACTATTTGATCACCAATTCCAACCAATTGACCAATAACATCTACATATAAAATGTACAATATTAATGATGCATATTATACACAAAAAAAAACAAATTAGTTGAATCTACTATAACATAAAACTATTCAAAAACAACTTACCATAAAGAAATCCTTTATCCAGTGACTCGTCCAGGATTTTTTCAAATGCAGTAAAGTAGAATCCATGAACATGAACAGAAATGGACGAACATAGTTTAACGGTAGTGTTCCGATAAAATATGACCTTGTACTTGTGATCAGAAAACTTAAATGGTATATCATATAGGACAACGCCGAAATTAGAAATCAAATAAGCACCTCCTTCTTTTAATAAAGATAAGCTAACCATGAATGCTTCTTTAATTACTGCATGGATTTGTCACCCTGAAAAATGATATAACAGAACTAAAATGACAGATTTGAATTTAATTGCAAGATTAGGCACACAATTTTGTAAATACACAAAGCAATCTGTTAAAATATAAACTGCTAATGAGTACCTGCTCATCCATTAGAATTAGTTCAGTCGTTCCGTATTGAGTTGGATCGTCTTTCTTTGGAACTTTAAATAAATGGATTACACGAACCTTAAGTTCATGATTACCACGGGTACCAGTAATGTCCTTCACGTGCTGTATAATTTTTGACATCTATAATTCAAAATAAACAATTCGGTATTTATATTAACATTAACATTAAATATGTATTACAACAAAAAAAGAATTTATGCAATATTTATGAAATAGAATCCGTTTTAAATACAACATAGTTTAAACCCCATCTGAATATAATTGGTAGACTTTCAGTTTTAACCTTTGTATATGATTTCAGAAAACAGCCATTAATGTTGTGATGAGGATGTCTGGAGGTTGAGCACATATATGGAATAAAGAGGTCATGCACAGTTCCAAAGTCATCAATGTAAGCACAATCTATATCTTTTTGTATCTATCTATTTCTATTTGTATCACCTTCAATGCAGATATATATGTATATAGTTGCATTGGCAATAGGACTATTCTTGAAAATAGAGGGGTATTATATCATTAGTCGGTGTGGATATGCTCAGAGAGAGTATTAGTTACATTGACAATAGGACTCATGTAATTGTCTCTCTGAGCATATTCTACACTGACTTGGGTAAACATGCCTTCTCATTAAAAATCTAAAAAAACAGTAATATATTTTGTTAAACATGCCTATATATTTCTGTTTGTATAATCTGAATCTAAAGACCCTTTTTGTTTCATTTTTTTCATCCATTAATGAGGATCACTGGAGGTTGGTTTCATAGCATTGACTGTGGAGATTATTGAATGTGGAATGTGCTGTGTAGAAGATTTTGGGGTAAACATGACTCTCTCTCTCTCCATCTCTCTCTCACTAACATGTCCTATAAATCAATAAATATGTAGTCAATGTTGCATATAGGTTAGGAATTAATACCTTGGTACCCGAGTTCTGGATTTGCTCAAAACAAATCTGCAACAAAAACAAAAAGGAATCAGTTATGATTGAAATGTTAAATCTGAATACTGAGTTGTTCTTAACATTACCTCTGAATGTCTCTATTCTGCGAGTGTAGGGTTTAACATAGCTGAAAAAGTTATTTTATAGCCCACTATGACAGATGGAGTCATGCTTACATTTATGGCTGTTTCTGAAAAAAATATTTATTTTGGGAATGCATAGTTTTCTCTATATATTTTCTTCTTAGTAATCCTAGCAAATTTGTACATATACTATTCTGTAAGGCTCTTAATGATTATGTGATATGCTTTGTTTATTTTTGTCAGATATTGTATTTAGTTGCGACATTTATGGTTGTTTTCTGATATGCAGATTATCTGCCATTGGGAATCAAAAAAGGGTCGACCCATTGTCTGAATATATGCAATTGTGTAATTTTTATACAGGTTTACAAAGTTGTGCAATATATTTTGTAATTTGCTGTGCAGGTTTATGTTTTGTAATGAGTTATGGTTAATTTGTCTTTTTTGCATTTGCGTATTATGTTTTGTAATATGCGGTCTGGTTTTGTGCATTTGTGGTCATATTTGTGGTTGGTTCAGTGATTCCATTAGGTACAATATTTGTCGTAAGTTTGTTCCTTAATTTTCATATTTTTAATGCACAATTTTTTCATCCAGCAGATTTTTAAATCATTTACAGCAAATTCATTTTTTTCTCAAAGACCTTAATTATTGATTTTATTCTGTAATATTTCTCTGTTGGCTTTGATTCCTTTTTGTTATGGGAAACAATAAGATCTCAATCAAATTACCGTCCAACTAATATCAGCATCAGAGATATTTCCTAAAAAATAATATTAATCGAATAAATGACACGTGGCAAAATAATCCGCAAGTGACACGTGGCAGCGGAAAACGCGGATTTAATAAGGGGGTGCGTGTTGCTCGGCCGCCATTTGGTTTAGTTATTATATAGTAGATTTAGTGAAACTTAAAATGGGTGTGATTGTGCGTGACATTACTTTCATTCACTTGTATGAGGCATATCGATCGAAATTTGATGTCATATGTTAATGATATAGCTGAAATTTAAACCAACTCAAATCATAAGTGATTAGGAGAAAATAAAAGTAGGCAATGGGTTCGATCCTACGCAGACTAGTTTATTTATCTTATAAAACAATGACGTCCACCTATCATCCATGCATGCCGCAAGAACTAATTAAAAAGAAAATCAAAAGAACGTACATCAACAACAACAAAAAAGAAAAAAAGAAGAAAAACCGGAGGAGATCGACCGAGCGTGCATGCATGCATGGCTCAAGCTTTATTTATCATCGATGAGACGCCAACTTTCTTGGTCGATCTAAGCTTCGATGTCACGTCCAAACTGGCGCTGGCACCTCACTCGGCACTGCAACGACTGTCCTCTGGCCTCGGTATGGGAATTGGCTCTCGCACCTCTCCTCGCACTCCTGGAACCTCCTCTTCTCCTGGCCCCCCTTGAGTTCATCTCTCCTCCGGACTCCTCGTACCTCCCTTCTGCTGTTGTTGTTGTTGTTTGCCTCTCGCATCGCTCGCACACCCCGCGCTGCTGCCTACCGCCTTGCTCTTGCTTCTCGCACCTCACTCGGCATTGGCGGTATTGTTGTTGTGGGTCGCGGCTGCGTGGGTTGAAGGAATCTTCCTCGTCCTCGTCGAACTTCCCTTTGTTGTTGTTGTTGCCTCTCGAGCTGTCCTCTCGCATCGCTGCTCGCACACGCGATGTGCCTCCCGCCTTGCTCTTGCTTCTGGCACCTCACTCGGCATTGGGCGGTATTCCTGTTGTGGGTCACGACTGCGTGGGTTGAAGGATCTTCCTCGTCCTCGTCGAACCTTCCCTTTTGATGTTGTTGTTGCCTCTCGAGCTGCCTCTCGCATCGCTGCTCGCACACGCGTTGTTGCCTCCCGCTATGCTCTGCTTCTGGCACCTCACCTGGCATTGGCGGTATTCCTGTTGTGGGTCACGGCTGCGTGGGTTGAAGGAATCTTCCTCGTCCTCGTCGAACCTTCCCTTCTGCTGTGGTTGCCTCTCGAGCTGCCTCTCGCATCGCTGCTCGCACACGCGCTGTTGCCTCCCGCTATGCTCTTGCTTCTGGCACCTCACTGGCATTGGCGGTATTCCTGTTGTGG
>WOAB01000758.1:0-24335 GCA_027886185.1 Rheum nobile
TTTTTCATAACAGTTCATTAATTTTTTATTTTTTCGACCATAACTACACATCATATCGATCTTCTAGCACGTACGTTTTCGTCAAAAAGCTCCTTAATGATTTTATGGGCAATGATACTATTGCCCTATTTCTTTTTATATACGTGGTAAAATGAAATCGGAAATCAGAATTTTTTCAAGTCTATACATCTTATTGTCCCTATTTTCTGAATGAAACGTCAAATGCATCGATCATGAGCTAGAATAGAAGATGGCAAAGCTGTATATATATTCACAAAAACAATAACCGCAAGTCCGGTTCAAATACCTCTATATGTAATTCAAAATACACCTCTGTGTATCTATTTGGTCCGGTTTACATACTAATTATACTAGTATAATACCCGTGCCTTGTACGGGATTTGTTTATTTTTTCTTACATTTGTAATAAACATATTTTTAAATTATGGATGAGTGATTGGGTGAATATATTTTTTTAGTTATTTGAATAAAACATGAATAAACGAACATTAAACTGTCATCAAGATATACAAAAGACTAATTATATAAAGAGAGACGACACTCTCCATAACTTTATTAATAGTAAAATTGGCTAATTAGTGTTTCAATTAGATATAGCCACACAACTTACATCAATAGTACTAAAAGCTGCAAAAATTACTAAAAATGATCATAAAACACATGAGAATGAAGCAAAAAACACTAAATCTGGAACGATGTTCAAAATGACTACAAATTATTAAAAACTTCCTTGTATACTACATTGGTTGTAGTATTATACCTCTTCTTGTCTTTGTCGCAAATCAATATCTTCAAACCTTTCTTGCTAGTTACCCTTGACGATGCAACATAAAACTGACCATGACTGAAAACAGGACGTGGAAGATACAAACCAACATTTGCAAGAGATTGGCCTTGGCTTTTGTTTATGGTCATAGCAAAACATACACTCAAGGGAAATTGTCTCCGTTGAAACTTGAAAGGGAATGAAGTGTCTGATGGTGACATTATCATGCGAGGAATCAACACAGTATGTCCGATATTGTTGCCTGAGATAATTCGCCCTTGTATAACATGACTGCCAAGTTGCGTGGTGATCAGTCTCGTCCCATTGCATAAACCTAAAGATTGATCAATATTTCGGAGCAACAAAATAGGCACACCAACCTTTAGTTTGAGGACATGATTTGGCAGACCAGAACATCTCAGACTGTTCAAAAAATCAGACGTATAAATACTCGCATCATCGTCTTTAACAGAACCTGCCTTGCATAGACTATCAGAGCTGAGATATATCTTTTCATCCCCAGACAAAGAAGACAATATATATTCATTAACTTTATCTACCTCTTCGTGTGTTGGAGCAAGAATGGCTCGTTCTTCAAAGTATGCAGGACACAACTGATCTTCCATTAAAGAGGGATAGACAGATTTAACAACTGCTGGAATCAGATCTAAATCATAATCCTTGACCAATAGTTCATCGGGGATTTCTATTTGCGCTTTTCCATCATTATCAACACCTGCAGTCCCATTTCCAATGCTTAATATCCATTCTGAAAATTCTTTTGCCTCTTGGATCTGAGATTCAGATGTATCTTATTGAATCCTCATGTTCCTTGTCAGCGTAAGAACTTTGCAATGATGCCACAAATAAGAGGAATTAATTGTAGCAAAAACAACATCTTCCCTGCTCCCTTTTGAGATAACGGGTAGGATTTGCCTAAAGTCTCCACCAAATACTACGATTTTTCCTCCAAAAGGTTGTTCTAAACTAAGAGGATTTATAGTTCGTAAAATATCTCGTAATGTCCTGTCTAAAGCTTCAAAACAATACTTATTCGTCATGACTGCTTCATCCTAGATAATAAGTTTGGCGGCACATATCAACTCAGATAATTCCGTACCTGAACATATATGACACGTTGAATCCTCATTAACTTGCAAAGGTATTTTAAACCTCGAATGAGCAGTTCTGCCGCCGGGTATTAGGAGAGCTGTATTTCCACTTGAAGCAACGGTAAGCACTATTTTACCTTTTGACCTTAAAGCCGCCGAAAGTGCCCTCCATATATACGTTTTGCTTGTACCACCATAACCATATAAAAAGAAGACACCCCCGTTATTTGATAAAACAACATTCATGATCTCATCGTACACCCCTTTTTGCTCCATTGTAAATCTAGAGAGTAATTGTGAATGTTCCTCGGCTAGAGATGATTTATCATATCGATGTTCATCTTGTATAAGCTTGTTGAAACCTTCAGATATGAGGCTTGAATCTACAGAAGGCATGGTTTTATAGTGACTCAAACTACTACCATTTTGTCGTAATAACTTGTCAATTTCGGCAAGAGCGTAGTTTTGTAACTGCTCATCAGTAACATGCAAATCTGCATATAAATATAATTCACATGTCATTACAATTAAATGAGTACAATATATTATGCCAAAAACTATATCAAATATTATGATCAAGTACAAAACCTTAAATAAATACATACCATTAATTCGTAGAATTCTCCTCTGTTTATTGGCAATGTCATCTGCTAAAAGTCTCCATGTTTGTTGCCAAACAAACTCTGGTTTTGCCATACAATCAGACACCAAAAGAAATACAAATAGACTCCTAATGTAGTTTGCTGATCCCCAATAACTTGCTTCAGTTATACCGTCAACATATTCTCTGTCATCATCTAACAACCCCAATGCATAGAAAACTTCTTTAAATGTACTATAAACTAAACCTTCAACAATCCTTAAATCTTCGTAGCATGTTGGTCCTTTTATATGATTCAACAAAATTCTAAGATAGTACTTCTCGCCAGTACCAGGAGCTACATGATAAATCCTGCCAACAGAACCACCCTTGACACGTTTTTTCCAATGCCTAGTTGAAGCAACCCAAACAAATTTATCTGGAAATTCAGAATAAGTCAAATCTTTAGCTTCTGGAAACTTTTTGTTAGCCTCCATCCATTGTAGAAACATTGATTTATCACTTTCATGATCATTTAAGACAGCATCAATAGGATCATCATCATTAAACAAAACGCTTTCCTCGCCGGGAAGATGCAAATTCAAACGTTGAACAGCAGGAGTCCTGTAATGAATATCAAAGCCAAAAATCCTCCAAGCCGCTTCACACGCAGATACATACCGAGCGCTGTAGTAGTTTTTAATTTCGTCCATGCAATTATCACCGACATTGTTTGCATCAGAGTTTGTAATTGCAACAGTGATGCGATCATGGCCTTTGTTTATGTACTTGAACAGATACTTGATAGAGCCCGATCGGTTGCACCATTCAACATTTATATGTGCATTGTATTTTAGTAGAAGAAATGCATTGTAAGGAACCACATACCGATTATCAAGGGGAACTCCACTTTTTTCTATCGTTCTACCATCGTCACGTCTTCTGTACACAGGGTAGCCATCGTCATCAACAAAAGTCTGGTCAACAAATTTTTTGGAAAGTACTTTCTACACTTTCCATCAGCCATACAAGGAGACGATGGTTTAGAAGCTCCGCATGGACCATGCATCATACAATTTTTCACGACATCGAATAAATCAGCATCCTCAGTTGGGTGTGGAATTTCTGCAGAAATGACTGAATCTATATCTGAAGTATTTGGCAACTTAGATTCCTTATCCAAAATAATAATATATGTGCATGTGGCAGACCACGCTTTTGGAATTCAATTGTGTAAATAACTGCAAAATATTCATAAGTCAAAGATATAAATTCAAGTTAATTAATCTATTTTAAAAAAGCCAAAAAAAATACATTTAATAGAATATAACATGTCGGGAAAATAATTTATTTTATACACATGTAAACAATAACTTAAATGAGGACAGTAAAAGAGAAATTACCTGAAGTAACCTTGCCAAAAAATTTGTTTACTTTGAAATCTTTGATCATGGACTCCAGTTTCATGTGGAATACTCTACATATAATATCTGGTCGATCCTCAGGTTGTAGACCCCTTTCTTCACAAAACTTGACAATTTCAGGCCATTTTGAATTGCATGTGAATGTTATGAATAGATCTGGATAACCATGGTGTTTGCATATTGCCATTGCATCTTGATAGTTCTGCTGCATATATCTAGGACCACCCGTAAATGAAGATGGCAACACTATTCGCTTTCCAGATGATGCCGGTGCTGTATGACCCTTGCTCGTTGCTGAAGCAAGATTTGTATATAAATCAGCACGTATGTTCTTCTGATGATATCGATGATAGTTCAACCTTTCTGATTCAATCATTGTGTAAACATCAACCAAAAATTGTTGATACAACTTTCTAGATGACCTCAGAATTCCGGCTTCGCCTCGACGCTCTTGAATTCGAAACTGAATGAATTCTTTTAACGTAACCCTTGACCTCTTCCTTGCAGAAGTGTTGCACCTTTCACTTAAATCAATATCAGTCCGATACCCGTCCTCACCATAAGGGAATGCCAACGGATATTGAAGAGCAAGATACGAAGGATGTAATTCGTGAATCCGCTGTAACTGACCAGACCTTGTATGAAGTATAATGTCCCTGGGCTGATAATTTGTATCACTATCACCGAGAATAATAGCAGCAACCTCTGAACTCGTCGGGAGATTATATCTCCGCCCATCAGTGTTTCTATTGCTAAGCAGTCGTAACTTCATATCTCTAACACCTTCATCCTTAAAACGATCTCTGGCCGTTCTAAATGCTATTGGATGGGGGTTGTGTTGATCTATCATCTTTCTCAACTCAATCACAAGCGATTCATCAACTTTTTGGACTCTAGAGCTGCAATAAATAAAGATCAACGTGCAAGCTTAATATTAAAGAATAACGTTATATAACAATACGCGGTACCAAAAAAATTATGTAATTGACATACCTTATCGCATTGATTCTGTTTGAATCCTCGTTTTCAGTATCATATATATATAGTTGGGAAAACTTTGGAGTTGTGCCCGACACTGGTAATAAACTCCCTATTCTGTGAAAATTCTGACCATGCATTCTGTAACAATACGTTCCATGACCTTTCGTGATTGGTGACACAGTTCCTCCCAAAGAGGTGAAAGCAAACATCATATTGTAAGCTATAATGTTCTCACAAAATTGTTTGCTTTTTGGATGCTTATTTGTCAAAAGTTTTTTCAACAACGGCGGTGGCTCTTGTAGCAATGGGAGCTCAATTTTTCCTTTCATGCAACATAAGGAAGATATATGACATATATCTTCGCTTGAAGAGTTTTGTGTGTTTATTCTTTCAGCATGCCATAGCAATGCCCCACAATGCATACATTCATACACTGGTTCACCGTGATCGATGTATTGAACTATAACATATTAATGAGTGTTAAAGAATGGACAAAAATATTATAACTTTTTAGAAAAAATATACAACAGACTTACCCGAGTTACCAGTATGATTTCTTGTTCTTCTATTTGTCACTGTAACAGGAATTGTACCGTTGCTCATTGTTATATAGAGAATAAAGGTTGAACAAATAAACTGTAACATATATATTAAATATACAAAAATTTGCTTATCTTAACGTATTTTATGTTCATATACTAATTGTAACAATTCGAATGAAACGAAAAATAGCATCCTTCTAAGCATTAAAAAAATATGATATTAATTTAAAAAATACCTATATTTTGCAATGTAGATGAACACTCGGGCAAAGCAGATGAATTAGTGGTTGCTGAAATTGAGATATGTAAGTGGTCATATTTTTGAACAATGAAATAATTTTTAACATATATGAATATCCAAATAAATGACAACGTAACTTTCATTAAGGATTTAGCATAAAATTAAGGGGTTTTTTCTAACCTGGTTCAGTTACTGGTGTTCCATGCCTCTTATGTCTAAGCACATTCATTCTCAACATCCTCTTACGTCGAGCTAATTTTTCAATGAAAAATAATTACAATTATTCAAATGCAATAACTCAATCAATTAATATTTCCTCATTACCATCATACCTTGTTCAACATTTGTTATGTCAACTTGATTAGTAAGACTTGTGTTATGTAAAGGAGCTGCAAAATACATACATATATCATAGTACACATACTGATATGAGACAAAAGTAATATAGTACTTAGTAAAACGGCTTGATAAAACAATAATTTGGTACCATAGTTTTCCTTGTCATTTAGTCTTGTAGGTATAACTGAGTTAGTAGTGATTTGATCCGCTTTTGATAAATGCAAATCCATTGGCGTAAGATTATCGGACACTACATAAAAACACATATATTAATTTCATTTATTATATAAATACATATAATAAAAGGTTACAAAATAACAACTATGATGTACGCGTAAGCACTTTTTATAAAAGTTGAACAAATAAATTGAAACATATATATAATAAGCTCAAATGGGCTTATTGTAAGTTATATTATGGACATTACAATATATTTATAACAATCATAATGTCATGGAAAACATGATTTTATTATGGATATAAACCATAAAACAAATGATTTTAATTATAAAATTACCTAAATTTAGTAATGTAGATGAACACTCTGCCAACGCAGATGAATTGGTAGTTCCTGAAATAAAAATATGTAATTGATCATATATTTTGAATAATGCGGAATGTATATTCATCTCCAATTACATGCAAGTTAAAAAATTTCATTAAGGATTTAAAAGTAAATTAAAGATCTTTTTGCTAACCTGATTCAATTAATGGTGTTCCATGCCTCTTATGCTTAATCACATTCATTCTCAACATCCTCTTATGTCGAGCTAAATTATCAGTGGAAAACAATTACAAATATTTAGATGAAATAAATAACTCAATTAATATTTACTGTTTACTAACGTACCTTGTTCAACCTTTGTTATGTCAACTTCATTAGTACGACTTGGCAAATTAGATGTATTTCTTGTCCCTTCACATTTAAGTATTTAATGATTATTGATTCGAAAACCTAAAAATGAAGACAATAAATGCATGAAAGTATATAAAAGATTATATATTATTAATTAATAACTAACCATGAACAATATTAGATACTGATGTAGATTGGGTAAGTACAGAGTTGCCAAGACTTCCAAGTACATTTCCTGCACAAAGTTTGCTTAAATATTCTAACACATGACTTGTTAATTGAAACTAATGGGATTTGTTATTCATAACCTGAATCGTTTAGTGATGTTCCATGTCGCTTATGTCGTATAACATTCATTCTCAACTTCCTCCTATGTCGGGCTACGTTGTGAATGAACATAAAAATCAATTAGTTAAAATACAGAAATCATGCTATTAAATATAATTTTAAGAATAACATACCTTGTTCGACATTCTGCATATGATTTTGTTCTGTATACATGACATTGTTCAATGAAACTACAAATAAATAATTATATCATTAACTGCTTATTATAGACAATAAAACACAATTATTATTCATATTTCAATAAAACAAATAATAATCTACTACTATATACCGTTATTTTCTTGATCTCGAACACTTATAGATAAACATGAATTATGAACGTTTTGATCACTTCGGGGTAAATGCAAAGCCGACGGTGCGATATTTTGGTGTACTGCATAAATAAATGCATATGTGTTACAAAATTTAAAGTATAAGGAAAAATACAATACCACAATTATATATTTTCATTTTTACAAACTAATTACAAATTTATTTTCTTTAATTTACAATAATTAAATCATTACAATATGATATTATATAACATCAAATATTTATTACAATATACATGTTCAAAAAAATTAACTAAAGACTTTATCAAATAACATTACTAACCATTGGAAATGTTGGACATGGGGATCCGATCACTAAGGGATGAATTATTACTAACTCCATGAATATACCCTGCATAATGAATTTATATATTCAAGTGCATGTTTAACTTGATCGAAAACAACAGTGAAATAATTAAATGCTATTTAGTCACCTGCTTGATTTGAATTTGTCCGTTGTCGTTTATCTCTAATAACAGCAAATCTCATCGCTCTGTTATGTCGAGTTAATTCGTCCATAACAAACGAAGCCTGCATAATCAAATATTTTTAAAAATTTAAACATTTTTTTTACATTGTATCCAGTTGTAATACGAAAAGTGGAAATCTTTTTTTTTGCATATTTAAAATGTATCTACTTCTATAATAAATAAAATCAAGGAGATGTTTACAGGTGGTTTTTACATGACTTATAGAAAAAAAAAATATTAGAATGTTTTCGAAATATAGGCCTAATACATTACAAAATTGATTTTATATACTTATTAAAAATAAAATAAATAAACAATATTTTAATTGTTTCTCTTATTACATTTTATTACAAAATTATAAATAATAATGGACATATGCCCAAAATATCGTTTTAATATATCTGAAAAGAATTACGGCCCAATGTAATAAATATTGAAGCCCAATATCGATCTCGTTTTCAAGCCCAATAACGATCTACTTTGACGAAGTCCAATATAAGTTTTTCAGATTAATAACACCAAAACACGTCGGAGTTCAGATTTGCTCTTCAGGGCCGCCTAAGTCCTCGCCAGATTAGGTTGAAATTGGCCCATTGAAGCCCATTTACATATAAGCGGTATCTTAAGCAACAAAAAAACCCTAAACCATATCCGTGTCTCATTTCTCGGCGAAGCTTCCAGATTAAACTCCAAAACTCTCTCTTTCACTTTCTTTCAGATTTTCATATTCTTTCCATTTCAAGATCTACAAAATCCATGGCGATTTCTATTTGGAAATTCAGGTTCGTGTTTCTCTACCTCTTCATCTTCCTCTTCATCTTCCGCTTTGTATTTTCTTTCGATTATCTACACAGCAATCTGATTTTTTGTTGCAATTTTTTCAGATCCAGTTTGTATATGTAAACCGGTCTCATTTTGTGGGTATCGAGTTCCTTCCGAAAGGATATTTTAATTCAGGTTGGTGTATCTGTCCCTCTTCATATTCCTCTTCATCTTTCGCTTTGTATTTGTTTCGATTGTTTAAAAATCTCTGAATTTTAGTTTTTTTTTCAGATCCAGGTTGAATATGTTAATCGGTCTAATTTTTCTGGGGATCGAGTTCCTTCCGAAAGGATATTTATAAATTAACTGAAGAACTTGGGCCAGTTATGTTTTTATTTTACAGATCTGAGTTTGTTTTGATAGTTTCTTACACGTATTTGTGTCTAATATTCCTATTTATCATGCAGATGAAGAAGGCAAAAAGATGTCGATCTCGAAAGTGGAAGTGGAGGGCACAATTGAAAACCCAGCACACGGTTTCAATTCAGACATGGATGAAATTATTGCCATTTCCAGATTATAGAAAAGTAAGATTCCATTTACAAATTCTAAATTAATATCTGTTTCGATTCGTACAAATCCAGAATTTCACTCTCGATGCAGTATTTGCCGAAAATAAACATTCTGAATTTCTCTTTCTATGTCTTTTAGGGTTTCATGTTTGAAATCCGCCATTTGACTTGTTTTACAAAAAACTTTTTTTTAACACATTTCTTTGATTTCGACAGCTTTTCTGAATTAAGTTTTCGAATTTGTTTTTAGATGTCGGATAGATGAACCATTAATAATTTAGTAATCTAATAAATATCATACATATCGTTATTTAAAAAAATATCGAAATATTATGTTATTCTAGATGTTTCTTCATCTAATTGCATATAGTATATTATATAATAAATTGAATATTAAATTAAATAGTAAAAAATTGCATCAGAGTTTATATTAACCCTAAAACCTACAATGAGTAATGGGCTACTTGGCCCAATACGTTTTTTGGGCCAATATACTAAATGTGGAAGTTTTCGAAATATTATAACAGTTGCCAACATATTTTTTTAATTGATAGTACGACCAAGCCCATTAGCCCAAATCTAGCATAGATCCAGTGTCAAGCCCATTAGCCAAATTCTGGCATTAAATCACAAAAACAAATGTGAATAACTTACTAATTTTCGAAAACATAATCCAGGCCCAATGTCGAGCAAAATCTGGCCCAATATAGAACTCGTCGGCTGAAGCCCAACTATAGAGTTAGAGGATACCCTAATACAGAAACCCTAAACTCATTTCAACATTTCATTCTGCGCCGCTTCTCTTATATTCTCTCTCTCTCTTTCCAATTTTAGGGTTCTGGCTCAATATTTCCATTTCTAACTTTGAAGCTTCTATGGGACGCGTCTCTTCTTTCATTCTACCACCTTCCATTTCCAGATTTACCATTTTCAATCTTTCCACATTTAATATCCACTTTTCTTTCCGATTTCATCTTCCATTTTTGACATCCTCAAATTTCAGTGAAGAACAGAATGAACATCTCCATTTTTCTGCATCCTCTTTCTCTAAGTTACCTAAACTAATATCGATCTTACATTCATATGTTCCCCAGAAACCTAAATATTCTTCTTATCGAAGAAAAAATGTCACCAGAGAACGGCCTAAACAGTCTGATCTTCAGATCCAGATCTTTCAAAGGTAATTTCATTTCCCTCTGTCTCTTTGTCAGTCTCTATATTGAGCTCGATAGAAGTCGCTTTATGGATCATTTAATTTTAACCTATGATTTATCTTATATGGCACCACATCTAATGTTAGTTTCATTTGATTTTTGTTGAAACATGTTTCTGGGTTGGAGATCTGGAAGACAAACAGTCGACGATGATGAAGAGTTTTTGAATAATATTCTGGCAAATACCAGAATAAGATCCAAATTCCAAAGTTAGTTTTCTTTTCTGTCTTTCTCTTTGAATTTATCTGGAAATTTTAAGATATTTAAAAACCTGAAATTTGGAAATTCATGTTTGCTAATAAACTCATCTATCATTTTCTTTATCGTTGAAATTATTGATTTCATATATTTTATCAAGTTTGTTCTTCATCTAGTTTTTGGGGAGAAAGAAATTAGTTTTCTTTAATTTGTACGTAACATCTGATATTATATTAAAACAAAAAAAATCTTAACTTAGGTCAATCGGGTTTGACATTAGAATAAATAATATATCTAAACCGGTCCACTTAAATATATATATTTTATACTATTTTATTCACCTAATATGTGCTGATAAATTCTGGTACACTTATGGGCTTATTGGCCCAAAGATAATATAACCGAGTCAAAACACAACCAAATAGTCTTACTGGACTAATTGGGCTTTCATTTAAAGGCCCAAATAGTCTAACTGGACTAATTGGGCTTTCATTTAAAGACCCAATTATCTCTTCTCTATCTCTCTCTCTCTCTCTCTCTCTCTCTCTCTCTCTCTCTCTCTCTCTCTCTCTCTCTCTCTCTCTCTGTGTGTTTTTTAGTTTTTTATGTTTTAATTTCTATTATGTTTACTGAATTCATTTGTTTCTACAATTTCAGGCATCAACAACAAAACAACACATATGCTGCATTGTCGTTTACATTAAGGTCAGAAGTATACACCAACGTATATTATGTTACTGTATGTTACTTTATAATGTTTTTTACATTAAGGTCAGAAGTATACACCAAAGTATATTATAATATGTTCTGGGATACTAATATGTTACTGTATATTCATTGTGTTTTGCATTAAGAATTTAGTATTATAATTGTATAAAAAACATTTAGTAACCCTAAATCAACAAACTTAACACATCTAGATCTAATTCTTATTTTATCTGTGACTCTAAACAAATTAAATAGTACTGAAAATAGATTTACTTACAATCAGAGTGTGTAATCATGTTTTGCATGTAGTTTTTTTCCTGTCACCCTAAATATACAAACTTACACTAATATTAAAATAATTCATTCATACAGTATAAGTCAATGCCTGTGTAATCATTCATGATTTGACTAAAGCTCAGCTCCCATGTTTAATATATATAGATTATGAATACAACATTATTCAATGAAAGTAGATTACCTGTTACTGTTGCTGAGTTGAATCCTGTGTAATCATTCATGATTTGACTAAAGCTCAGCTCCCATGTTTAATATATATAGATTATGAATACAACATTATTCAATGAAAATAGATTACTTGTTACTGTCCCTGAGTTGAATATGACTTGACTAAAGCTTTCTCTCACAAGTTAAAGCCCTTTCCTCTTCACAACAACTGATTCCTGCAATACATAATAGCCATTACAGATAACTTGTTATCTTGAAACCATAAACTGGAATACTTTTGCAATCTGCTAGGCTATATTTGTTCTAATTATTTTTAATATTAATATTAAATACATTAATATAAGCTTCAAGAAAGATGATCATGTTTGCTGTTCAAGTTGTTCATTTGTTTGATTGATTTTTTTGAGATTATAAATCCAATTCTACATACATAATAGCTATATAGGTTGCATGCATTCAATAAAACATCATAACTCTGGTTTATATGCCTAACAAAAGAATATAAACTCATATCATGTGTAACCTAAGGATAAAACTGTTTTAATATGTATAATTTAGAACAATCAAACTTTGTTATTTGCTTTACTAAATAATTACTTACATGAAAATAAATGTTTGCACTTACAGGTGTAGTATATAAAAAAACATGATATCAGGTGTCATATCAAGAAGTAACTTTTACCATGTTATGCACAGAGGTAATGTTTTTTCTGTTTAATATTTTGGAATTGGATATCAGTACGTGTGGTAATTTTATCAAAATATTACTGATGTGTTTTTTATATTCAATAATGCAGAATGCAACTCTGGATGAAAGAAACAACATTGTCATATCCTAGGATGATTCATACAGTATTAGTAAAGGTATAGAGTATATATTAACAATTCATTGACAATACTGTTTATTATTTTGTTTTTGCTCATTTACTTTTGTACGCATTATATAGTTTTATCTTTTCTTAAGCTATACAGGGAGCTGAGCTTAGGGAGATCTCATCAGGAAGAGTGGATATATAGCAAGAAAAAAAAAGAACTGAAGGTAGTGCTTGAGTGATACAACAACTTTTAGTGTAGTAATCAAATTTAATCCATCCTGAAATTCTAGGTTTACTCAATTCTAGGTTTGAAAATATATACAGCTTATGAACTAATCTGATTTCTTTACCTATAAACAAACACAACAAAGCATAGTACAAAACCCAAGTTAAACATATGATTTACCTCTAACAAAACTCAGCAATAGATCTAACATTCACGATGAACAGCATATTAGGGTTCTCATATAATCACATTTTATTTATGGTTTTTATGTTTTTATTGCTATTATGTTTACTGAATTCAAATTTTTTTTTTCATTTACAGCATCAACACTAAAACAACAACATACAACACTTACATCACATATACTGCAATATCGTCTACAGTAAGGTCAGATGTAATATTTTCAATTTTGTACACCAAATTTGTATAATTTTTATATAATATGTTTAGTACTAATATATTCCTTTATATTCTTTGTATAGGAGATCTCGGATTGGACTCATAATGAGCATTGGAGACACAACTCTGCTTTTGTTTAAATGAGAGACATACGGTACCCCAGCATCAATACTCTATAGATTTACTTTGTGTAATCATGTTTTGCATGTAGTATTAAGTATTATAATTCTATAAACAACATCTATTAACCCTTAATCAATAAACTTAACACATCTAGATCTAATTCTGAATTTTATCTGTCACTTTAAAAGTAATAAATAGAACATTATTCTGAAAATGGATTACCTGTTAAAGCCCTTTCCTCTTCACAAGTTAAAGCCCTTTCTCACATCTTTCTCTCACAAGTTAAAGCCCTTTCTCTTTACAACACCCGATTCCTGCAATACATAAGACCCATTATAGATAACTTGTTCTCTTCAAAACACGAACTGGAATAATTTTGCAATCTGATAGGTTATATATATATTATTCCAATTTTTTTATCTTAATATTAAATACAGTAATATAAGATATTCAAGATATCTTGCCCATATTAAATAGTGTAATACTTTTGCAATAGGCTAGGTTATAATATTTTTGGATGTGCAGACTTATGAACTTACAATTATATGGAATTTTTTTTTATTGTTGTATTCTTTGTAAAATTTTGTATACTTTTCCTTATTTGTTTATACATATTTCTTTTAGAGGGGGTTTTACAACCATAATATCCTTACCCGAATTCAGACAAATAATAACCTAAGTATTTTTCAGTTTTACTGTTATTCCTACTGGCTTGTCAGTTTAAGGTTTAGTCATAATACATACCACTGAATAACCTAATTGCAAAACACTGTTTTCCATGAATCAGAAAGAATTTCATTACGAATTTAAGTTTAAGTTTTAATCTTATTAATTAATTTGTATACCACAGAATAACCTAATTGATTTTCAATTAAACAATTATGCTATTTATTTGATGAGTTCAACATAATGACATAAAACTATTTTCATTATTTCTGATATACTTGTAATATCTTATTTGCTTATTGAGACAATTAAATTCAGTTTAAATTGGATATGAAACAATCTTCATAATGTTTAATATATATAGATTATAATTTTGCACAGCTTGAGATTTGAGTAAATACATTTTAACTCCCTTTCTAAATATTATCATCATTTGATTAATAACAAACACTTAATTGTCTTCAAAACAAAATAACATAGAATAAATCTTAATATTCCAAAAAACTTTAAACTAATTCCAAACATGATAAGAAATTGCATAGCATACTTCTAAATAATCAAAATAACTTAAAAATATTCTAAAACATGACCAATTCTTAGCAATTTATTATTCATCTTCTTCAAAAATCTCCTCTTCATCTTCTTCTCCTTCTTCACCTTCCTCTTCTTCTTCTTCTTCTTCTCTGCTTGTTCTTCTTCATCTTCTACTTCTTCCCCTTCTTCATCTGACAAATTAATAACACCATGCCTCCCATTCAAGTGCTTGCCAAGGTAGTCGATTAATCTTTGCAAATTCATCCAATAAAGCCCAAAGTTGAAGTCCGGATATTTCATACTCCATATCGTAAATACACGAAAGTTGCCATGCTAAAACGCATTTACTACTGAATTTCAGAAAATAATCTCTCCCTTCACCTTCAATCCATATATTTACATCACTGTGCTGCACATGTGATGTAATTATGTTCTTCATCAGACAATGAATCGATACGTAAATAACGATCATGGCCATATTGCATAAACATCTCTTCAAGCCCAGTTTCGTTCAATTCAGCCTGTGTTAAAACAATAATCATAGGATTATAGGAACTAAACGTAGAATGAAAATCAGCCTCTTCAGTTGGACCAAAATACCCAGCAACATTCTTGACTGCACAGTTAGTTGTTTGTTCGGGAACAGAATAGGATCTCTCTCATATATGAAGGGACAAAATCGCTTATTAACTTCGTCTAAAGCATGTTTAAACCTATAACAAATACATTCAATACATAATAGGTTATGAAAAAAAAAAATGGCTTAACTTCATGTAAAGAATGTTTAAAACGTTGTATTAGAGTTACACATGAATAAGAAATAATTTTTATAGGAATAATGTTTTAAACCTATATTAAATAAAACAGTACCTTTCTGTAGCAATTGCAAGACCATTTGGCATAGAAATCGAACACTTGATGTACTTCACGTCGTCAGATAGATCAATAGGTAAGGAAAGTCTCATGTGGAAGTAATTAGCCATACGTGGAATTCTGAAAAAGTGGCTTTCGGGTAACATGTCAGAAAGAAAAACAACATCAGTATGAACTGAGATGTCATGAGCAATAGGATGAACCATAACTGATTCTTTCAAAGCATATAATGGTAAATGTTATGTGTGAAACAAAGTAAGAGACTATGTTTTATAGAGTAGTTGTATTCAATTTATAGAAATAATTAAAAGATCTTACATTATACTTGTGGTTGTAAATTTGAGAAATAATGAAAGATCTTATCACAATTTTAGACCATGTAGCAAAATGTATATATTAAGATATAATGAGTACAAATTCGTACATATTTCAATATTGAAAAGATATACTTTAAATTAAAGATACAGGTTTTTAGGTTTTCAGGATATGAAATTAAATTTAAGGAGGCATATTGGCAATATGTATTTAATAATATACAATTTATTTCCATATTCTGTTATATTTTATCACATTAATATAATATATTCCATAAATGATTTTACAAACAACCCTAATGTCTTATAAGAACAACAACCTGTTAAAACACCCTAAGCATATTATGAACAGTTTACTCGATGCAGAGTATGTTGTTCGAGGATATTAAGAGCAACCACTATTCTAATACCATATCAAAGTCCCCGTGCATCGAGTTATTTCAGCCTAATCTTTTTTTTTTCTAAAAACTTATATAATGTTCAATAACTGAATGTTATTAATAATCTGCATAGCTGCTATATCATTGAATGTGAATACTCAGCATGAAAAAAGTGTTTAATTTTATCCATGTTCAGTTCTGTTTTTAAATAATAGTTTAGCATAGGTATTTATGAGACTGAATTGACTTTCATTCAATGGTTTAGCACAAAACACATTAACCACACAAGTATAACACAATGAAAGGAAAAATCCAACATAAATTCATTCAATAGTTTAGCAACATCATACCAATGTAAAAACTGAAACAAAACACATAAATTCTCTGAAAAACAAAATAGTGTACTGGCTCAAATAATAGAAAAAACTATATAAGTTAGTCTAACTTTTCCTTCTTCACTTTCTTTAGAGTAACCCTCCTCTTTGTGGTTGATCCATTGCCATGCTGCGTAATATGACTATCTTCAGATTTAGTACTCTCCTCCTCAGATTTGCTATTTTCTTCCCCATCATTGATGTTTATATACTCGCGTTTACGGGGTGTCACCATTTCATTTGACGACACTTTTGACACCTCATCAGTCTCCACATCGAGTGATGCCTCATTTTCCTATAATAAGCAAAAAACTTTATTCAATTAAAGAACCCAAATTTGAAATGAACAACAAATAAAATGAAGAATACATACCTCTGATTCTAAACTGCATTGTTCAAACTTCTCAATCAAAGTCATATCATCCGTCATGTTTGTTACCGTGTATGCTGTAGCAGATGGAAGTCTACTAATATTAAATTGGGAAATCAGAACCCTAAACAACATTTTTTTATTTAACAACACATTTAGATCGTCTGGGATTATACTAATGTCCTCATCCTGAAAATAAAAATGAATTAATGAAGTAAGAATCATTTTATACTTAATCACTTTGCAATTTCTAAACTTAATTTTAAACGAAACCTTTTACCTTATCTATTGACTCAATAATGCTTGTGACTGATTTCTTTAAAAATTGAGTAGCTTCTCTATCAAAGATAGTTAGTTGAGCAGTCCCAGATCCATCTATAACATTAACTTGAATACAAAATCTGCAAAGAATAAAACATATAAAATAACTAAATAACAAAAAACATTATAAACAAATTTATCTGAAATTCATTACCTAGGAATAGCATACTTCACTAATGCATCACATTTCCTGCACCAAAATTGTTCTTCTTGTGCTTGCACTTTGCTTTTACACCGTTTGCATGAATTATAGTACCATCCAAATGAATCTTCAATATGGTCAATGGTCGCAAGAACAATAGCATGGAGAACCTGTAATAATGAAAATTGTAATAAAAATTAAATAACCTTAAAATCTAAAAGGAATCCAGAAAAATAAATATTTATACACACAATGTTTTAAAAATAAAATATTATTAACTTACCGTTCCACGCTCATGAAGATGTTCATAAAGTTCATCCAAGGTTTTTCTTGCACTCACATCCAAGAAAATATCAGCAGAAGAATATGATCGCTCACTTGATAGTTGTACACAACTATTACCACCTTTTGCAGCAGATTGTTTTGATATACTAAAGTTTAAGAAACAATATAGTAAATTATTTACAATTAATATATCAAAATATCAAAACAATGTCATAAACAGATATGTAAAAAAAAAAAAACAGAATATACCTTTCCTTGAACTTTGAAATCTCGCTAATACTTTCATCATCAAAATACACCCTTGTGCCATAATATCCATTTGACACATTAGGTAAATTATTCCATTTGCCAAGCTTCGCGAACTGAACTATAACAACGACCGTATTTTGAGTTGATGCGCCAATAAATGGACGACATAATTCAGCAAAATCATCCCATAGAGTACAATTAATGATATTGTTACTGTAATATGAACAAAAAATTAGTTAGAAATCATCATTTTTGAATAACAGAAAATGTTTATTGTGTGCAATGATATTAAATATTAATGCAAAATTATAAATATATAATACCTTGCATCCATTAATTGCAAATTAATTCTTTTGCCATCTTTACCATTGCTTTTAGTAAAAGTCACTATTTGATCACCAATTCCAACCAATTGACCAATAACATCTACATATAAAATGTACAATATTAATGATGCATATTATACACAAAAAAACAAATTAGTTGAATCTACTATAACATAAAATATTCAAAAACAACTTACCATAAAGAAATCCTTTATCTAGTGACTCGTCCAGGATTTTTTCAAATGCAGTAAAGTAGAATCCATGAACAGGAACAGAAATGGACGAACATAGTTTAACGGTAGTGTTCAGATAAAATATGACCTTGTACTTGTGATCAGAAAACTTAAATGGTATATCATATAGGGCAACGCCGAAATTAGAAATCAAATAAGCACCTCCTTCTTTTAATAAAGATAAGCTAACCATAAATGCTTCTTTAATTACTGCATGGATTTTGTCACCCTGAAAAATGATATAACAGAACTAAAATGACAGATTTGAATTTAATTGCAAGATTAGGCACACAATTTTGTAAATACACAAAGAAATCTGTTAAAATATAAACTGTTAATGAGTACCTGCTCATCCATTAGAATTAGTTCAGTCGTTCCGTATTGAGTTGGATCGTCTTTCTTTGGAACTTTAAATAAACGGATTACACGAACCTTAAGTTCATGATTACCACGGGTACCAGTAATGTCCTTCATGTGCTGTATAATTTTTTACATCTACAATTCAGAATAAACAATTCGGTATTTATATTAACATTAACATTAAATATGTATTACAACAAAAAAAGAATTTATGCAATATTTATGAAATAGAATCCGTTTTAAATACAACATAGTTTAAACCCCATCTGAATATAATTGGTAGACTTTCAGTTTTAACCTTTGTATATGATTTCAGAAAACAACCATTAATGTTGTGATGAGGATGTCTGGAGGTTGAGCACATATATGGAATAAAGAGGTCATGCACAGTTCCAAAGTCATCAATGTAAGCACAATCTATATCTTTTTGTATCTATCTCTTTCTATTTGTATCACTTTCAATGCAGATATATATGTATATAGTTACATTGGCAATAGGACTATTCTTGAAAATAGTCGGTGTGGATATGCTCAGAGAGAGTATTAGTTACATTGGCAATAGGACTCATGTAATTGTCTCTCTGAGCATATTCTACACTGACTTGGGTAAACATGCCTTCTCATTAAAAATCTAAAAAAATAGTAATATATTTTGTTAAACATGCCTATATATTTCTGTTTGTATAATCTGAATCTAAAGACCCTTTTTGTTTCATTTTTTTCATCCATTAATGAGGATCACTGGAGGTTGGTTTCATAACATTGACTGTGGAGATTATTGAATGTGGAGTGTGCTGTGTAGAAGATTTTGGGTAAACATGACTCTCTCTCTCTCCATCTCTCTCTCACTAACATGTCCTATAAATCAATAAATATGTAGTCAATGTTGCATATAGGTTATGAATTAATACCTTGGTACCCGAGTTCTGGATTTGCTCAAAACAAATCTGCAACAAAAACAAAAAGGAATCAGTTATGATTGAAATGTTAAATCTGAATACTGAGTTGTTCTTTAACATTACCTCTGAATGTCTCTATTCTGCGAGTGTAGGGTTTTAACATAGCTGAAAAAGTTATTTTATAGCCCACTATGACAGATGGAGTCATGCTTACATTTATGGCTGTTTTCTGAAAAAATATTTTATTTTGGAAATGCATAGTTTTCTCTATATATTTTCTTCTTAGTAATCCTAGCAAATTTGTACATATACTATTCTGTAAGGCTCTTAATGATTCTGTGATATGCTTTGTTTATTTTTATCAGATATTGTATTTAGTTGCGACATTTATGGCTGTTTTCTGATATGCAGATTATCTGCCATTGGGAAACAAAAAAGGGTCGACCCATTGTCTGAATATATGCAATTGTGTAATTTTTATACAGGTTTACAAAGTTGTGCAATATATTTTGTAATTTGCTGTGCAGGTTTATGTTTTGTAATGTGTTATGGTTAATTTGTCTTTTTTGCATTTGCGTATTATGTTTTGTAATATGTGGTCTGGTTTTGTGCATTTTGTGGTCATATTTGTGGTTGGTTCAGTGATTCCATTAGGTACAATATTGTCGTAAGTTTGTTCCTTAATTTTCATATTTTTAATGCACAATTTTTCATCCAGCAGGTTTTTAAATCATTTACAGCAAATTCATTTTTTCTCAAAGACCTTAATTATTTGATTTTATTCTATAATATTTCCCTGTTGGCTTTGATTCCTTTTTGTTATGGGAAACAATAAGATCTCAATCAAATTACCGTCCAACTAATATCAGCATCAGAGATATTTTCCTAAAAAAATAACATTAATCGAATAAATGACACGTGGCAAAATAATCCGCAAGTGACACGTGGTAGCGGAAAACGCGGATTTAATAAGGGGGTGCGTGCTGCTCAGCCGCCATTTTGTTTTAGTTATTATATAGTAGATTTAGTGAAACTTAAAATTGGGTGTGATTGTGCGTGACATTACTTTCATTCACTTGTGAGCTGATGCATATCGATCGATATGTGATGTCATATGTTAATGATATAGCTGAAATTTAAACCACTCAAATCATAATGATTAGGAGGAAACTAAAGTAGTGCAATGGGTCGATCCCTACGCAGTACTAGTTTATTTATCTTATAAAACATGACGTCACTATCATCCATGCATGCCGCAAGAACTAATTAAAAAGAAATCAAAGAACGTACATCAACAACAACAAAAAAGAAAAAAAGAAGAAAAACCGGAGGAGATCGACCGAGCGTGCATGCATGCATGGCTCAAGCTTTATTTATCATCGATGAGACGCCCACTTTCTTGGTCGATCTAAGCTTCGATGTCACGTCCAAACTGGCGCTGGCACCTCACTCGGCACTGCAACGACTGTCCCTCCTGGCCTCGGTATGGGAATTGGCTCTCGCACCTCTCCTCGCACTCCTGGAACCTCCTCTTCTCCTGGCCCCCCCTTGAGTTCATCTCCTCCTCGGACTCCTCGTACCTCCCCTTCTGCTGTTGTTGTTGTTGTTGCCTCTCGCATCGCTGCTCGCACACGCGCTGCTGCCTCCCGCCTTGCTCTTGCTTCTCGCACCTCACTCGGCATTGGCGGTATTGTTGTTGTGGGTCGCGGCTGCGTGGGTTGAAGGAATCTTCCTCGTCCTCGTCGAACCTTCCCTTTGTTGTTGTTGTTGCCTCTCGAGCTGCCTCTCGCATCGCTGCTCGCACACGCGATGTTGCCTCCCGCCTTGCTCTTGCTTCTGGCACCTCACTCGGCATTGGCGGTATTCCTGTTGTGGGTCACGACTGCGTGGGTTGAAGGAATCTTCCTCGTCCTCGTCGAACCTTCCCTTTTGATGTTGTTGTTGCCTCTCGAGCTGCCTCTCGCATCGCTGCTCGCACACGCGTTGTTGCCTCCCGCTATGCTCTTGCTTCTGGCACCTCACCTGGCATTGGCGGTATTCCTGTTGTGGGTCACGGCTGCGTGGGTTGAAGGAATCTCCTCGTCCTCGTCGAACCTTCCTTCTGCTGTTGTTGTTGCCTCTCGAGCTGCCCCTCTCGCATCGCTGCTCGCACACGCGCTGTTGCCTCCCGCTATGCTCTTGCGTCTGGCACCTCACCTGGCTTGGCGGTATTCCTGTTGTGGGTCACGGCTGCGTGGGTTGAAGGAATCTTTCCTCGTCCTCGTCGAACCTTCCCTTCTGCTGTTGTGTTGCCTCTCGAGCTGCTTCTCGCATCGCTGCTCGCACACGCGCTGTTGCCTCCCGCCTTGCTCTTGCCTCTCGCCCGCATTCGGCATTGGCGGAATTGTTGCTGCGGGTCACGGCTGCGTGGTTGGACGACCTTTCCTCGTCCTCGGAGCCCCTCTGCTGTTGTTGCCTCTCGCATCGTTGCTCGCACACGCGTTGCTGCCTCCCGCCTTGCTCGCACCTCCTTCGGCACTGTTGTTGTGGGTCACGGCTGCGTGGGTTGTATGACTCATCCTCATCTACGTCCTCGTCGACATCCTCGTACTTAGGGGTACGACTGCTTCTACTTAATTGGTCAAGCCACGCGCCAAGTCAATACATGACTATAGTATATATACGTGCCTTAATTATTTTATTTATAAGGGCTTAAGAAGACGTAACGTTACAAGTAATATATATTAATTTATAGAGTACCTTGACGGGTGCCTCTTTGGCTCTGGCGCTCGAACTGCTGCTCGCACTTGTCGCGGCACTGGCGTAGTTGGCGGCCGCTTTCCTGCCTCCTGCACTGGATCTGGCACCGTTTTAAACTGCTCAGATGGGTGGCTAAAACGGTCGGGCGTCAACCTCCTCCACAAGGAGCTGGTCATCGCGACGTCGACGTCACTGCCGCGCTGCATGCGATCTCTCGCACCTCTCCATGCAGCGGCGGATCTGGCTGAACCCCTGCTCGCGGTCCTCATCGCTGGCGGCACTGCCGGGTATGGGTGCGGGGATCCCTAGGGTTGATGAGGTCGTCGCTGATCAGCCGGAGGGAAAAGGCCGACGAGGCCAGGACGGAGAAGAGAACCAGGAGATGGGAGAGTTGCTTTCGTACCCATATTGTTGAGATTAGTTCTTATGACAGATGAGAAAGTGTGTGGTGGTGGTGGTGGTGGTGGAGTGGAGGGGTGGGTTGGTTTTTATAGTGTGTGTGGGAGTGCACATTTAGCTCTAAATGAAGCCATGCAAGAGGACGAGTGTAGAGCTACTTTTACCCCATTTACGTACGTGTCGTTTGGTGGGGGTGTGAGGTGGCGACGCTGCGTTCGGTGCTCGGGTCGACGTGTTTTCATCTACCTGATACTTACTTTGGCCATTGCATGCATTTGATCGTACGCGTGATTCATTTCAGGCCGGTTTAACTTATACTCACCTTGCTACTATATTTGTGATATTTAAAGGTAAAATAAATGATAGTTGTCTAGGATAAAACTGATACCTTGCATTTATTTGTACGTAATAATTACAAGGAAGAGTAGATGCGGCCAACCGACGCCGCGGGTTGCATTGCATGTGTACACACCGTAACACACGTCCACCTGCATGTCACTGTCACCCTATATATGTGATACATGGCCCTTATTACACCTTTTTTTCTTTTACTCCTTAACTAGCCTACTGTCCGTGTGGTTTTGGGATGTAAATATATTTAATATAATTATATCATTTATTAACAAATTAATGGCAACAAACTTTTAAAATTGCACCTTTTATAGATTATTTGAAATAATACAACATATAAGAACTATATAATCATTATTTTTATCGTGCATATTTTATATTTACACAATGTATTAATCATGATATAGTTTTTATTCGTAACAAATCATTCTAGAATCAATTAAAATGACGTGTTCCTCTTTATATTATGTCTAGTGTAAATAAAATAAATAATTCATTCATGACACATGTGTCACAATGATACACGACTTCAACAACTAACCCATACAGGACTAAAATAAATGTCGAATATGTGTGCCCTTAACCACTAATAACATATGACCTTATGACTATTCGATATGTATTGAGGTCAGTCTCCAACTTTAGTGGTCACCCGAATTGTGACCGATTAAGTCTTTCAATCTATAAATATATATAATAAAAGAGATTTTTAAAATTAGAATATTAATTTGGTTGGCTGAATATTAGAATTTTTCAAATTCGAAGTGAAGTAGATTTTGGATTTATAAAAATTGTTAATTCAAAATTATTTGGTCAAAAGAATTAATATGTTTGAAAATCTAATAGAGTAACATAACATACATACAAAAAATTATGATTGAAATAAATAGAAATTGATGGACTTAAGCAATACTATCAAATAATGGATTAAAGTTATAGGATCTACGTTCGATATATTATACCCTTGAGATTGACACATTTATATATACTTATTTAAACAATGAAAGGACCGTGGATTTTCAAATTATGAGTGATCAACTAATATAT